>CM070842.1:27904429-27946929 GCA_036326025.1 Chrosomus eos
TTTAGAAAAGCATGTAACTAATTGTTTAGGTGCAAACTGGAGAGCCACAGTCCTGCAGAGATTCCTGGTCCACTAAACTAAACTCTGCACTCCTGGTTTACATGGCTCTCTCTTCGTATCACATGCTGTTAAACTAATAGAAATGACAAAAAGCAAAGCGTGTGTATTTGTTTTGAGGGACCCCGATCAGATCTCTTAATGTAGCGCTGTCTGGCTGCAGGACGGTTCACATTGCAGACGTGGTGTCACTCTGTGTCCCCGACTAATGTGATTTCCGAACCGAAACGCTTTTTCCAAGGAGTCTGGGGATCTTTCTGATGAATGCTGATGATTGGTCACCTCATTCACGCCGTAATGATACCAGACTGAAACCCTGCCGTGTAATATAGCAACATGTGCAATAGCAATGGCCAATCTGGATGACGTAATAGCAAATTGTGTTGTTTTTTTCTTTGAATCTTCCGAGATGATGTTAAAGGCACAATATGTAAGGTTTCCCGCCATTTTTAATGGATTCACACACCTTTTTTTTAATGCTACTACTCCCACAAGAGTTTGTCCAAACTTAAATCTTCAGATCAAGTAAGATAAGTTACTTACTGAATATTTGGTTTTTAACATCATTTTCACTATTTTGCTGTCACATCGATTGCTTGATATTCTCGTGGCCATACATATAAAGTTTTATGTAAATATGCAAAAGCAGTACCAAGATAATTCCTGACTTCCTGTTTGCCATCTTCGTTAAGGTTTTTTGGGAAAAAAGTCTCACAAAAGTCACTTAATGAATTTTTGGTGTTCAGCGTCCCAATAAACTTTAACGAATTCAGGAATTATCACGCCAATGCTTTTGCGCAATAAAACAAAACTTAGTGTGCAAAATTGCTACATAGCCACAAGAATATTAAGCAAATGTGTTATAAAAACTGTTTTAAACTATAGGTTTGTAATCATTTTAGCTAATTGAATTATTGCGTTTTCAGAAGAAGAAAAAAATCACAGCTAATGAATATATAATACTTTAAAGCAACATTATGTTTAAAATTTAGGTTTTTACTTACAGGTAATAAGAAAACAATTTGGGAAAAATGTATACATTTAAGTTGAAATTAGTTAGTTAGTTAGTACACTTTATTGTCTTTTTTAAGGAAATTTGTCTCGGACTGTCAAAGCTGCAGTAGTACACAACATAAATACACACATACAACCAAAAAAAAAGGGAAAAAAAGTCATAACAATGACTATCTTGCAATTTAACATTTAAATAGATACAGGAATAAAAGATTTTTTGTAACGGTTACTCTTACAAAATGGGACATAACGTCTCCCTGATGGTAACAGCTGATACATTGAAAATAAAACATGGCTTGAATCTCTCACTATTGTCTGTGCATTCTTAAAAACCAACGATGCAGTAAAATTAAGTTAGACTAATGTAAATATTGGATTGAATGAACTCAAATAATATTAGTGTGATTGACAGTGAAATTAGGTTGATAAAAAGAAGCACATTAAGTTTTTTAAGTTAAATTACATTTTTACCAATTTAAGTAATAAAAAATAAAGTTACAGTGTACTTTTCCTAATGTATCAATGCAATGACCAAATCAATCTAATCAGCTGTCTAATGCGCGTAATTGAGCTGATTGCCTCTTTTATTGTATTTGCAAAACTCCTACATCTTTTATCGATTTGAGCTCTAATGCAACATGTTCTCTTTGTAGGATTGAGCTTCCGGCTGGTTCCAGATCTGGGAAAACCCGTCATTTTCCCGCCACGGAGCCTCAGCCGCCCGCCAGTATCCACTAAGGCGTTTTGCTCTCCCGCCACCATCCTGTCGTCCGAGTGGGTCTCGGCGTCCTCTCCGGGGGGC
The DNA here is from genome assembly GCA_036326025.1 of Chrosomus eos. Taxonomy (NCBI): domain Eukaryota; kingdom Metazoa; phylum Chordata; class Actinopteri; order Cypriniformes; family Leuciscidae; genus Chrosomus; species Chrosomus eos. The sequence continues at coordinate 27,906,303 of CM070842.1, forward strand.
GCTAGCGAGGAGCTGAGTGAGGGATTGGATAAGCCTCTGGAGAACGATGCGGAGGGCGTGTGGAGTCCGGATATCGAGCAAAGCTTTCAAGAGGCGCTGGCGATCTATCCGCCCTGTGGACGACGCAAGATCATTCTCTCCGATGAGGGCAAGATGTACGGTATGCCCCTCCCCTTTCACTCTCGCCATTTTCTTTTGCAGCCAATCAGGGATTTCTATGAGATTTTTGCACCAACTGATTGATTGGGTTGGTTGATTGTTTGACTGGGTTGATTGATTGGGTTAATTGGTTGATTGGGTTGATTGGTTGGTTGGTTGGTTGATTGTTCGACTGGTTGATTGATTGGTTAATTGGTTGATTGGGTTGATTGGTTGGTTCATTGGTTTTGATTGGTTTAGTTGACTGGATTGATTGTTGATTGATTGATTGATTGATTGATTGATTGATTGATTGATTGATTGATTGATTGTTGATTGGTTGGTTGGTTGGTTGGTTGGTTGGTTGGTTGGTGGTTGTGTTGGTGGGTTGGTTGATGGGTTGGTTGATGGTTGGTTGATGATGATTGGGTTCGTTGATTGATTGATTGGTTGATTTGGTTGATTTGGTTGGTTGATTTGTTTGATTGATTGGTTGATTTGGTTGATTTGGTTGGTTGATTTGTTTGATTGATTGGTTGATTTGGTTGATTTAGTTGGTTGATTTGTTTGATTGATTGGTTGATTTGGTTGATTGGTTGTTGATTTGTTTGATTGATTGGTTGATTTGTTTGTGATTGTTGGTTGATTTGGTTGATTGATTGATTGATTGGTTGATTGATTGGTTGATTGCTTGATTTGGTTGATTTGATTGGTTGATTTGGTTGATTGATTGGTTGATTGTTGATTTGGTTGATTGTTGGTTGGTTGATTGATTGGTTGATTGATTGGTTGTACTGGTTGATTTGGTTGGTTGATTTGGTTGATTGGTTGATTTGGTTGGTTGATTTGGTTGATTGATTGGTTGATTTGGTTGGTTGATTTGGTTGATTGATTGGTTGGTTGGTTGGTTGATTTGGTTGATTGATTGGTTGATTTGGTTGGTTGGTTGGTTGGTTGGTTGGTTGGTTGGTTGGTTGGTTGGTTGGAAAAGCAAAAAAACAGCTTGACTGCACCAGTAATATTAACACAGTCAGATTGACCACTTTAATTTTTTTTATATTTTATATTCCTTTCTGAAAAAGTGTTTTTGCTAGTCCTTTATGAAATATGTATTAAAATATGTATATATATATATATATATATATATATATATATAGTTACTATTTACCATATAAAAATTTGTATTTCCAAAGCGTTCAAATGGACAAGCTGATGCTCACACACTTCCCCAAAGGTTATTCACTAACTTATCAAGCCCATGTTTGTATTTATTTGTTTCATCATCACCGTCTCTTAAAGGATAATTCCGGTATTTAACACTTTGAGTCTATTTTCTAGTTTGTTTTGGATGAACTAGAGTGGTGGACTTAGAAATGTTGACGATGGGTCCTGTCTCGACTTTTTGACTATTTTAGGATCGCCTCTGAGCGCTTCAGAGTGGCTGTCTACGAGCATACTGAAACATGTCCTTAAAACAACCCTTAACGTTCGTTTCCAAAACTGTGACACTCACCGAGTGGTTAGTGGTGTTCGTTGATGATTAAAAACAAATGTATCGGCGCAATGTATGCTTTCAATCCGTGTTATTTACTATAGTGGAACTATTTTTTCAGATACCCCACAACCGCGTATAAACTTCCGCTGGATATTTGAGTCTAAAGCGTTAGCACACTCCCGACCACTAGATGGCGACAACCACTTTGCCGTAGTTGCTCTGCTCACGCTAGCCTTCTGAGAGACGGAGAACCGAGTGAAAAGACTTCAACCAAATGTAAACAGACCCCTTTCGGTATCCGGGAGCGCAGTAATATCAACGAGCAATGAGTCCTCCAACAGACATTAATGGAATTTTAAAAAATTGTGAATAAAATAAGACAGAAACTGTATTTCGCTACGCTACTTGTTTTGGATCATCAACGAACACCACTAACCACTCGGTGAGTTCCACAGTTTTGGAAACGAACGTTAAGGGTTGTTTTAAGGACATGTTTCAGTATGCTCGTAGACAGCCACTCTGAAGCGCTCAGAGGCGATCCTAAAAGAGTCAAAAAGTCGAGACAGGACCCATCGTCAACATTTCTAAGTCCACCACTCTAGTTCATCCAAAACACACTAGAAAATATACTCAAAGTGTTAAATACCGGAATTATCCTTTAATTCACGTTTCAGTATCTGGTGATTTGTGTGGATTTTCAGATGTCTACAAGGACCAATCAAACTCTAAAGAGACATTTTGAATTGTTTAATAGTTTTGCGAACAGAAAACAAGCTGCCAGAAAATAACATGACCAGAATGCACAATCATATTTCCAAATGCATACAATGTCAGCTGCTCTTGATGCAAACGCTGCTTTTAGTTGTGATGCATCGAATATGATTTATTTTGATTAGTTGTGCAGCTCTAGTCTGTATATGAATTGCTATAAATAGCCTATAGCCCATGTGTGTTTTTACTATAAATGTCTGTGTGTGTGATGCGGACCTGTTGATGGCCAGAAATGACCCGGTGATGATGGGTTGTTGCAGCTTGATTTGGACCGAACACTGGATGAAGAGGAAAGTGAGAGGATGTGTGTGTCCGTCATCTTCCGATCAGCTGTGAAACTTTATCAATCTTCATAAAGCCGTGTCAATATCGGTGGAGAGGGAGGGTCGTAGGGGGCAAAAGGGGGCATCTGGGGTGGATCTATCGGGGCCGTGAGTTTAGGAGCGGTAAAGCTCGTCCGGAATGGCACGCCATGGGCATCCAGAGCCCCGAGTTCAAGGCAGAGAGGGTGCAACCCGACACGAGAATGGACGTTTACCCTTTGAGCATGTGCGACGGAGAGGGACAAATAAACATAAAGGGGGAGGTGTGTGGTGTGTGTGTGTGGGGGGGGGGGGTGGTGACAGAGCACCTGTTTCTGCGGGCCCCGCTCGCAACCCCGTTGAGTGAGTTTGTGTGTGTGTTGTCTTTCAGTTCACCTCCAGCTGCCTCTCCTCATGCACACAGACACGACTGGATATACAGCACACAAGGAGAGAGAGAGAGAGAGAGGAGAGAGAGAGAGAGAGAGAGAGAGAGAGAGAGAGAGAGAGAGAGAGAGAGAGAGGAGAGAGAGAGAGAGAGAGAGAGAGAGAGAGAGAGAGAGATGGTGTTAACTTAACACTGGGATTACATGGAGCTCAGCATCAGCCACTGTCAGCTCAGACGAATCACTCATCATGCTTATCCATCAATACTCATCACCTTTCTCAACCAGTCGAGCTGTGAACGGATACTTCACACCAAAATTAAAATTAACATTATTTACTCATAGTCATTCAAAACCCTAAAATTTGGGACTGTTCCTCGCACAAAGCTATCGTATGACTTATAATGACTTTTATTGTGAATTATGAATTTTAATTCATTCAAATTTTATTATAAAAATACCTTATAATAAAATACCTAAAAAAGTACACATTGTCCCTTTAATGAATCATTTTTTTAATTGAAAAATAAATTTATTTATTTAATTCATGTTTTAAAACGTATTTGTATACCGATTCCTAAAAAAAATCTAATTTTTTTACATTCCAGATTTGAAAGCAACTGTACAAACACATGAATATTTAATGCGATTAACGCTGATGCAGTTTTTGATAGTTTGTCTGTTGCTAAACAATTACAACCGTAAAACATTGCTTTATGGTTCAATATATTTCAAACCCAAGGATAAGATTTTAAACTCAAAGAAGGCTGCAAAAAGTATATTTTTTGACACTATACACGTTTCTGTACTTCTATCTTTGGAAACGGCCCGCTCCCAGTGTTCCCGAGCTCAGGAAGCACATTGAAAGTTTTATAATGTCTTAAGAGAAACCTCAACCCAGCAGTGTTTGGCTCAAATCAGATCGAGGAGCGTTTGGCCCCTGCAATTTCAGATAATCACACAAATAGCGACAATCTACAGTGCCGAGCGGTTAAAGAATGAGGAGAATTCCCACAATGCACTCGTGACCCTTTTCCAGAGGTTTAAAAAAATTCCTCCTCCGCCATCCCTTCTTACACTGGTGTTTGTGGCATATTTGCATGGAAACTCACTGGCTGTTACGTGTGTCGCACATTAGAGTTATTATCCAGCTGAGCGTACCAGCGCACTTAGGTTGTTTGGTTTTTGGTGTGCTGGGTAAAAACTCAACAGGCTTTGCCAAAGAAAACATTTCCTGGCTTTGGTCGTCACTGTACCGTAATGCATTCACTCTCCCGACCCGTAAAATTACACACAGCCGCTGAAAGGAAATACATTTGCCATGGTTTAATGGCTCCCAAGCATCCCGTCAGTACCCACATAATGGAGCACTTCTCCACCTGTTCAGAAGTTGGTCAAAAAATCAGGACTTGTCATTAAAAGGACATTTTTGTGGAAGAATGAGAAATCCCAGCTGTGTGAGTCTCAGAAATCACTACAGACTGTATAACAGACAACATTTTTGCATGTGAGGATGCGAAGTCAGCTTTTAAATAAATTAAGCTTTATTTAATTGGCTACAAAATGCACATAACTCTGATGAAACCAAAGCAGCTCAAAATATAGAGAAAATGAAGCCTATTTTAAGGCCTTTAGGATTTTTTATTATTATTTTCAAGACAAGTAAGCAATATTTCTTCACAAATTAGTATTATTGAATGAGAAAAAAATGCATCACTGTTATGTAAAAAAAAAAAAAAGTTTGTGGTTGGTGAGATTTTTAAAGTTTTTAAAAGAAGCCTCTTCTGCTCACCAAGGCTGCATTTATTTGATCACAAATACAGTAAGAACAGTAATATTGTGAAATATTATTACAGTTTAAATTAGTGTTTTCTATGTGAATATATGTTAAAGTGCAATTTATTCCTGTGATCAAAGCTGAATTTTCAGCATCATTACTCCAGTCTTCAGTGTCACATGATCCTTCAGAAATCACTATAATATGATGATTTGATGCTCAAGAAACATTTATGATTATTATCACAGTTGAAAACAGTTTTGCTGCTTCATATTTTTGTGGAAATCGTGATACTTTTTCTTTTTAAGGATGCTTTGCTGAATAGAAAGTACAAAAGAACAGCATTTATTTGAAATATAAATAATTTGTTACATCTTTACTGTCACTTTGATCAATTTATCTGGTTATCTGCATCCTTGCAGAATTATTAAAAAAATATATATATATATTTTTTTTAAATCTTACCGACCACAAGCTTTAGGCTACGTTAATAATTGTTGTGGCATTACATTTTTACTGATTTAGATAAAAAGATCATTGTATTACAATAACAAAAAATCTAATGAAAAACACAAAAAAAACATAAAATTTAAAAAGTTTGAAAACATGTGCATTTGTCATGAAAATAATGCCAATTTAAAAGTACAAACAAATTGAATGAATCATTTTTATTTATTTAATTTTAAAGTGTAACACGGACATGTTTTTATAATATTCATCCGCCACATAAGTAAAAAATGTGTCTTTTTTTCTTTAAATTACTGTAAAAAAAATGTTTATAGTAAGTGTTCGTGCTGCCTAAAAATTTTAAGCGTAGTCAACTTAAAATGTGAAGCTGAACTAAGTGACACCTTGGATATTTGAGTTGACTAAACTTAAAATTTTAAGACAGCACTAACACTTACTTTAAAAAAAAAAAAATTACAATGGGGAAAAAATCTTAACATTTTGCTGTCCAATAAAATAATGGGTCAAGAAATAGTCAATATTACTTCTGTTCATTCAAGTGAAGTGCACTGCAGTGTGGGATTCATGCAGTTTACAATGCACATGGGTTTAGTAGCCTATTCCACTCACACAGGAGTCAATGCGTGTACTGAGATACTGTTGTAAACGTTCATTAGCTGCCTCGTGTCGAACAGACGGAAAAAGCCACCCGTCCCGCACATAGGCTTGATTTTTCACAGGCACGCTCGAGGTTTGTTTATGTCTGAGGTCTCCCAGTGCTCTAATGAGTCAGTGTGTTTTGTGCTGTTTTGCTGAAGATCATTCCCTCTCTTTGTTTTGCGGAGGTCACGGCGGGGTCGCGGCCCCTCTGAGGTCACAAGTGCAGGACACTTTAGTGTTTCTGAGGAGGCTTTTTGGTCACACACACCGGCTTTCACTCTTAAATATGTGTGTGTGTGTTTCTAAAGGAAGAATATCAGAGTTTCTGCTAGTCTTAAAGGTCTCGCACATCCATCCATCCATCCATCCATCCATCCATCCATCCATCCATCCATCCATCCATCCATCCATCCGTCTGTCTTCGTTTACTCACTGCTCGTTCCAAACCCATATTATATTCGCTTGTTGATATGAGCAGCTCTTTTCCATGCAACTAAAGTGGGACCATAACATTAGTCATGAATATAAGTTATATGATAGCTTTATGTGAGGAACAGATGTACATTCAAATTGATTAGAAATCCTCCCTCCTTCATTTTAAATCTCATTTGTGGTTTCTTGATCTGACGTAATGTGGTCAAATCTGAATATGTGCATGAATAAATACAGTGGCGTGTAGAATATGATCAGTGGTGTAAATTTGTTATCCGTTCTTTGTTTTTGTGTGTTTTCTGGTCTAAACTGAAACTTTTTTTGTTTAAAGTTTTAGTTTCAAAGTTATATAACATTATTTTATTTAAATAGATTTATTTATATTTATTATTTCTTTTTATAGTGCTGTCAAAATGATTAATCACAACTAACATAAAAGTTTGTGTTTATATAAGATATGTGTTTATATAATACAAACACACACACACACACACACACACACACACACACACACACACACACACACACACACACACACACACACACACACACACACACACACACACACACACACACACACACACACACACACACACACACACACACACACACACACACACACACAACACACACACACACATTCTATGCATATAAATATAATAATATACACACACACACACACACACACACACACACACACACACACACACACACACACACACACACACACACACACACACACACACACATATATTGTATAAACACAAACTTTTATGTGAGATGCGATTAATCGTTTTGACAGCACTATTTTTTATTATTTACTATATTTATGTTTATGTATTCTGGTGTCTTTTTATTATTTTTTTTTATTTTTATTTTGTCTTTTAAAAATGAATAAATGATTAATGATTTGTTATAATGTTTTTCTTTGTTTTTGTTAGTTTTCAATTCTACCTTATACTGTTTTTTACCATAAATATATATTTTTAACGTTTTTTAAGTTTTAGTTTTAAATAGAAAGTCTAACATTGTTTAATTTGTAACACACACACACACACACACACACACACACACACACACACACACACACACACACACACACACACACACACACAACACACACACACACACACACACACACACACACACACACACACACACACACACACACACACACACACACACACACACACAATATATATATATATAGTGTATATATATGTATTATTGATTTCATTTATTAATATGTAGGCCCCTATGTTTTATATATTCTGCTGTCTTTTTTATTGATTTATTTTGTCTTTAATTTACATCCATTAGGATATCTGTATGCAGAAATTCAGTTTTTCTCTGGTTTTCTTCGCTCATCATGTTCCTCTCTTGTGGAGCAGTGAAATCTCACTGTACACTTTCGTGAACCCTGTGGCCTGTCTCGGCCCTCAGGAGACCGTCTGCACAGATGTGCACGCTCTCTATCTGTCACTCCAGATGTTTGACAAACCAACGGTGCAGAAAGAGAAACATCTAAGAAGCCAAAAGTCTCCATTTTCTCTATTTAATCTGGGAGAAACAATTGAGATTCTTAAACATGTAAAGATTCTATATTGGCATCAATGGTTCCATTTAACATCCATGGAACCTTTAAATTGGACAAAAGGTTCTTAAATAATGAAAAAAAGTTCTTAAGAAGTTCTGAAGTTCTTTGGGGAAACAAAAGTGTTTCTTTTATGGCATCGCTGTGAAAACATGATTTTGGAAACTTTATTTTTTAGAGTGAGATCTGATGTGTGATTTCTTATAGTTTGCACAAGTCTTGTAATAATGTGTGCTTGTGTGTGTTAGTTGTTTATTGGAGCTGAGCAGACGCTGAAGGACTCACAGATCAGGAATGACTGGAATGTGAAGAGGAGGAGGAGGAGAAAGAGAGAGAGAGAAAGAAAGAGAGAGAGAGGTTGAGTGGGAGGTTATGGATTTATGAGGTCGTTGTGGGAGCTGCTGTACCTTTGCTTGACATTAACTTTGTTTCGGCCCCTCTCAGACCCTCAGGGTGGACTGTGTGTGTGTGTGTGTGTGTGTGTGTGTGTGTGTGTGTGTGTGTGTGTGTGTGTGTGTGTGTGTGTGTGTGTGTGAAGGTTTCAGGTGACTGTCTCAGTTTTCACTCTAGTGGAACCGCCCTGTGAACACATGACCCCTCTGTAGCTCCGCCCCTGTGAACACATGACCCCTCTGTAGCTCCGCCCCTGTGAACACACGACCCCTCTGTAGCTCCGCCCCTGTGAACACATGACCCCCTCTGTAGCTCCACCCCTGTGAACACACGACCCCTCTGTAGCTCCGCCTCTGTGAACACACGACTCCTCTTTTGCTCCGCCCCTGTGAACACATGACTCCTATTTTGCTCCACCCCTGTGAACACATGACTCCTATTTTGCTCCGCCCCTGTGAACACACGACCCCTCTGTAGCTCCGCCCCTGTGAACACATGACTCCTCTTTTGCTCCACCCCTGTGAACACATGACTCCTATTTTGCTCCACCCCTGTGAACACATGACTCCTATTTTGCTCCGCCCCTGTGAACACATGACCCCTCTGTAGCTCCGCCCCATGAACACACGACGCCTCTGTAGCTCCGCCCCTGTGAACACATGACTCCTCTTTTGCTCCACCCCTGTGAACACACGACTCCTCTTTTGCTCCACCCCTGTGAACACATGACTCCTCTTTTGCTCCGCCCCTGTGAACACACGACTCCTCTTTTGCTCCGCCCCTGTAAACACATGACCCCTCTGTAGCTCCGCCCCTGTGAACACACGACTCCTCTTTTGCTCCGCCCCTGTGAACACATGACTCCTCTTTTGCTCCGCCCCTGTGAACACACGACTCCTCTTTTGCTCCGCCCCTGTAAACACATGACCCCTCTGTAGCTCCGCCCCTGTGAACACATGACTCCTCTTTTGCTCCGCCCCTGTGAACACACGACTCCTCTTTTGCTCCGCCCCTGTGAACACACGACTCCTCTTTTGCTCTGCCCCTGTGAACACACGACTCCTCTTTTGCTCCGCCCCGTGAACACACGACTCCTCTTTGCTCCGCCCCTGTGAACACACGACCCCTCTGTAGCTCCGCCCCTGTGAACACACGACTCCTCTTTTGCTCCGCCCCTGTGAACACACGACTCCTCTTTTGCTCCGCCCCTGTGAACACATGACTCCTCTTTTGCTCCGCCCCTGTGAACACACGACTCCTCTTTTGCTCCGCCCCTGTGAACACACGACTCCTCTTTTGCTCCGCCCCGTGAACACACGACTCCTCTTTTGCTCCGCCCCTGTGAACACACGACTCCTCTTTTGCTCCGCCCCTGTCAACACACGACTCCTCTTTTGCTCCGCCCCTGTGAACACACGACCCCTCTGTAGCTCCGCCCCTGTGAACACATGACTCCTCTTTTGCTCCGCCCCTGTGAACACACGACTCCTCTTTTGCTCCGCCCCTGTGAACACACGACTCCTCTTTTGCTCCGCCCCTGTGAACACACGACTCCTCTTTTGCTCCGCCCCGTGAACACACGACTCCTCTTTTGCTCCGCCCCTGTGAACACACGACCCCTCTGTAGCTCCGCCCCTGTGAACACACGACTCCTCTTTTGCTCCGCCCCTGTGAACACACGACTCCTCTTTTGCTCCGCCCCTGTGAACACATGACTCCTCTTTTGCTCCGCCCCTGTGAACACATGACTCCTATTTTGCTCCGCCCCTGTGAACACACGACCCCTCTGTAGCTCCGCCCCTGTGAACACATGACTCCTCTTTTGCTCCACCCCTGTGAACACATGACTCCTATTTTGCTCCACCCTGTGAACACATGACTCCTATTTTGCTCCGCCCCTGTGAACACACGACCCCTCTGTAGCTCCGCCCCTGTGAACACATGACTCCTCTTTTGCTCCACCCCTGTGAACACATGACTCCTATTTTGCTCCACCCCTGTGAACACATGACTCCTATTTTGCTCCGCCCCTGTGAACACATGACCCCTCTGTAGCTCCGCCCCATGAACACACGACGCCTCTGTAGCTCCGCCCCTGTGAACACATGACTCCTCTTTTGCTCCACCCCTGTGAACACACGACTCCTCTTTTGCTCCACCCCTGTGAACACATGACTCCTCTTTTGCTCCGCCCCTGTGAACACACGACTCCTCTTTTGCTCCGCCCCTGTAAACACATGACCCCTCTGTAGCTCCGCCCCTGTGAACACACGACTCCTCTTTTGCTCCGCCCCTGTGAACACATGACTCCTCTTTTGCTCCGCCCCTGTGAACACACGACTCCTCTTTTGCTCCGCCCCTGTAAACACATGACCCCTCTGTAGCTCCGCCCCTGTGAACACATGACTCCTCTTTTGCTCCGCCCCTGTGAACACACGACTCCTCTTTTGCTCCGCCCCTGTGAACACACGACTCCTCTTTTGCTCCGCCCCTGTGAACACACGACTCCTCTTTTGCTCCGCCCCTTGAACACACGACTCCTCTTTTGCTCCGCCCCTGTGAACACACGACCCCTCTGTAGCTCCGCCCCTGTGAACACACGACTCCTCTTTTGCTCCGCCCCTGTGAACACACGACTCCTCTTTTGCTCCGCCCCTGTGAACACATGACTCCTCTTTTGCTCCGCCCCTGTGAACACACGACTCCTCTTTTGCTCCGCCCCTGTGAACACACGACTCCTCTTTTGCTCCGCCCGTGAACACACGACTCCTCTTTTGCTCCGCCCCTGTGAACACACGACTCCTCTTTTGCTCCGCCCCTGTCAACACACGACTCCTCTTTTGCTCCGCCCCTGTGAACACAGACCCTCTGTAGCTCCGCCCCTGTGAACACACAACTCCTCTTTTGCTCCGCCCCTGTGAACACACGACTCCTCTTTTGCTCCGCCCCGTGAACACACGACTCCTCTTTTGCTCCGCCCCGTGAACACACGACTCCTCTTTTGCTCCGCCCCGTGAACACACGACTCCTCTTTTGCTCCGCCCCGTGAACACACGACTCCTCTTTTGCTCCGCCCCGTGAACACAATGACCCGTCATATACCTAATATATAACTCAACTCAATTCAGTTATTTTAGTGTGCTTTGTTTTCTTGACAATAAAACAGTAGCACGTGTATACAATTCTTTTTGTGCACTATTCGGTTATACTTAGGAATATTCTTTTGTTTATTACAAAAAAAACTATTGCATATGTGTATCTTTAACGACATGTCACATGAACAATAAGTTCCTAATAATGCTGACACAAAACTTACTTCTGGTAACTCGTCACGGACACTACGTCCTTTTTTATTTTACAGTCTATGGTGTATTCAAACACCTTCAGTTCCCCTAATGCTCACAAATATGTTTTTTAAAATAGTGTAACATCGCAATGTTATATTGTGTCATGTTTATCAAAATAAAACTGATAAAAAACGTAGACCCCACTAAATTGATAGTAGGCTTATGTTGAAATGTATTCTTGTACAAACAGACACTGTATTAAGCAGTACATAAAGCATTGAATAAGTGTATTTGAAAAATATTGCATTTATTTTACTTCAGCTGTCATAAAGTATGCAAACACAGCACACTATGGGAATCAGAAAGTGTCCAACACACCTAATAGTTTGAGACTCGAACTACACTAGTCGCTCTGTATGTTTTTGTTTCACTAAAAGGACGGCTCATGAGAGTCATTTGGTTGTGAATCTGAATACATCAGGCGAGTTGGGCTCCGTCTCAAATTGAACCCTAAGCCACAAGCAAATTCATCCACTTTTACTGGCTGACAAAAACGCTGCACTACACTGATAAACATGATTTTGTGTAAATCCTACATAAAAAAACTATGTCATTTACATTAAAAAGTTAGTTCAGCCAAGACTTAAAAAAAAGAAGTCAATCTATATTAGTACTCAATTCAAGCATGTAGAAATTAAAGCGTAAATATCAACGTTATAAAATGAAGTAAAAATACTGGTGTTCCCATCATGCACTGGGCCTTGAATAAATAATGAGGTTAATTTTTCACTGTTTTCTAGCTGTATTTACACTGTTTTATCATTGCTTTTGTTGTTAGGATTAGTAACTGGCCATTGTATGATATTTAGAGATCATTTTCTACTCAAAATGTCTTTCAAAACACAAAAACCATCCATCAAATGTTACCGTCATTGTGTATTGTCTACCAAGTATTGAGGTCTCTGCGTTCACATGACATATATCATCGAATACCGGTATGTAGATAATGGTTTCTCACACAATATCTATTTTATTAATTACTTAGATGTTTATAAACCATATACTTTAAAAGTGTGGTTTAATACGATGTATAATTGTTTGAATGAAATGTATTGCAAAGGAAACTTCAACTAAATAGATATTGCTGAACCTTTACCTAGCCAAGTTAAAATTACTTACTTTCTTTGTTACTTTCACTTAACTTAGTTAGGTAGTTTAATTCCATATGAGAAATTTACTTAAAAAATATGCATGTGAAATTTGCTTAAAAATTATGCGTGTGAAATTCACTTTAAAAATATTTGTGCAAAAACTTGCCAAACTAAAAGTAAATTTTACTTTTCAGTGTTTTTTCCAGAATAAATTTACAAGAGATCTCAACTCAACAATGTCTCAAACTGTGCTGAATGAAAACATGATTTCTGCTCCACATCTCATAGCTCTGGTCTGACCCAGTCATGCACACTAGCTCATTTCTCTGACATGTTCTTCATAAACAGCCACACAGAGGGTGTTTGAGTCGGGTAAGCGGGCATTGAGGCGGTCTAAAGCAGCGGACACTAGTTCTAGTAACCGGAGTCCAGCCGGACAAACGAGCGCTGAGATTTATGGGAGGCGTAAAGGCATATTCTATAAACATTGACACACAGCTGCTGTATCTCTCTCCAGCATCACTTCACCACGGGTGTCCATATGCACACGCACCTTTCGTCCAGCGTGACCCGTATGTCAGCAGAAGCAGATGAACACTCATGTAGTGCTGGGCGGTATCATATAGACCTGATATAGACCATTTTTACTCGACGTCACGGCGTTAGCTGGATGCAAAACAAAGGGAAAACTGGACAAGCTGCGACAAAGAAGGAGACAACACGTTGGATATTGCTCAAAAGAATAACATTTATTAAAGTAAGTATAATTAAATAAGACGGAGACGAGACGGAAAGTAAGCAAACAAACAGAATACAAGACACAAATGGCACGAGAATGGGAGAGCGCGCCCCGTCACAGCTGAGGGAACTGCTTTTAATTGCCCATCATCAGCTCCAATACAGGTGTAACTCCTTAGGCAATAATGACATCACTCACTAACTCCATCCTGTAAACCAAACAGAAAGAAACACACAAACATAACCCATACTGGGTTCATAACACCCTCCCCCATAGAAAAGGGTTTACACGTATGAAACCCAACCTAAACCCTTCAACCGATAACCCCCCCACATTACTGTATAACCCCAACTTCATCTTACCCCCAATGTCCTCAGCAACTACGGGCCCTGTAGAAGCAATTTAAGAGAGTAAAGGGAAGCAAGACAGAACATTGTTCGTAAACAGTTAGGCAGAGTAAGGAACTCTAGACAATGCGTCTGCCACCACATTGTCAGTACCTTTGATGTGTCGAATTTCAAGGGCGTATGACTGTAGGAAGAGGCATCAACGAGTCAAACGTTGATATGGGCACCGCAAAGAGTGTAAATAAATAAGTGACAATCAAGAATGTAATAAAGTTATAGCTACTGTGAACTATGGACTAAGAATGTGGGGAATAAAGTTAGTTTTTTTCAGTTCAGCATACAAGTTTAATACTCCCCATGCAGAATGGAAGAGCATTATTTAACAAATGGCAAGATATTTTCCGCTGTATGTGATTATCAGGCTTACTCCAGCACATTCCCCATTGTGCAACTGAGAGAGAACAGACACTATGAGATGGTGGAACGCTCTTCACTGGATAGACAATGCATTTCTCGCTGGAGATGCACCACAAACACAAAACAATCTTCAGAGATTCTTCACAAGTTGTGTTGGATTTTATAGTGCAGTTTGTTACTTGACCTGTTGTCTGAGCAAAACAGCAAAACTGAAGACACAAAAAACAAGAGACAGTAAAAGTGTCAAAGTTTGGATCATGTTGGCAAACCCAGCGGATCGGTGTTGATTTCAGCTCTGGTTGGACATGTGTTTTCTGGAAGGAAGGATTGAACCTCGTCTTTTCTAAATAGTGGTTATGGTTAATAAGAGCAGTCAAGTCGGTACGTTCACTCTCTGTTAAATGGACCAACATTTTATACAAATTTTACAGAGTCTCTGAATTTTTAAGACGTCCCAACAGCACTGTATCCTCGGGGACAGAAACCCCTTCATCAGTTACCTCTTCCAAAGAAACAGGTGAACTACTCTCAACTACCAGTGCAGGTTTCACATCTGTTCTGGTCTCTAACGCTTCAGGAGAACGACAAAAATAGGGCTTCAACAAATTAATATGACACAGCTGTGTTGACTTCCTTCTCTCCGGGGTGCAATATTATAATTTAAGTCAGTAACTTGCTTCACCACTACATACGGACCAGTAAACCAAGCTTGAAATGGTGAGCCCTCCACAGGTAACAGAGCCAACACCTGATCACCAGGCATAAATTGTCGTTTCTCATTCGCCGATCGTAAATTGACTTCATACGTCCCTGCGAAGAGTGCAATTGTTCCCTTGCCATCTTTCCTGCTTCATACAATCTGCGCTTAAAGTCGTTCACATAACTTAACAAATTCTGAGGCGGTGTATCTTCAGTCCAGTTTTCGCGGAGCACAGCCAGCGGTCCCCGAACGGTGTGCCCAAACACCAAGTCATTGGGACTAAAACAAGTACTTTCCTGGCTCACCTCACGCGCTGACAACATCAACCACGGCAATCCCTGCTCCCAATCACCCCCCAGCTCTGTACAATAAGCACGCAGCAAGGACTTCAGCGTCTGATGGAAACGCTCCAAAGCCCCTTGGCTTTGAGCATGATAAGCACTAGCTTTATTGTGCTTAATATGCAACAGTTTAAAAACCTGCGAAAACAAGTGAGATGTAAAATTAGAACCTTGATCACTCTGCACAATCTTTGGAATGCCAAAGATAGAAATAAATTGAGTCAAAGCCTTCACCACCGATTTTGCAGTGATTGTACGGAGGGGATAGGCCGCAGGGTACCGAGTCGATGCACACATCACAGTGAGCAAATAAATACTACCTGATTTTGATCTAGGCAGTGGGCCTACACAATCAATAATCAAGTGCTCAAAAGGTGGACTAATAGCAGGAATTGGAAACAGTGGAGCAGGTTTGATCTTATGATTCGGCTTGCCTGTGAGTTGACAGGTATGACATGTCTTGATATACTTTGACACATCCTTCTTCAATTTAGGCCAAAAAAAATGA
Source organism: Chrosomus eos (assembly GCA_036326025.1). Classification (NCBI taxonomy): domain Eukaryota; kingdom Metazoa; phylum Chordata; class Actinopteri; order Cypriniformes; family Leuciscidae; genus Chrosomus; species Chrosomus eos. The sequence continues at coordinate 27,922,188 of CM070842.1, forward strand.
CGAAGGATTCTATCATAAGTCTTTCTTACCCCTAAATGTCCAGCAAGTTTATCATGAGAAATCTCCAACACCAATGATCGATATTTCTCTGGAACTACCACCTGCAAGATAGGATCCCCAGCAAAGTCACTTCCATGAGGAATCCATTTCCTCACCAACATTCCATCCTGCAAAAGATAACCCTGAGCAACATGCCTAATTTCATCAGGAGACATCAAACTCTCAAACAATGTATGGAGAGAAGGATCAAGCTTCTGCTCCTGGATCAAATCAGAGGAGGAAACAGAAAAGTCATCAGGCAAGGAAAATGCTGGTCCACCCAAAGAATCAGATGTTAACCTTGGCTGTTCAGAGGTCATGGATCGAGTTACAGCACAAGCAGTAAATACCTGTGGAAAGTTCTTGTTGCTCTCATCAGGACCTGGAAGGGGAAGAGATGAAACCACAGGAGGTGAAAAGGTAACAGGCCAAACCCTACCCCCTGCCAAATTATTTCCAAGGACGATATCCACCCCCTCCACTGGTAACGATGGACGCACTCCAACCACCACTTCTCCATTCACAAGTTCAGATGACAACATCATTTTATGTAACGGACAGATAGGATATTTAACCCAATTCCTCTAATAAGAACACTAGTCTCAGTATCACTCGCAGAGGAAAATGGCAGCACATCCTGCAAAATAAAGGACTCCGATGCTCCCGTGTCCCTCAGTATCGTTACTGGAACACTTGTCTCTTTACCAACAAGCGACACATGCCCGTAAGTAATAAAAGGTGCATAATCTCCATCCTTTAACTGGTTAACTGCTGTAGGAGATCTTTCAGAAGACAAGCTAACAGGATTCAACCATGGTGCCACAAGGCCTGCTGGTTTAACTCGAAGAACCTTTCCTCCCTTACTCTTACCTTTAAGCACAGGGCACTCATTTTTCCAATGGCCTTTACCATGACAATAATTACAGATCAGAGATGAATCCCTGGGCATGTGATCTACTTTATCTTCAAAAATATCATCCCTTTTCTGAAATTCAAAACTACTCTTGTGCGTTAAAATATAGTCATCAGCCAACTCAGCAGCTTTAATAGTTGTTTCAGCTTTCTGCTCATTTATGTATGTTGCTATCCGAGCAGGAACAGAGTTCTTAAACTGTTCAAGCACAATTAAGTTAGTCAACTCTTCAAACGTGGTTACCTCAGATGCCATACACCAGCGGTTAAATGCAGTAGTGAGCTCTCTAGCAAACTCCACATGAGCCTCCTTTACACCCTTAGACAATGTTCTAAATTTTTGTCGGTATGCTTCTGGTACTAACTCATAAGCTTTTAAAACTGCCGCTTTAACGGCATCGTAATCGTTGTAGTCCGAGAGTGACAGGGCAGAATAAGCTTCTTGAGCCCTGCCTGTGAGCACACATTGTAAAAGCAGTGTACGTTCCTTACTAGGCCAATCTCTTGCCTCCGCTAATCGCTCAAACAATACAAAAAAGGTATCTGGGTCTCGCTCGTTAAATTTAGGCATTAACCTCAAATTTCCAGCAGTGTCAAACACTTGAGGAGCACCCTGCAAAGCATCAGTTGAACCATTTAGTCCACCTTCTCTCATTATTTCTAAGCGATATTTCTGCAGCTCAACATTAGTCTGTTCATTTCTAGTTTTCTCACGCTCTACCTCCAATTTCAAGCGTTCCTGTTCAAGCTGTAACAACAATAATCGTTCCTGCTGTTCAAAAGTTAAAGAGCCGACCTGAGGTTTAACTTGAGAGGTGGTGGCTGTATCAGACGTAGCTGTATCAGACGTTTCAAACAATACAGCCTTTTTTATTAGTCTTGTTATAAGTACCTCACTACTATCCTTAAACCTCTTATCTCCAAGTTCAATTTCGTAATGATCCGCAATTTCGAATAACTGATCTTTTGTACACGAATCCAGCAAACTTTCTGAAGGAGAACTAATAAACTCTTCGACTAGATTAGACATCTTTCCACCTTAAATTGACGTTACAAATAGAAAAAGTGTTTTTACAAACCACAGCAGGAGGAATAAAAGAGTTCCCTCAGTATCTAACTAACTCAACCCTTTAATCTTCATGTAGTTACTGGTGAGGGGTATTTTAAGCACCAACTCCCACTAGTACGAAGAAAAGCAACCAGCACGCTGGCGACTCACTCATACCATGGATATGCACCCGAGACAACTGCTCTACTCACGGTCTCCACACAAAAATAAAAAAAATTACATTACATCCACTCGTTCCAAAAGGGAACGAGCAGCTAAACCTAACCAGGGAACACAAATATTGTTAAATATTCCTCCCACAATTGGATCTGCAAAAATCACTTACCTCCTACAAAAACCACATGGAACAGCCAAATTACAGAGACAGCACTCCACAAATTCCGTTGTCAAAAACAAAACCAACGCGTATTTCCTTCAAAGTACGATGTATAAACACATCCCAAACAATAGCGCTAAACAAACAATCTTACAATTTTACATTCGGTTAACCAACATGCCAATTTACTTACGAAATAACCGAACGCAAAAAAAAACAAAGCACTTCCAAATCATGTCGAAATACAACTGGAATTTTCAAACACTAAAGGACGGACGAGCCCCCATTTGTCACGGCCGGCTCACAAGCCGCGACAAAGAAGGAGACAACACGTTGGATATTGCTCAAAAGAATAACATTTATTAAAGTAAGTATAATTAAATAAGACGGAGACGAGACGGAAAGTAAGCAAACAAACAGAATACAAGACACAAATGGCACGAGAATGGGAGAGCGCGCCCCGTCACAGCTGAGGGAACTGCTTTTAATTGCCCATCATCAGCTCCAATACAGGTGTAACTCCTTAGGCAATAATGACATCACTCACTAACTCCATCCTGTAAACCAAACAGAAAGAAACACACAAACCACAAATATAACCCATACTGGGTTCATAACAGCGGCCAATACAAAAAAAATATTATATTAGATAAGTCCATAAATACCCTTTTCATCTCCGTGCGTGCGTAACTCTGTCTGACGCACCCACCGCTAGCCTAGCTTAGCACAAAGACTGGAAGTGAATGGCTCCAGCTAGCATACTGCTCCCAAATAGCAGTGCTTCGCCTTCTGAGAATATACTGTAGTTCCCAGTACGTATGGTTAAAAGTAAAATGTTTTTTGTTTTTTTTAAGTTTTAATGTACATATATTTTGTTTATTTTATCATAGTTTTATTTAGTTTGGTTTTATTAACTAAATACATAAATATATAATTAATAAATAAATATAATAATAAAATGTAATTATATATATATATATATATATATATATATATATATATATATATATATATATATATATATTATATATATATATATATATTACTATTAGTGTGTGTGTGTGTGTGTGTGCGTGTGTGTGTGCATGTGTTGTTTGTTTAATTGTATCCAGGTCTTATTGTGAATGATTCATTAGGTCACGTTCAGTTAAAGAAATTGATTCGGTGATTCTCTGGGAAATACTTATACTTCTGAAGTAAAAATGTATGTTGACTATAAACTATAAGCTGCAAACTAACACCTTCTCTTCTCTTCTATATCTATCTATCTAAACAAAAGAAAAAAACGTATTAAATGTACTACGTTAGACTAAACTGGGAAGGGTCATAGCACTTACATATTGTTGTCCTATTGTTAGTTAAACTGCTTCTATTCTTCTCATTAGTAAGTCGCTAAGGATAGTTGTAAGTGAGCGTCTGTTAAGTGACTAAATGTAAAATGTAAACTTCTTTTCTCTTTCTTTTTTTCAGGAAGGAATGAGCTAATTGCTCGGTACATCAAGCTTCGAACGGGAAAGACACGGACCAGAAAACAGGTACAGAAATCTACAATATTTGGTCTAACTGTTTTATTAAGGTCTAAATTTAATTCATACACAAAATTGTGTCAAATATTACCACTTGTTTTCAGAGAATGTTTTTCGTTTTCCATTGGCAACGTTTTTTCTTCTTGTTTTAAGCATAAACAGCACTAAATTTGTGCTTAAAACAAGAAAAAAATGAAGAGAATTAAAATTAAATCAAGATATATTCTCGGAAATATTCTCATGGGCTTGATGACTAATAAATTGCAATGCTATGTAAGTCACTTCAAATAAAAATAAGACAATTCTTATCTCGAATTTTGCTTTTCAAGTCAATTAATCTTGTTTTAAGAAAGTTTAGATATTTTCATTGGATGCTGATTTAGAATTATTTTTTTTTGCAGTGTATTTGTATATAAATATGTGATGGGAACTCTAAAATGCCAACTTGTCCCTACAATAACTAAGTGGATTAAATTGGTTAAATACTTTTATTCGACCGCCATGTCACACATTTACAGCAACGGGAAGTACAGCAAATGTCAGACTGGGATTTAGATATGGGATTTTCCTGTTAAACTCCCAAACAGACTTTCACTGAGTGTAAATGTTTGGCCCCCGAGGGCCTCCATGCTGAAATGGACTTGGGCGGTGTGATTTATGGCACGCGGATCGGATGTCGGTGTGTGTCTTCAGCACCTCTCTCAGTCCTGCTCGTTAGACCCACAAACAACTGCTGGGGGTTTGGGATCCGATAGCGTTCCCGCCGGCATTCGATATCGCATGATGTCACTCAGGCCTTGTCACATACTGAGTCTTAAGCCCTCTGAGAGAGTTGAGGTGAGCAAGTTATCACTAAAAACAAGAAGAGAAACTACAATCACACCTGATATGTGAACAAGTAAAGGTGAAAGCAACCGCTGACGTAAAACAACAGATTTGCTTTCTTCTTGCACACTAATCGACAAACGTTTAGACTAGGTTAGATGATTAGAAATCAGTTTTAAGCATTACTTGAACAGGACTAGTTCTTCGTGAGGTGGTTAGGTAAAGTTTTCCATCATGATTTCAATCCCATCCCAATTTGAAAACAAAATTTGTTAAAAATTACTTTTTTTAATTAAATTTTTTATTATTATTTGACTTACATTTTTAATTGTAATTAAATTTTAAATTTTAATTTCTTATTCGATATATTTTATTAAATTTTTTTGTAAATTTTTATTTATTTATTTTTAAATTTCCATTAGCGAATATAAATCTTATTCCTGCTACAAAAAGATGCCAACGTTCATTTTCTACAAAAAAACCCTCTTTTTTTAACTTTTACAAAAATTAGGAATAAAGAAAGTGCATCAGGTTTTTATTACATGTATGAAGGTGCAAAATACTATCATATTTTTTACATACAACTTAGCTAGTTTTATTGTAAATTAAAAAATATAATTATTTCATTAATTGTATTCATCGTATTCATTGCAGCCGACATGTTTTCTATATATAATATATAGTATAATATTAATGTGAAAAAAAATATTCAAATGAAATTTAAATAAATGAATAAAATAATGCATGCCACCAGAGCTTCCAGTACACATCCATAACCTTAATAAAAAACTCCAGAGCCGTCTGAAAAAGAAAAAGAGAGAAAACAAATCATGTCCATAAAGAGTTTTTAATGGAGCTGGACAATGACACACCTTTGCGACATCGACAGTATTTTATTGAGCTGAAATGAATCAACAATTTACTAAATTGAGCTGAATATTAACTCTATTGTCTTCTGTCAAGCAGCTGAAGTTTAATTAATTTCATAATTGACGTTTACAAAATGAACACTGTTATTAACATTGTTATTTTCCTGTTTATTACTGTGAAACTGCTTTGAAAATCTGAATTGTATAAAGCGCTATAGGTTATATAAATGTGAATTGACTTGATTATAGACTGTAAACTGCATTTGTGACCCTGGACCAGAAAACCAGTCACATGGGTACATTTTTTAAAATTAAAATTAAATAAGCTTTTCATTGATGTATGGTTTGTTAGGATAGGACAATATTTGGCAGAGATACAACTATTTAAAAATCTGGGTGCAAAAAAAATTTAAACATTGAGAAAATCGCCTTTAAAGTTGTCCATTTATGTTCGCAATTGTGCTGCCTTCACTCACAAAAATAAATGTTGTATATATTTACGGTAGGAAATTTACAAAATATCCTTATGGAACATGATCTTTACTTAAAATCCTAATGATTTTTGGCATAAAAGAAAAATCGATAATTTTGACCCATACAATGTATTGTTGGCTATTGCCATATTCCTGTGCGACTTGTGACTGTTTTTGTGATCCAAGGTCACATTTGAGTTTGTTTATAGTTTTGTTACCTGAACATGAGCTCAATTTGTTCCGAAATTATTATTTTTTACGTGTACCATAGTAATACCATAATTTTTTCATGCATATAAGTACACTGTTAGATTAGAGGACTGTTGAAATAAAGTGTTTTAAATGCCTAAAATCCCTGTTTCCCACAGGTCTCCAGTCACATTCAGGTGTTAGCGCGACGGAAAGCTCGGGAAATTCAGGTGAAACTCAAGGTAATGAACTCTAATGCTGATCACCTGTTTGCAAATTAACACCATTATCGCTTTACAGCCAAAGCATTTGTTAATGATGTGAAGAGAGGGCGATTTCATTCATCTCTGAGTGAATATAGCCCAGGCATGATTCAGATACAAATATAATTGCAGACGATATCATACACTACGCTATAAATCCATTTCATCACGTCACAAATTTTCAGAAAACGTGTGACCTCGGTAATGTCGAGTCTTCTCCTTGCGCGCTCTTGTCTTTCATCATATGACATAGTTCAGCCGTTGGCCGGCGGCCATTTTGGCTCAGCTGTCCGAGTGTATACTGGTATACTGGTCACACGGCTAACACTGACAGCCCTTTTAAATGCGTTTTCTGTAACTGAGAACTGTGACGGACACACACACACACACACACACACACACACACACACACACACACACACACACACACACACACACACACACACACACACACACGCCCATATTTCAGGAATGCATGGGCCGGTCATGCTTCAAGGACACAGCAGTTGCTTGAGCAGGCCGTGGACGACTGTGACCTCTGTGCGTTTCGCTATATCAAAATTAACCCAACAAGTGTTGAGGAGTCACTCATTAAAGTAGAGGAGTGAACTGAAGGATCTTAAAAAATATATCTAAGATATATTAATTTTAATATATGAAGATATCCGATGCAAAAGCCTATAAGAGCAACCTATATCAAATCTGAGATAATAATATTGTGTGAATGCTCTCTACACATCAAATACTTTCACTTCAAACTCACTAAATCCCATCTTAGATATATTTATTTTAATGTATATATACACTCACCTAAAGGATTATTAGGAACACCATACTAATACTGTATTTGACCCCCTTTAGCCTTCAGAACTGCCTTAATTCTACGTGGCATTGATTCAACAAGGCGCTGAAAGCATTCTTTAGAAATGTTGGCCCATATTGATAGGATAGCATCTTGCAGTTGATGGAGATTTGTGGGATGCACATCCAGGGCACGAAGCTCCCGTTCCACCACATCCCAAAGATGCTCTATTGGGTTGAGATCTGGTGACTGTGGGGGCCATTTTAGTACAGTGAACTCATTGTCATGTTCAAGAAACCAATTTGAAATGATTCGAGCTTTGTGACATGGTGCATTATCCTGCTGGAAGTAGCCATCAGAGGATGGGTACATGGTGGCCATAAAGGGAGGACATGGTCAGAAACAATGCTCAGGTAGGCCGTGGCATTTAAACGATGCCCAATTGGCACTAAGGGGCCTAAAGTGTGCCAAGAAAACATCCCCCACACCATTACACCACCACCAGCAGCCTGCACAGTGGTCATGATGGATCCATGTTCTCATTCTGTTTACGCCAAATTCTGACTCTACCATCTGAATGTTTCAACAGAAATCGAGACTCATCAGACCAGGCAACATTTTTCCAGCCTTCAACTGTCCAATTTTGCTGAGCTCTTGCAAATTGTAGCCTCTTTTTCCTATTTGTAGTGCAGATGAGTGGTACCCGGTGGGGTCTTCTGCTGTTGTAGCCCATCCGCCTCAAGGTTGTGCGTGTTGTGGCTTCACAAATGCTTTGCTGCATACCTGGGTTGTAACGAGTGGTTATTTCAGTCAAAGTTGCTCTTCTATCAGCTTGAATCAGTCGGCCCATTCTCCTCTGACCTCTAGCATCAACAAGGCATTTTCGCCCACAGGACTGCCGCATACTGGATGTTTTTCCCTTTTCACACCATTCTTTGTAAACCCTAGAAATGGTTGTGCGTGAAAATCCCAGTAACTGAGCAGATTGTGAAATACTCAGACCGGCCCGTCTGGCACCAACAACCATGCCACACTCAAAATTGCTTAAATCACCTTTCTTTCCCATTCTGACATTCAGTTTGGAGTTCAGGAGATTGTCTTGACCAGGACCACACCCCTAAACGCATTGAAGCAACTGCCATGTGATTGGTTGATTAGATAATTGCATTAATGAGAAATTGAACAGGTGTTCCTAATAATCCTTTAGGTGAGTTTATATATATACTTAGAGAGACTGATTCATTCTAGCGAATCAATTCACTTGAACGAACGAGCTAAAAAAGAAGCAGTTCACTGATTCCAGTCTGTTGCGCTGTTTTTAGCAATATATTTCAATATATATTTCAATATATATATATATATATATATATATATATATATCTTAGATAGGCCTAAATTTATTTTAATATACCGGTATTCTTGTTTTATTTTTAAGCATTAGACAGAGTGATTCATTCTACTGAATCAGTTCATTCGGACGAACAAAAGGGAGCAATTCACTGATTGCAATCAGTGATCCCAATTTTTTAGCAATATATTTAGTTAAATATATACATATTACATTTTAGATATATTTGTTTTTAATGGATATTCTTATTTTTACGAGCTGTAAATAATAATAAACACGCTTAGCTAAAATGTCCTCTTTATCTCATATGAAACCGATTCGAGAAGTCTGATTCATTTTAGTGAATCAGTTTGTTTGGACGGTTAATCTAAATAAACCATTGGAAAAAGATTCATCAGTTCATTTGATTCTGTCAGGGTTTGTGCAGGTGCTGAAGACGAGGACACGAAAGCTTCAATATAAATGTTTTAATCACAAAATGAAAACTTTCCAAACTTAAACAGGAAACAATAACTCCAGGAAATCAGAAACACAACCACACATGGACGACGATCGACAAACACTGGGGGAAAACACAGGGCTTAAATACACATGAAATGATTGGATAATTAACAGAACACAGGTGATGAAACTGAACACAAACGAGGAGCGGGAAAACTTAACAGGACTAAACCAAAAACCACAAAGACAGGGGAAACCAAGATACAAAACAGAACTCAAACACATCAAAGCGTGACAGTACCTCCCCCCTCCCCGAAGGCGCGTCCTCGCGCCGTATAACATCCAAAGGGGTGGGAGGGTGGGGCGCCCTGGAGGCTGACGAGGGCATGGTGCAGGTCCAGGAAGCCTCCAGGGCGGAGCAGGCTGTGGGCGTGGCCACGGCGGTGCAGGCTGTGGGCGTGGCCACGACGGTGCAGGCTGTGGGCGTGGCCACGACGGTGCAGGCTGTGGGCGTGGCCATGACGGTGCTGTGAGACTCTCGGGCGGTCCAGGGCGGAGCTGTGAGACCCTCGGGCGTCCAGGGCGGAGCTGTGGGACCCTCGGGCGTCCAGGGCGGAGCTGTGGGACCCTCGGGCGTCCAGGGCGGAGCTGTGGGACCCTCGGGCGTCCAGGGCGGAGCTGTGGGACCCTCGGGCGTCCAAGGCTCTTCAGGTGGCCACGGCGGTGAAGACCCTTCAGGTGGCCGTGGTGGTGAAGACCCTTCAGGTGGCCGTGGTGGTGAAGACCCTTCAGGTGGCCATGGCGGTGCAAACCCTTCAGGTGGCCATGGCGGTGCAAACCCTTCAGGTGGCCATGGCGGTGCAGACCCTTCAGGTGGCCATGGCGGTGCAGACCCTTCAGGTGGCCATGGCGGTGCAGACCCTTCAGGTGGCCATGGCGGTGCAGACCCTTCAGGTGGCCATGGCGGTGAGGACCCTTCAGGTGGCCACGGCGGTGAAGACCCTTCGGGTGGCCATGGCGGTGAAGACCCTTCAGGTGGCCATGGCGGTATAGACCCTTCAGGTGGCCATGGCGGTGTTATCTTTTCGGGCCTCCGTGGATCTTTGGCCGGCCACGGCGAAGGCGTATGGCGCCCCCCCAAAATTTTCTTGGGGAGGACAGGCTCATGATCGGGAACTGACTTGACATCAACGGGCGCTGGGTCAACGGGTTCTGGGTCAACGGGCTCTGGGTCTGGGTCAACGGGCTCTGGGTCTGGCGCTGGGTCAACGGGCTCTGGCTCTGGCGCTGGGTCAACGGGCTCTGGCTCTGGCGCTGGGTCAACGGGCTCTGGCTCTGGCGCTGGGTCAACGGGCTCTGGCTCTGGCGCTGGGTCAACGGGCTCTGGCTCTGGCGCTGGGTCAACGGGCTCTGGCTCTGGCGCTGGGTCAACGGGCTCTGGCTCTGGCGCTGGGTCAACGGGCTCTGGCTCTGGCGCTGGGTCAACGGGCTCTGGCTCTGGCGCTGGGTCAACGGGCTCTGGCTCTGGCGCTGGGTCAACGGGCTCTGGCTCTGGCGCTGGGTCAACGGGCTCTGGCTCTGGGTCAACGGGCTCTGGCTCTGGCTCTGGGTCAACGGGTTCTGGCTCTGGGTCAACGGGCTCTGGCTCTGCCGCTTCATGGGACTCGGAACTGGACGGGGCCAGCACATCAGGGGACTCGGAACTGGACGGGACCAGCACATCAGGGGACTCGGAACTGGACGGAACCAGCATTTCGGGGAACTTGGGGCTGGGCTCAGGTTCTGGCGGGCAGGCGACAGGCTCAGGCTCTGGCGGGCAGGCGACGGACTCAGGCTCTAGCGGGTTGGCGACGGGCTCAGGATCTGGCTGGATGTGGCTGACGTGAACCCCAGCCATGGGAGCCTTCTTTTTGGCCAATCGCACCGATATCAGTGGGGGATCAGTCATACCGGATATCATCCGGGGAAGTCCAGGGACCGATCTGGCGACAGGGCTGATGCGGTGTGCAGGCTCTGGTGGGCAGACGATGGGCTCTGGTGTGAGCGTGTAGGTGATGGACTCAGGCGTTGGCGTGCAGGTGATGGGCTCAGGCGTTGGCGGGCTGGCGACGGGCTCTGGTTGGATGGTCTCTGGTTGGAGTGGGAGATCCTCTAAGTGGTAGTTGGATCCACAGGCCCACAGCGTGTGATCCAAAAACTCCAGGAAGGATAGATTGAGGTCCCTTACCAAAATTATCTGGGCAAGAGGGTCTTTTTTTTTTGTACTGTTCGATCGTTCTGTCAGGGTTTGTGCAGGTGCTGAAGACGAGGACACGAAAGCTTCAATATAAATGTTTTAATCACAAAATGAAAACTTTCCAAACTTAAACAGGAAACAATAACTCCAGGAAATCAGAAACACAACCACACATGGACGACGATCGACAAACACTGGGAGAAAACACAGGGCTTAAATACACATGAAATGATTGGATAATTAACAGAACACAGGTGATGAAACTGAACACAAACGAGGAGCGGGAAAACTTAACAGGACTAAACCAAAAACCACAAAGACAGGGGAAACCAAGATACAAAACAGAACTCAAACACATCAAAGCGTGACAGATTCCCTGTGCAGTGAGTTCACTGATTCGAGTTAAACACTGTTCTTTAATATGTTTGACTAGGTGATTTCTATTTTATTTTCTAAATATTTTATTGGATTTTCTATTTTATTGGTTGTATCTTGTGTAAATGTTGATGTGTTCATTCATTCTGTTTAACGCTTATATTTTTAAAAAGGTATTTTCCTCGTATTTAGATACTAGTTCTTTAAAACTTTTTTTGAACACAATTATTTTAAAAGCTAGCCTGACAATAGTTAAACTTCTTCCTAAACACTGAATGCAACTTGTAAATGCTTTGTTTGCATGTGCTTTGTGTCGAGGAGTGTTTTATTCACTCCTCAGGTCACAGGTGTGTGTAGTTCTCAGACTGTAGTTGATTTCTGACCCAGGCTCAGTAAACATGGTTTGCAGTGCTTCCACACTCAGTGTTTTTCCAAGCCGGTTCTCCTGTTTCATAATGCCGGAGCTCCCGGTTCTCCATGTGACCTCTAGGAGAAGGAGTCGACCTGTCAACACTCACACACTGCCAGAGCCATAAACCATGAGCCACCTCAGCCTTCCCAACACACACACACACACACACACACACACACACACACACACACACACACACACACACACACACACACACACACACACACACACACACACACACACACACACACACACACACACACACACACACACACACACACACACTTGCATACACACACGCACACACACACACACACACTTGCACGCACACACATACACACACACACACACACACACACACCACACACACACACACACACACACACACACACACACACACACACACACACACTCTCTCTCTCTCTCTCTCTCTCACACACACACACACACACACACACACACACACACACACACACACACACACAACACACACACACACACACACACACACACACACACACACACACACACACACACACACACACACACACACACACTCTCTCTCTCTCTCTCTCTCTCACACACACACACACACACACACACACACACACACACACACACACACACACACACACACACACACACACACACACACACACACACACACACACACTCACACTCACACACATGCACTAGTCAAGTCAGCTTTATTTAAATAGCGCTTTATACAATACAGATTGTGTCAAAGTAGCTTTCAGTGATAACAGGACATCAATGCATTTCGACGGTTTCAATGTTGATTTAGTTCCTCTGTAAAGATGAACAATTATTAAATTAGTTCATTTCAATCATAAAGCTGTTCTGCCAATCTCCAGCTCAGTTCAGTTCTCATACAGCAGAAATATTTCAAATAAATAAATCTATTGTCTTCTGAAAGGACCAGGCAGCCAAAGATAAAGCGATGCACAGCATGTCGTCGGCCCAGATCATCTCAGCCACGGCCTTTCAGAACAAGATGTGTCTCTCTCGACCGGCCTACCCAACAGCAGCTGGGGTGAGACACACACACACACGCACGAACGCACGCGCACGCGCACACACACACACACACACACACACACACACACACACACACACACACACACACACACACACACACACACACACACACACACACACACACACACACACGATTTGCATGATTGAATGACTAAGCATGTCCCAAGTCACTTCTTATGTCTGCAGGAGTGGCTTGCATTGCAAGATTGCTCAACAAACAGTGATTATATATATGTATTTCTTCATCATTTTTGATTGAATATTATTATTGTTATTACATGATTTATTGATGCATATAATCTATTTGATTGTTTAGATTACACTGACCTCTTGCTGCATTTCCTTTGAGTAATTCAGAGCAAGAATATTTAGATTCTCTAGCATTTCCCATCCTGACAGTGGTGCTGTCTCGAGCTCCAGCCTAACCCTCATCTCTCTGTGTTCATCATCTCTAATAACCCTCATCTCTCTGTGTTCATCATCTCTAATAACCCTCATCTCTCTGTGTTCATGTCTCAGTTCTGGCATGGATCTCTCGCAGGACAAACCACAGGTCCTGAAGAGTAAGTTTTGTGTTGTGTGTTTTATCTGATCATCTTTAGAAGTGCTGCAGGTCTGGGCCGGGCAGTCACAGAGCTTAAACTCAACTTGACAAATAAAAAAGTATAATATATATATATATATATATATATATATTGTATATATTGTATATACAATTTTTATAGAATTATAAAATATTTTTATATTATATATTTTTTAATTTGATCTTTTAGGGAACTTATGTTATTATTTATATTATAAATATATTAAATAAAATATATAATAAATATATTTATATAAAGCAATATATATATTTATTTCTGATTTTATTATATATAAAATATTTATATATTATATATGTATATTATATTTTTTATTGAAATATAATTGATATTATATTATTTATAATGATTTTAAATTAAATATATATTATATACCGAAATTGTATTTATTTATAATATTTATATAATTCAATAAAATAAATGAATTGTATTACATATAATATCTGTTTGTATATATTAATCTTGTATTAGAAATGTTTTTCTATTATTTAAATTATAATATTCATATATTTATATAATTTATATGAAGCTAAAAATATATATTCAATACAAGAAATGAATTTTATTATGTAACATATCTTTTATATTATAACATATTAATCTTTTATATAAAAATATTATTTTTTTGATTATTTTATAAGCAATTTTTCACGTTTTTCCATAACCAAGAAACACCATAAAAGCTGATATTTGATTGTCTCTTCCAAACAGCATCAAGCCGTTTTCCCAACAAAACTTTATCATGCAATCCACCGGTCCTCCGTCTATAACAGGTCAGTACCTTTACAAACTGAGTTATGGCAGATATGATGATGTATAAGCGTCCTGATGGCTTCTCTCGCTCAGGTTATGAGAGTGCGACGGGTTTGTCGATGTCCTCTAGTGCTCCGCCCTGGCTGGGTCGCTGTATCGCCGGGTCTAAACTGCGCATGCTGGAGTTCTCCGCTTTCCTCGAGCAGCCGCATGATCCAGAGACTGTGAGACATGCACAATATTTCCATTTTTATTATTATCATTACATTTTAACTAAACACATACATATACCTTTCCATAGAAAACAACAACAAAAACAACCAAGCTTTTCAGTATTTTACATTTATATTCAATACCACCACTTTTCTTTGTTTTTGCTTAAAGAAATATGCCAATGGGGTAAGACAAAAAAAATCTGGTTTGAGTTGGAATTCATGTATTAAGATTATGTTTTGAAATGTATGAATATTGTTTTCACAAGTCTGAAATTCTCGTACGTTAAAAAATAAGTACGACCTTACGTTGTGTCATGTTTACTTGTAAATCATGTTTACACTGCCTCTTCCGTCATAAAAAATTTGGATCGGGTTCAATTTTCGCATCCATAGCAAGTATTTTGAGTTGTGTTTTGACAGTTCAGAGCCACTGAATGACAAATGCCAAAAAACACATAAAAAATTCCTTTAGTCTTCCCCAAACTCCATTATAAACTGTGCATTTATCCATTAAAATATAAGTTATCTTTCACATTGACATTTGTTACCATTTCTTTTAGCCAACGTCCTATACTTGGTGCACAAATACTTTTACAATTTAAAGAAATAAGTTGTTTTGCTTGAAGAATACACACACCACCATTCAAAAGTTTGGGGTCAATACGTTTTTTTATTCTTTTTTTAAAATAAATGAATACTTTTCTTCAGAAAGGACGCATTAAATTGATCAAAAGTGACAGTAAAGACATTTATTATAATGCAAAATATATTTTTTTTAATTAAATGCTTTTTTCTTGAACTTTCAAATAATCCTGAAAAAAAACGAATCACGGTTTGCACAAAAATATGAAGCAGCAAAACTGATTTCAACTGTGATAATAATCATAAATGTTTCTTGAGCATCAAATCATCATATTATAGTGATTTGTGAAGGATCATGTGACACTGAAGACTGGAGTAATGATGATAAATTCAGCTTTGATCACAGGAATAAATTACGCTTTACTATATATTCACATAGAAAACAGCTGATTATAATATTTCACAATATTACTGGGTTTGTTTTGTATTTTTAATCCAATAAATGCAGCCTTGGTGAGCAGAAGAGACTTCTTTTAAAAACATTAAAAATCTTACCGACCCCAAACTTTTAAACGGTAGTGTAAATATTTATAAATATACACTCTTTCATTTTTAACTTGATCTCCTTAGGATATAAATGAAATAAAAAAAGTGACAGGTGACAATGTTAACATCAATAATCTTATCTATCATTTCTTTCACACATTTCCAAAAATTCTTTACTTCTTCACACTCCCATATAATAATATAATATACCTTTAAAACCACTGCATCTTAAGCAGCTGTCAGAGACATTTCATTATAGTTATGCAATACAACTGGAGTTATATAAATATGCATCAACCACTCCAGACGTGTTCATTGTTACTGATTAAGCTTCATTACATGCTTCCCGATATTAAAACTAATGGTTATATGCCCCAAACCGGCCTGTACTGACGTGGACTTGTGCTTCACAGGTCAACAAACACCTGTTTGTCCACATCGGTCAGTCTAACCCCACGTACAGCGACCCGTACCTCGAGGCCGTGGATATACGGCAGATTTACGACAAGTTCCCAGAGAAGAAAGGAGGATTGAAGGAGCTGTTCGAGAAGGGGCCGCCCAACGCTTTCTTCCTCGTGAAGTTCTGGGTAAGAGCCTCAATCCATCAATCAACCTCAGTGTTTGGGTCACTCAGTGTTTGGGTCACCAGGCTGAGGTTAGCTAGTCACTGCTGGGACAGAGACAGAGTAGTCACTTATATCTGTATGTTTTAGGGAATAAGCAGGTGTGATGTTTTGCCTTTTATTTCGTAAAATTACATTTATTGGATATTTCATATGTAAAAAGATTTGATAATATAGAAAGGGGGATATTTTTAATATGTAATATGAAATATATATTACAGATAATATAAAATACATATGTTTACATAGATATTCATATAATTGACATATATATATTTACATTATATATATATAATTACTTTTTTATAAATTGATTCTAAAATAAAAAATATAAACTTTTTCATACATGTTGTTTTAGAATTCATTTATAAAAAATATAAATTGATGAAAAATAAAAATAATAGAAATTATATATATATATATATATATATATATATATATTATTTTTATATTATTTTTATATTATATATATATTTGGTTATTTGACATTTGTATTTTACAAATAATTATAAAATAAAATATATATGTATAATATATGTATAATTTGTATTTGTATAAATTAATTCTAAAATTATATAAATATATAAATTAATTCCACTATATATATATATATATATATATATATATATATATATATATTAGAATTAATTTATAAATAAAACATATATATATATATATATATATATATATATAATAAAACATATATATATATATATATATATATATATATATATATATATATGTTTTATTATATATATATATATATATGTTTTATTATAAATTAATTCTAATATATATATATATATATATATATATATATATATATATATATAAACATATATATTATACATGCGTAGATATTTATATTATTTCTTCCAAATCCAAATTGGTGCGTATAT
Source organism: Chrosomus eos (assembly GCA_036326025.1). Taxonomy (NCBI): domain Eukaryota; kingdom Metazoa; phylum Chordata; class Actinopteri; order Cypriniformes; family Leuciscidae; genus Chrosomus; species Chrosomus eos. The sequence continues at coordinate 27,939,562 of CM070842.1, forward strand.
TATGTACATATACACAACAAATTTGTAAGCGACGCAAATGTGTAACTTAATAGATTTTGGCCTAAATTTACCAATAATCCATTACAGAGGCTTGTAACTGTAGTTGTTTACAAGTACTATATTCACAAAGTCTCTTGAATCTTATTGCTTAAATAAGCTTAAAGTTTTAAATGAGAATGAACACCAAATGAAGCTTATTGGCTGTTATATCTATATAGCTGGAGTGAGCGTGTGCAGGTTTCAGAGGACGGGAGTGAGGGATGAAGAGTGACAGCGTCTGCTCTTTCATTAGAGTAATCTGAGCTTGAGCACCTGTCTCTCGTGCCGTCTGTCGCTCGCTACACCCAAAACCACACGCATACTGATATTTATAGAGCGCCCGCCTCCACAGAGACACTTAAGTATTGTTCAATGGCTTGATCCTTGCCTTTTTGTGTTCGTAAGATTACGATGGGTCTGTCTATACATGTTGTTTATCTTTTGGGAGTTTTGGTGTAGACGCTCCTAAAAAACATGTTCTCTTCAGCAATAATGACTGTCATTGGGCAGTCAGGGGATTAGCCTGGGAAGCCAGACCCACAAGATGTGTTAGGTCTGGGAACTCACCATTGGTAGGGCTCAATCCGAGGGCCGGATAAACGGTTGTCTTTCAAATTCCCTCTGCACGCAATAGGACAGCGCTACAACCAACCAGAGCAACGAACGGCTGTGGCTGAGTGAGTCCCGTGCGTTTCCCACCAGCGGAGCTAGTGTACAGTAGGTTACCAACCAGAATAATACTTTCAACGCCGCCGCTTTGCCGCGGCGGTGAAATTCGGGGTGTATTTGCTGCCTTTAACCGCTAAGAGGCGCTACAATCACAGACTTTGAAAAGTGTCCGTTTATTCTCTCTATTGCGTAATCTGCCGCTGCGTCGCGGCTCATTCAGAGCGATTGAAAGCTGGTAGCAGATGCATTTAAGTGAAATGTAGTTAAAATAATTCATCACAATACTTAAATTAAATTGAATAAATAATGAAAACATTTCAATATAAAACATTGCAATAGAAACATATTAGGCTACATCAAGGCTTTGGAAGAGTATAAGACGTTGACGTAAACGTTCAGGCGGTGGCTCTGTGGTTAACGCAACGACACGGAGATCCAAGAGACCCGAGATCGAATCTCAATATAACAACATGTTGGCCGACAGCATTAATCTTTAACCGTTCTTGATGCTTAAATAGTTGACTGTTTATTTGCGAGTTTATTAACTGTTTATTTATTTAAAGTCAAGCGTTTTTTTTATAATCAATGGCATATTACAACATTGCTACAGTAGAGCTGGGGGGTTGTAAGGGGGGGCTTCTTACATTCGCTTCATAAACACACGCACACTAGCACACACATGCAATCTTTTTTCTGCACCCGATGGATAGACTCATAATTTTCAAGCCCCACTGCCCCCATCGCCCCAACACAATGCTAATGAAATACGCAACAAGCTTAAAATGTTCCAATTTATTGAAGTAACAAGTAGGCTAGTATCTAAATACAAACTAAACAAACAAAAACAAAAATAGAGAAAATAAAAGTGCTGCTGTGTCAAAATGTTAAAAAAGAAAAGAAGAGAAATCCATTTGGCAAGACAAAAAAATTAAAAAATTCAAACAGACATAACATAGGCTAATGTGTTTGATATGGGATTAAAATTATGGGCAGTGCATGAGATATAAACTAATGATTAATTATGTCAAAATTCCTTTGTTCCGATCAGAGCATGTGAGCATTTCTGGATATTCCTCGGCTCGCTCATTCCGCTCAGGGTCGCGCGCTCAGGCTGTCTCCGACTAGTTTTTTTTCTAGTCAACTAGTAGCCTAGTTGTTTATTTAAGCCATCAGTGGACAAATCACCCCTTTATATTGATTTAATAACTTAAATAGGCTATACAGGGTAATGAGTGAGTGTTATAAAGCTGCACTCAAGCGCACGAGCCGGAGACAAAAATAGCAAGGAGACATTTAATTGTTTATTAATAAACTGGTGTTTTCTGCGTCGCTGCAAAGATGAAGATGCGATGTAGACTCGCCATGAACGAATAAAGATATAAAGGCATAAAAAGGAAAAGTTCCTCCCGTTGGCGCGCCCAACCTGTCACTTCTCTAGGCTATTTCCCACCCATAGAGGGGCGCGCCCCACACTTTGAGCGGCAACTACCATCTGTAGTTAGGGGGGATCTAGCCGGTGTTCTGTCTCTCCCTCTCTCTGCTCTCTGCCGTGCAAGCGGCCGCGCGCTACACAGTTTGAACCTACAGTCTATGGTTTGAACTTACATATTCACGTAGCCTTTCGAAAACCGGACATTCATTGTCCCGGGAGAGTGCTTCAATTTCCCGGGACAGGTTATTAAAAAGAAGGACAATCCCGGTAAAACCGGGACCGGTGGCAACCTAACTTGCATTTAGACTTTATTTCCATGTAAAAAAGAAACACACAATCTTATTCTTGCTACATTTTAAATTTGTTTTGCCAAAGAAATTGCAGCTAAATTAAACGAAACGGTACAAATCGAAAATAGTCCAAAGCAACATAAATTAAAGACATGAGTTTTGCCTCCTCTCGCGCTGGATCTCAGCAAGTTTATATGTCTCCCTTGCTCAAACATTCTTAAACTCTACAGAACCAGTTGAAACAACTGGATTGAACACTTCAATTTAAATTTGTGTGTGAAAACACTTTAAATAGGCTACAATAAATAAACAACAATATTTATAATTTAATCAAATATGGGGACACATCGAGAGATGTAGCCTATCCTTAAAATAATTTTGCCTTTGCCATCGGGCTGGCTATCCGACACTCTCCATATGAATGAGGGACATTAACACCTATTGTCTGTCCCTCCAAACCCCCCACATGCTCTCTGAGTCTGAGTCTGACTTAAAATAAGGAGAAGTCGCAATTCACACTTAAATCGCTCTAGCATTATAGGCTATTAAAGTGTTGATAATGAAAGAATTAAATGATTTAAGCTACATGTGGTATTTCTGTCATAAAAGTTTATTACTAAATATTTCATTATTTAAATAATTTAAGAAATAAAACTGGTTTGGGCCAGCTTTTTCCAAGCAAAACTAAATATAGCCTAATCTTCAAACGCATGTTCATTTTGTTGTCATGAACAAAATGCTCAACTCAATATTAAATTCTACAGGGATCTTTGGGTCCAGGCATGCAAAATGTGAATTAGTTATTTTTTAAATTATTATTATTCAAATAAATATCGGTGCTTCGTGGTAGCCTACTGCTGATAAACTAAATAACATTTAGATAATAATTATGAACTTTAAATGAAACAATATAGCAACACTTCGACGAATAAATGATTTGATCTGTTTTTTACATTTTAATTCAGGGCGATTTAGTCTCTACATTTAATTAAACGAGATTTTCACCTTGTCATTTTCTCATTGCGAGGCGCTCACAATCACATCATAAACATATTTGAGCAGATTCTCTGTACCTCTCGTTTTCATATGGATTACATAATCAGATAACATTTATTAACCTAAATATTTAGACATTTAAAGGCTTTAGACATAGCCGATTTCCTATCGTGTCTGAGCTGAAGCAAGTGGCTTTCGGTTAATTTTTGTGACGCGCAGTTCCCGGAGACCGAGAGAGACGACATATAAACTTTTGTCATTAGCCTAAAAAAAGTTTACAGTTTTGAACGATGTAGGCTACTGTACTCTTATCTGTATGACCAAAAAAAATCACGTAGGCCTATAGCCTATTAAGTTATTTTAGCTGTTATGAGAAAAATAAATCAAATGAACGCGCTGCCTCGTTTGTCGAAAACTTTACTTAAAACCATGTTTTTAAAAACTCTATGTAGGTTATAGGGAATAAAACAAATATAGATATATATAGGCCTATATACTTTTTTTTTATACAAAACTGCTTTTGAACAATTGGTATTATTAGCTACAGATCTAAAGTCGTTCTGTTGGATAGCCTATTTGTTCCTTAGTGTAAAATGGAAATGCATGGTAATATTATTTTATAAATATAAGCAAAAAAATATGTGGTGTAACAGAGGTTTAGAACTAAACAAATCTGCATTAATAGCCTAAAAAATATATAGATTTTTTACAGAAGTCCATGTTTGTTCGGGATTTGAACGCAGGTCTGCCGATTGATGAACCGTCAGCTTTACCACTCGGCCATGTCGAAGCTCACTGAGCCCAAACATTTATTTCACCAGTGTGTGTTCGCTCAAATGAGTGAGAACGTTTTGTTGTTAGCCTACTGTGAGTGTAGCCTACTTTACATGAATAAAATAGACCTTTTACAGTTTTAAAATATGATATCCTATCTGTATGACCAAAAATAACGAAGTAGGCTATAGCCTATTAAGTTATTTTAGCAGAAAAATAAATTCAAGTGAACGCGCTGCTGCGTTTGTCGAACTTAATTCAGTGGCAGAAGAAAACCCCATTTTAGAATACGCACTAGGCGTGGTGTGTCAAAATACTTAATAATAAACTTCAATATTTCGTTCAAAACCACATCAAAACGCTTTGTGACATTTTAAAAAGCCGTAACTGGAACCAGGATCGTAACTGAAATGCGCTGCATGTTATCTCTCAATACAGGAGCAGAAGCGCTGGTTCAGATTTTATTGTTTGTTGTTTAAACGTGCGTGTTTTAGGCTATATTTAAAAATATATATACTATATTTGATAAGGTCTATTTAGGGTAGGCCTATTCGCTATAGCCTACTGTGGAGGGGGGAAATCACCCACCGGCAAATCGCACCTTGCTTAACCATGTTTTTTTAAATTATTTCTGAAAGAATTCCAGTCCTGCTGTCTGCTGTCCTGTCCGTGAAGTTTTTTGTTTGTTTGTTTGTTTATTTTTTAACAGAACTGTTTTTGAAGACGTAAATTTAGTCAATCTGTTGGATGAGATTTGTTCCTTAGTGTAAAATGGAAATGCATGGTAATTATATAAAAAACATATTTATTCGGGTTTCGAACCCGTGTCTTTGTACTGCTTAAACCTTCAGCTCTACCACTCGACCACAAGTTCGGCTGTTTGAGCGTCAGTGTGCCCACAAACGACTGATGCACTCTTCAATCTTCTCATTCCTCAATAGTTTAGCATCATTGATTGCACCTAATTTATTTTCACTGACTGCGAGATAGGCCTCTTTTAAATTGATTCATAAAATGTTCTGCTCTAAAAGTTTGCTATATTCTATTTAAAATGTAGGCTACTTTTACATACGTTTTGCTTTCGCTAAATGTCCCTTTGCGCCACCTGGCGGTCATTTCGCGAATGACTTAGAAATGCGACTGGGTTTTTTTTTGCCGCGGTGAATTCACCGCGGCAGACGCCGCGGCGGCAATAGGCATTCTGGTTGGCTACCTACTGTATATATATTTGCCGTATCCGGTCGGCAAAACTCTGAACACATCTTCCTTTTTTTAGAATGACTTAAGTGTCGTTCTTTGTTCTTTTCTCAAAAAAAAAAAACTTAAAGGAACACTCCACCGTTTTTTGAAATAGGGCTTATTCACATTCTTTCCTACATTTAGATAGGTGTGCAAATGCATTTTTGTCTCAGTGCATGCATTGTTTTAGTTTGACAGGGTCGGCGCTAGCTTAGCTTAGCACAATGAATGGAATCCTTTGTTGCCAGCTAGCATGTCCTGAGTAAAAGTGATATATATTTTTTTTAAAACACGTAATTACTGGCCTGTGTATTCACAACGAGTACAAATAGCGCTGCAGATTAACACTAGGCGATTTCCTAGGCAGATATTGACTTGGGACTATATTAGGGGGAAGCACATGCGAAGCAGTCCACAAGAAGTAATTACGTGGGTTTTTTAAAACATTTTATCACTTTTACTCAGGACATGCTAGCTGGCAACAAAGGATTCCATTCATTGTGCTAAGCTAAGCTAGCGCCGACCCTGTCAAACTAAAACAATGCATGCACTGAGACAAAAATGCATTTGCACACCTATCTAAATGTAGGAAAGAATGTGAATAAGCCCTATTTCAAAAAACGGTGGAGTGTTCCTTTAACTCCAAGCAACTCAGCTGAACAGAATGTGAAAAACTCATAATGAGGCGATCATGGTAATTAAGAAATGGCGGGAACACAAACAAAGGAAACTGAATGTCAATGATAACTGAAATAGAAATCACATAATTATATACAATTTTATATATATAATTATATATATATATATATATATATATATATATATATATATATATATATATATATATATATATATATACACGTTTTATGTCATTGCAGCAGAATCAATAAAGTAAATGTGATACTAGTTTTTACTGAGGATTCGAGAATCGTGCCGTTTCACTGGTATTGGCATCAACTACAGAAATGTTGGCATCATGACACACAACAACACTTAAATTGTTCATTAAAGAGCGTCTAAACCTTTATCAGAGCCCAAGGCCTTTCATGTCTCCGGTTGAGCGTACAGGTGGCCATGAACGAACATTAGATATATATTAAGTCCATTAAGAACCTGGCTATAAAAAACAACATCAGCATCGCTAGGCCTCGTGGAAGTGCAGGTCATGACTTGGGCGTCCTCGGGCACCGGTTGCCATGGTGACGGTGACAGGCCCGCTAGGTTGCTCTCCAAAGCTATGGTATTCTAGATTAAATTTCCACGCCGGCTATGGCCTCGATCTCACACCGCACCTCAGGGCCCTGTCCTAACGGATCGGCCCGGGCTTTTGAAGTGCGCTGGGAATCGGATTTGAGCCGGCCGTGCTAAATTGTTACACAGGCAGCCGGACGCGGTAACTCGATTTGAAGCGTCGCGGGTAGTTGATTGTAATTGGATGAATTCCCTCGCAGAGAGAGAGAGGGAAGCGAGGGAGTGCCGATTGAGCGCAGAAATGAAGATAAACGAGGGAATAAAGTGGAGAGGCGAAAGGGATGGTGGCGTTCTCCTAATGGGACGTTATGAGAATGTGGACGCGGGGGGGAAAAGGTGAAGCTGCTTTACGACTGCGCTGCTGTGAATTATGGGATGTGATGATGATGACTTTAGAAGTGGCGTGACCCGTCTGTCCATCATCAGCTCAGGCTCATATTAAACACCTCCGGATCTGATATTTACACACCTGACGCTCTCTTACTTTCAGAATCACTAACACTTTATACTGATTGTTCAAGCACACGAAACGCAATCGTTCAATGATTCATATGCATCATTTTTCTTTTCACACACACACACACACACACACACACACACACACACACACACACACACACACACACACACACACACACACACACACACACACACACACACACACACACACACACACAC
>CM070842.1:27949429-28044429 GCA_036326025.1 Chrosomus eos
TTTCTTGTCGGTTTTACCGCTATCTAATCTGGCAAAGAAGGTGTTGTTATCGAACGTACCACCGTTCGTTCCTAACGACTCATTAGAGCGCTTACTTGTTCGCTACGGTAAATTAGTGGGACCTATAAAGATGATTCCTCTTGGCCTAAAAAACCCTGAGATGAAACACATCATGTCTTTTAGGCGCCAAACACACATGGTGTTGAATGCAGATTGTCAATCTTTAAATGTCTCTGCAAAGATGACTTTGCAAGGCAAGGATTACACCGTATTTATTAGCACAGAATCGATGAAATGTTTCAATTGTGGCAGATATGGGCATATAAAGCAGGCATGCCCATTAACTATTGAGGCTGTGAGTGTAGTTGAAAAGGAGGATGAACCTGCTAATGTACAGCAAGTAAATCCAGCTATAGAAAACCATAGTGTGGGTGAGAACATCAATGGAAAAAATGAAGAGCAAGTTGAAACGATGACTCTGTCTGGTGATGGAGAACATCAAATTGAATCACTAAGCAATGTGAGTGCAAATGAACATTTTGTTGATACAAATACACCTTTGAATGATGGAGTTGGAAATGACTCTGTAATGGTTACTGCGGAAAAAAATGAAGTGGATGTCTCTGATAGACAGAATAAGTTTGCGGGGGAGACCCAAATGTTGGTTGAAGATTTGTCACAGAATATCCTAGACTCACCACTAGAGCTAGAACAAGGTGAATCTCAGTTGATTGATTATGATAGTGCTGACAGTGCCACATCGGATGAAACGGGTGTGACTGAAATGAATTCTCAAGGAAATTCTGAAGGGAAAGCCTCCAGTTTTAAATTGAAGTCTCATTATTCTATTCAGCAGATTAATAATTTCCTTGATGCCACATTTAATCAGCGAAGACCTAAACTAGAGACTTTTTTCCCTGATCTACAACTTTTTGTTGAATCTGTTTCTATGGCTATGAGAAAAGCTACACTTGAGGAAATTGACCAGCCCAAACGTTACAGACTTAAGAAACACATGAGTACTGTTAAGCAAAGATTGAAGATCTGTCATAAGAAATAATAATATTGTCATGATTCCCCCTGTATTTATTTTTCTGGGTTTGTTTTGCCCCATTTTTAGTTACTACATGACATCCTTAAATATCGGGACCTTTAATATTAATGGTTGCCGGGGCACAGCAAAGAGAGCTGCTTTATTTGATTATTTGATCTTAAAAAAAGCAGATATAATCTTGCTCCAAGAAACCCATACAGACTCACAAAACCAGGCACACTGGGTTAGAGATTGGAAGGGCAATACTTTTCTGAGTCATGGAACAAATTTAAGTGCAGGTGTTGCCATGCTGTTTTCATCTCGTATTGGTAACCAACCAGTAATGCTAGAAATTATGCCTGGTAGAATTTTGCGAGTAGATATTACTCTTGGTGAAATTGATTATACTTTCTTTAATGTTTATGCACCAAGTGTTGGTCAGGAGCGTGTTCTTTTCTTTGGAAAACTTTCTGATGCTTTGTTACAGTGTCCTCAAGATAATGTTGTTGTAATGGGGGGGATTTTAATTGTACAATAAATCCATCTTTAGATAGAAACCACGATGAACCCCATCCAATATCTGCTGGAATTTTTAAAAACCTGATTGATTATCATGATTTTGTGGATTTATGGAGGGAGGCTTTTCCTGGGGTTAGACAATATACTTGGTTAAAGAGAAATTCTAATCAATTGTCTGGAGCCAGATTGGATCGTTTCTATGTGAGAAAAAGACACAGAGATAAAATTTGTAATAGTTCTATTTCTCCTTCCTTTCTCTCTGATCACCATTATTGTTCAGTATCTGTTTCTGTTGTATCTTCTAAAATCTATAAATCACAGTGGCATTTCAATAATAGACTTTTACAAGATCACAATTTTCTTAATTTTTTCAATCTTTTCTGGGAATCTTGGAGAGAAGAGAGAAATAGTTTTCAGTCATTAAGTCAGTGGTGGGATATTGGCAAAGTCCATATAAAGATCTTTTGCCAACAATATACTGCACAAAGTATCGGAAGCTTAAAAGAAGAAATGAAGATTCTTGAACAAAGCATCCTTGAACAAAGTGTCAGAAATGTTCGTGATGACCTAACTTCTGTTGACTACATCACAGAGAGCAAGCTTCTGTTGAAAGATCTGTTGGAGGAAAGAGGAAAATGTGCTTTCTTAAGAACTAGATTTTCCCAACTTAATGAAATGGACATTCCCACCACTTTTTTTTTTGGACTTGAAAAAAAGCCAAGGGAGCAAAAACAATTTCATCAATTGAAACTTCCAAATGGCCGAGTGACAACTGATCAACAAGAGATTCAGTCACGTGCAATTTCTTTTTATGAGGACTTGTATTGTTCTGACGAGTGTGATGATTCAACAACAGACCAATTTTTACAGGATTTGCCAAACATTTCAGAGGAAGAGAGGATAAAGCTTGACAATCCTTTAACCTTCTCTGAGGTTTCACAGGCTGTTCAGGAGTTGAGCCTCGGGAAGTCACCTGGGTTGGATGGACTTTCAGTGGAATTTTACAGATCCTTTTGGAAACTAATGGGCCAAGATTTGTATGATGTCCTTTTGGGATGCATTAATGGAGGGACTCTGCCTTTAAGCTGCAGGAGAGCAATGTTAACATTGATCCCCAAAAAAGGAGACCTTGGATGCCTAAAAAACTGGAGACCAGTTTCACTGTTATGTGTTGATTTTAAAATCTTGTCGAAAACATTGACTAACAGACTTAAACAACATATGGCAACCATAATCCACGTGGATCAAACTTTTTGCATCCCTAAACGGTCAATTTTTGACAATTTATTCTTGGTGAGAGACATTATTACTATTGCAAAAAGACACAAGTTGGACATTGGTTTGCTTTCTTTGGACCAGGAGAAGGCTTTCGACCGAGTAGACCATCACTACATGTTTAAGACTCTGGAAGCTTTTGGATTTGGTCCATACTTTATATCTTGTATTAAGCTGCTGTATAGCGATATTTATAGTATGCTTAAGATTAATGGATCTCTGACTAGATCTTTTTCAGTAAATAGAGGCATAAGGCAAGGTTGTCCCCTATCAGGCCTTTTGTACGCGATGTCTATAGAACCACTTTTAATTATGCTGAGGAAACAGTTATGTGGAGTTTCTCTCCCTGATTCCCCTGAAATTGCACCCATTAAACTTACTGCTTATGCGGATGATGTAACGATAGTTATAAAAAATTCTGAGGATATTAACAGGTTAACATCTTGTTTAAATAATTTTCAAAAAGCATCATCTGCGTGCATTAATTGGGAAAAATGTACATCTTTTTTGCTGGGTGATTGGCAAATTTTTGTACCTCCAAAATTGCCAAAACAGTGTAAATGGGGCAGGGATGGATTTAAAATGCTTGGAGTTTACTTTGGGAATGATCAATATGAAAAGAAGAACTGGGAGGGACTAGTTGATCGTGTTAATGGTAGACTTCAGAGATGGAGATGGCTACTTTCGCAGCTTTCTTTTAGAGGAAGATGCTTGGTCATTAATAACTTAATTGCCTCAATGTTGTGGCATAAGTTTACTGTTCTAGAACCTCCTAACGACTTGCTTAAAAGTATTCAAAAAACATTGGTTAATTTTTTCTGGGATGGATGTCATTGGCTTCCTCCAGGAGTCCTTTACCTTCCAGTGGCAGAGGGAGGTCAAGGGCTTATACATCTGGAGTCAAAGATCTTGGCAATGAGGATGCAAACATTGCAGAAACTGTTGTATAGTTCAGATTATGTGCCCTGGGTGTTTTTTGGGAGATCGATACTAAAGGATATTGGTGGAATAGGTGTTGACAAACAATTATTCCTGATGAAGAAAACTTTTGTTAAAAGGTTTTCTGATTTGTCTTTTAGTTTTTATATCTCAGTGCTCAAATCATGGGACTTTTTTGAAATATCAAGAACTGTTGAGGAGCATTATGGTGTGGAAGAGCCTATTTTTTTTAACCCTCTTATTGAGCTTCCATCAAATGTATCTCAGTTTTTGATCAATAGATTTTTGAATACTGGTGTCACTAAAGTGATTGATTTGATTGATTTAAGTAGAGGTCAATGGAGAACATCACAGTCACTTGCTGATCAAGTTGGCTGGAATTCTCTTAGAGTTATAGAAGGATTTATTAGGGGTTTTAAATCCTCCATTCCTCTATCATTTGATCATTTTGTTAATCATGTTTTGAAGGATGGGGTTGAATGGCTGAAATTTCCTCAGTTAAAGGTGTTTCCTAAAGAATGTGGCATTGATGACTCTGGTTATATTTCCTTATTAAAGGGTTATGGAAAATTGGTTTTTGATTGTATAGGGAAAAAAATATTGTATCATATATGTGTTAAAACTTTACATTTGGGTCAATTGAAAGGAAAAGTTGATACTAAATGGAGATCTCATCTCTCTATATCTGAAGGTATTTTTCCATCTTGGAGGCTTTTGTATAAACCTCCAATCTCTAAGAGATGTGGTGATCTTAATTGGAGATTAATCCACGGTATCCTAGCTACAAATCAGTTTGTTGCAAGGATGAATGAAAATGTTACATCAAATTGCCCATTTTGTGATGCTTTGGATAACATTTTTCATATGTTTTGTGACTGCCCTAGACTTGAGCCTATTTTTGTAATGTTGAGAAAAATAATAACAAAATTGGGGTTTCTGTATACTAATAGCTTATTTATATTGGGCTGTTGTTATAGGAAATCTTTACAAGAACAGTGTGTAATTGCTAATTTTGTCATAGGTCAAGCTAAATTAGCAATTTTGAAATCTCATCAGGAAAAAAATGCGGGAAGAGATATTTGTATGGTGGCTGTTTTCAAATCCTTAGTCGAAGCACGAGTGGTCATAGAATATACATATTATAAGCATGTTAATAATGTCCCATTCTTTAAATGGAAATGGGGTGTTAAGGAAGCACTGTTTACAGTGAATGAGTATGGGGGGTTGTTTTTTAATTGGTAATGAAATGATTTTATTGGGTGTATTATAATTGAATGTGATAAGAACGATGTTTATTTATTTATTTAAAGAAACGTGTTTAAAGAGAATGTGATGGATATCTACATTTTTTAAATATGTAGAATAAAGGGATGGTAAAGTCTCTCTCTCTCTCTCTCTCTCTCTCTCTCTCTCTCTCTCTCTCTCTCTCTCTCTCTCCCCCCCCCCCCTCTCTCTCTCTCTCTCTCGTACAGACGGAGTACGCACGCTTTGAGAGCAGCAGATACGTGTTCAGGATCCATCGATCACCGCTGTGTGAATATATGATCAACTTCATCCATAAACTCAAACATCTACCAGAGAAATACATGATGAACAGCGTACTTGAAAACTTCACCATTCTGCAGGTAAATGTGTTTCACATGCATCAAAAATAAAAACATTATGGTAAGCAGTTTATGCCACAGTACTGAAGCTAAGAGATTGATTCAATGATTTGTTTGCATCATCAAACTGTAAAATGTATTCAAATGTTTTAGTAAAATGAATATACATGTGTATATACACACACACACACACACACACACACACACACACACACACACACACACACACACACACACACACACACACACACACACACACACACGCGCACACACACACACACACACACACGCACACACACAATAGTGAACTGATTCCAGCATCTCAGCAATAACCGTGAGTTAATTCAGTTTAAAGTCAGCTGTCATTATAAACTCAAGCATGTTGAGGAAATAAAAACCGAGGCTGTAGTCACGGCGACAGTGAGAACACTAGTGTGCAATGTGTGTGTGTGTGTGTGTGTGTGTGGTGCGTGCGTGTGTGTGTGTGTGTGTGTGTGTGTGTGTGTGTGTGTGTGTGTGTGTGTGTGTGTGTGTGTGTGTGTGTGTGTGTGTGTGTGTGTGTGTGTGTGTGTGTGTGTGTGTGTGACACTGGCCTGCGCTGAGACCCGAGACAATGAGCCCTGTCACCGACACAACAGGACCTTTGACTGGCAATACTCTGATTCAGTCCATGAAGACTGTGATGACGCACACACACACACACACACACACGCACACGCACACGCACACGCACACGCACACGCACACGCACACGCACACACACCACACACACAACACACACACACACACACACACACACACTATACAGAATTTAACAGGCATTTTACATACATGTTGTATAAGTATGTGAGTGTATGTGTGTGTGAATATGTGAGTGTGTGTGTATGTATGTGAGTGCTTGTGAGAGTGTGTGTGTGTGTATGTGGGTGTGTGCGTGCGTGTGTGTCTGTGAGTGTGTGCATGTGTGCGTGTGAGAGAGTGTGTGAGCTTGTGACAGTGTCTGTGAGTGTGTGTGTGCGTGTGAGAGAGAGAGAGTGTGTTTGTGTGTGTCTGTGAGTGTGTGCATGTGTGCGTGTGAGAGAGTGTGTGAGCTTGTGACAGTGTCTGTGAGTGTGTGTGTGCGTGTGAGAGAGAGAGAGTGTGTGTTTGTGTCTGTGAGCGTGTGCATGTGTGTGTGTGTGCCTGTCAGTGTGTGTGTGTGTAATTAGGTAAAGGGCAGGTTTAGGGTAAGGGTTAGGCAGTTAGCTGTGATGGGTTGGGTTGCATTGTGTCAATGAATGTCCTCACAAATATAGATGTACAAGAATGTTTATTTATGCGTGAATGTTTTGTGAGTTGTGTGTTGTTTAATGAGAGATCAAAATCAACAACAGTTATTAAAAAGAAAGTAAATAATACATTGTTGATATTCATACTTTCCACCATGCAGTCAAACACCAGTGTGTTAAAATAAAGTCTCAAGTTGATCATGTTTCACTCAGAAATATGTTGCATTAATAAATCGCTCTTTATTAAATTTACAAAAAAAAAAAAAGAAATCGCTCTTTATTGACGAAACTCTTTGAATTTGCCCGGTTCTCTCTCTCTCTCTCTCTCTCTCTCTCTCTCTCCTCTCTCTCTCTCTCTCTCTCTCTCTCCTCTCTCTCTCTCTCTCTCTCTCTCTCTCTCTCTCTCTCTCTCTCTCTCTCTCTCTCTCTCTCTCTCTCTCTCTCTCTCTCTCTCTCTCTCCTCTCTCTCTCTCTCTCTCTCCAGGTGGTCACCAACAGAGACACTCTAGAAACCTTGCTATGCATCGCGTACGTGTTTGAAGTGTCCACCAGCGAGCACGGAGCCCAGCATCACATCTACAGACTGCTGAAAGACTGAGAGACACTACACACACTACAGCGCCACCTACAGGCCAAACGCCCCGCGCTTCTGCAGGAGTCCCGACCACACAAGCGCAAATCTCTCTCTATAACACTGAGCAGAGCCACAGAATCTGCCGGAATCCCAAATCTGAATGTCATGACATCTGATTTTTGTTTGGTCCCGCTTTATATTAAGTGGCTTTGATGTACTATGTTCTTACATCGAAAAATAAGTACTTATTGTGTTCATGTTGTATTGTAAAACACTTTATTTTAAGGTGTATTTGTTACAGTGTAATTAGATATTTAAGTACTGAATAATAATAATAGACTACATGTACTTACTATAGGGTTAGGGTAGGATTAGGGTTTGTTGCATGTAGTTATGCATAATTTACTGTTATTACTATGGTAAGTACATGTAATGTGTAACAAGGACCCTGTAAAATAAAGTGTTACCAACACTTGTGCTGCTATTGAGGTGTGATACGGGTAAGGTTAGGGACAGGTGTGGGTTAATGTGTCAACAGTGTAATTATAAAGGTAATTAAATGAATTACAGCTGTAATTACTTGCAGTTATTTTAAAAATATAAGTACAATGTAAAAATATGTATGTACACAATAAGTCCCCATAAATAAATCAAATTATTAATTTCAATGTTAGTACATAGAAGTTAAAGCCACTTAATATAAAGTGGGACTTTTTTTTTTTGCATAATGGGAACTGTAATAGGATGAAATGCATGTAAAAGTTTTTTTTTCTTCGTTTTCTTCATTTCATCTCATTTTAGCCCAAAAAGTGTCCGTGTAAGCGTTTGTTAGTATGGAATACAGCTGGGAATGATGGTCACTAACCTAAAAGTGGACAAACAGCAGACTTTCCTTCATATATCAGGGCAAACGTGAACGCCAAACGACAGACTCAAGTACTGAATGTTGATGTGTTTTTCATAGATATGCTACATTGTATATTTATCAGCCATATTCTTGGATGTGTAAAACTTTGACTTAAAACGGTCTAACCTGAATGAAATTCATATCGATCTGAGGAAGCACTCGTGATGAGAGATTCATGGCTTTTCTCCACAAGGGCTTGTAAAAACAAACATGTAACTGCTTATTTTACAGTACAGTTACCGTAAACACAAACGTGTCAGATAACAGTTTGATATTTGGAATAAAGAGCGTGTGTTATCCGTTAAAATTGATTTGAAGTTATTTCTGTTGTTCTGGTGCTCATAATTTTGTTTTAACTTCTAGTTCTATTAAGAAAAAGGGTATGTATACACGACAACGATGTACTAAAAACGGAAACGTTTTTCAATGATTTTTTTGAAAAGTTACGCGTAAAAATGACAACTTTGTCAAAAAGATCCCTGTTCACTCGGGTCCACGATTGGGGGAGAGGAGCAGTGTGTTGAGAATGGATGTAAAGTTGTGTGTCATCTGCATAGCAATGGAAGTTAAAGCTATGACTGACAATGTTACCTAATAGAAGCATGTTGATGATGAAGAGAAAAGGTCCAAGAACAGAACCCTGGGGAACACCGTGTGAAACAGATGCAATGTACTAAAAAACGGAAAAGTTTTTCCATTTAGTTTTTGAAAAGTTTCACATACAGACGACAACAAACGTCAAAATGATTGATCCGCAAAAAAAACATAATATAATAATGTTTATGTTATATAGAGCCTTTCTGCAAACTCAAGGTCGCTTTATTTTTTTATAACAGGTAAACACAACAGCAGACAAAGAGATAATAAAGATACAATGAGCATAGATAACATGCATAACGTGGTGGTTGAGGAGATTCCCACTTCCATGTAAAAGCGCTTTGAGTACCCAGAAAAGCGCTATATAAATGTAACAAATTATTATTATTATTATTATTATTATAACATTAAATGTTATGTCATCAATACAAGCTGATATGGAGTTGGTGGGGAAAGGAGCAGTGCGTTGAGAAAGGATGTCAAGTTTGGTGTCATTTGCGTATCAATGGAAGTTAAAGCTATGATGGACAATGTTACCTAATGGAAGTATGTAGATGATGAAGAGAAAAGGTCCAAGAACAGAACCCTGGGGAACACCGTGTGAGACCGGGGCAGTAGTGGACTTAGCCTGGTGGATAGACGGATACTGACGGTCAGACAGGAGTGAACCAGAATAGGACAGTTACTAAGATGAAATGAGAATACTGTGAGATATTGTGTCAAATGCAGAGGAAAGGTCAAATAGAATTAAAATGCAGATTTTGTTACAAGGAGATCATGGACATTCCTAAGAGGTTGTGAGATGACAAATAGGTTTGAAGTTGAGCGACCACTTTTTCACCAAAAATCGCTGTATGTGCGATGTCACTTTGTAAAGAAACACAACGCACCTGAACACGTAATATCTATATGCATGACGTCACTGTTTTCGCAAATTCGCCTTTTTGCATTTTACACAGAGACGATAATCTTTAACTTGTACTTGGAACCTGTTATCAAAAGCATTTTCTGGCCCCAAAACGGCGTTGTTGTGTAAATGAACAGCCAGTAAAAAAAAGTCAGGTTTTAGTTGAAAACAGTGTTGTATAAAAACGCCCCCTTAGCCCTAAAGGTTAAAATTTTTGATCAAGCAAAAATCAAGCAGAGTTTTTGATCAAGCAACAAATTGTTGATAATTTACTGTACTAGAAAGATACTTTGCATGTAACCGATTATTTTTTGCAGGCTCTTCATAGTATGAAATTTACTACTACTTTTTTTGTAGAATACACACAATTTTACAAATTACCCATTGACAACGGAATACAAAGAAAAAATGTGTTAATAATTTGCTAATGACAGAAAAAGATAAATAAGATAGGTAAAGAACATGAGGGTAAGAAATTAATTAGACAAATTAAAGGCATTGCTAATTGAAGTTGTTCTACTTGCTTTCTTATATACTGGAGATGAAACAGTGATGAAATAAAAAAAAATTTTGTTGTGTATAGAATTTGCAAAGAAAACAAATCAAGTATTTAGATTCAGATTCATAGTGTCCTAACATAATGTCTTTAAAAGTTATGGTTACATCATGCAGAATATTACCATTAATAAATGTGCCAATACATTTCCAAAGTTTGTCCTTTGACGTCACAGCTCATGTTTGGGATCCTTCAGCCAATCAGCGTGGCACTTGAGTTTAAAGAGGATCTGGCGCCATCTAGTGGCAAAGACACTCTTACATGTTGTAGTTCATCACAGTTTAAACATCAAAATAAAATATAATACTATTTTGAATCGACATATATTGTACTGATGCTGTGAAAATATTAGCATTTTGACTCTTAATGATAATAATGTTGCTTAATTTACAAAATTATCTTACCTCCATTCTAACCATGAAGGACCAATGCCAGAAATAAATGTAAGAATAAAAGTATTGGCATTCTTAATAATACCACTAGTTTGTACTCTGATTTTCATGGTGCATGTCCATGGAGCTAGAATTGTGTCTTTATTACGTGCAAAAAAAAAAAAATGATCTGAGAAAAAAAAATTCTAGCTCCATACATGTCAAACTACACATTTGCCCTTCAAACTGTGTTGTATTGTGTGCTCTCAGTGCCTGACCTGGCAAACTCAAGGCTGATCCCAGTGCAACAACTTCACCTTGGCTCTGAGAGCTCATTCTCCAGCCAGTGTTCGCAGCCTTCATAGATCTGCTGTATTTTGGAAAATGGAGTGTGAAAGCCACTCGGCAACCTGATCCAAGTGTCTTTTGGCAAACCTGTGGCTGTAACACACACAACCTGTGGAAATGAGTCACAAACGGGGAAATAGTATCAGCTTCTGTGATTGGAAATCCGGGCCTGCACAGTTAGAATAATCCTCTCTGATTTCTCCTGAAGGAATCAAACACTTCTCATCTGAGGAACAAAGAGCCAATGGTGTTCCACAGGGCAAGCTGGCATAAGACGTATCCCAGCTGACAAGAATATGCATTAAGTTATGAAAACGTTCCCAGCCGACACATAAACGACCTTCAACCTTGAAATATGCCTGAAATATTGTCAGTGTTGTTGTTAATATAATATTGAATGCTAAATGGCTGAAAAAGGTTAACCAAATCACTTTTGTTTTTACAACATCTGTGTTGAATCAACATTATCTCTTCAACAACACTAAAAAATTCCTGCCTTAAATTTTTAAGTACAATCAACTTGAATATTTGAGTCATATCAAATTAAATTACATTAAACTGACTTTAAAAAATTGCTTAACTTATGATGAGTTAAAGCAATGTAAAAACACCTTTTTAAGTGTTTTAAGAAAAAGAAATGAAGGTTTTTGATGAAAACATTCCAGGATTTTTCTCCATATAATGGACTTAAATGGGACCCAAACGGTTCAAGGTCCAAATGACAGGTTCAGTGCAGCTTCAAAGGGCTTTAAACGACACCAGACGATGAATAAGGGTCTTATCTAGCCAAACCATCGCTCACTTCAAAAATAAATAAAAAAGTTTAAGTTTTATAAGCACAAATGCTCGCCTTGCTCTGTTCTGCGATGCGCGTTCATGATGTTCGTTCGTGACCTTTTCAACGTAATTGCGTTTTACGTGACGTCACATGAACGCCCATCACAGAACAGAGCAAGGTGAGCATTTGTGCTTATAAAACTTAAACTTTTTTATTTATTTTTGAAGTGAGCGATGGTTTCGCTAGATAAGACCCTTATTCATCGTCTGGTGTCGTTTAAAGCCCTTTGAAGCTGCACTGAAACTGTCATTTGGACCTTGAACCGTTTGGGTCCCATTTAAGTCCATTATATGGAGAAAAATCCTGGAATGTTTTCATCAAAAACCTTCATTTCTTTTCGACTGAAGAAAGAAAGACATGGACATCTTGGATGACATGGGGGTGAGTAAATTATCAGCAAAAGTTTTTTTAAAAGTGAACTAATCCTTTAACTCAACACTTGCATGCTAATGGATGCTGAGAAGACTGTAGAGACTTACACATCAGACAAACACTCTTTCCTCCAGGCACAGTACTGCCCTGACAGAAACTGTCTTTCGCTACGCTACTTGTTTTGGAACATCAACGAACACCACTAACCACTCGGTGAGTGTCACAGTTTTGAAAACGAAGGTTAAGGGTTGTTTTAAGCACATGTTTGTGCATGCCCATAGACAGCCACTCTGAAGCGGTCAGAGGCGATCCTAAAAGAGTCAAAAAGTCGAGACAGAACACAGCCACTTACAGAAGTGTCTCCTGTTCAGAAGATCTCTTTACGTCTGATGATAAAATCCACTAAAAACAAGAGCTCAGGATGAGATGAAGGACCTGAGACGGAAACGTCCAGGAGAAGTACAGACGGTAAATTACAACCATGTTATGAGAATATTGAAATCTATAGTTTCCTGGAGCTCTTTACATGAAAAAGTCACTTCATAATTTACACCTTTAAATGAGAAACTGGATCTTTTCTCACCTGTTCTAAGTGTAATGAATTTATGATTCTTCTGAACAGCCGCAGAGGTTCCTGTCAGTATAAGAGTTTAAGTGAATGTGTTCATAATGTTCATATGCCACCAGTTTCACAAGGCTTAAGCTAGTCTCAGGCTAAAATGCATGTTTGAGCTGTTTTAATTGAATCAGTGCCATTGTTTTCTCACACCTGTATTATTTTTTAATGCATTATAAAAGCTATTTAAATGTCCTAATTGAACTAAGGTATAATCCATGGCTTAATCTAAACCCTGTCTGTGAAACCAGGTCATTATTTATTTGTCCTGTTTGTCCATTATTTACAGCATGTAGCCTATTATATGTAAAAAAAAAAAAAATTCTTAGTCGTGAATAAAACAATGAGTATTGGAGTGTTTTACAAGAAAATACTTCAAAATTTCATGTTGAATTCAATGTCTTACTTTCTGTTCCTTTGTAATTAATTGTGAAATTCACTAGCAAATTCTGAGTTAAAGTTGTTTCTACCACCCTTTTCTCCCAGTATATTTATACTTTGCACATTCTCTCTTGAGTAAACACTTATTTTGAATAAGTAGGCTACTTACTTTGTGAACGCTAAAAAATTAAGTTCTATAAAATGTATTCGCCATGTTGTCATTAGTGACCTATCAGTGTCAGTAATGTAATTTCACTGCCATTCATAAATCCTTAAACAAATCTCTTCAGAAAACGCGACCGTTTACCAGCGTCTACTTGGAAATTAGAGCTTAACTTTGTTTCCTTATAGAATATGTAAATGTGTGTATTTATTTCTTATATTTCCACAATTCAATTTGGTTTTAACTTACTTTGAGGGGGTCAGACACAAGCTGCATTTTATAGAACGAAATTACTGTTTATAGGCTACAAAAAAGTTATAGAATTTGCAGCAATTATAGTTAATGGTTATATCGTGATTGTTTTGACACAACAAAATGTAGGCTACAGCAAATAAAGAGCCTATATTTGGTTTAAAAACCACTATCTGAGCTTATTTGAATAAATAAATTAATTAATGTATTGATAAACGAGGAGAACGGAAAAAAGGGGTGAGCTAAACTCGGGCGCGATCTCGCTCGCTTCACGCGCGTTCATCATCATCATCATCATCATCATCATCATCATCATCATCATCACACCTGTTCCGCTCACCTGCGCCAGAAACACACGAACGCGAGTGTGTTCACTCAAAACAACATGACTTGAGCTCCAGCCTCGCAGACCAGCCGAATGAAGCGCGCAATGACCGTACCATGGAGTTTGCTGTGGATTCTGGGTTTGATCTGCTCCTCGGACTCCAGCTGCTCTCCGACATCTTACTATAAGAGCTGCTGGATCCGCAGATATCCAGGACTGTACGTGGACATAGAGGAATCTCAGCGCAGAGGAGCTCATATCCTGAGGGTTTATCAGGACGAGTCTGCGCTCAAGTGCAGCAGAGCCTGCTGTCTTACACCAAACTGTGAGTTTATGCTTTAAACCCGAACAACTGACTAACTAAAGTAGCCCAAGGACACTTAAACACGTCTGAATGTCATTGCATCAGGGAACAAAACAAGGAAGTGTCATTTATTTGAAAGAAAGACAGACAGTAAAGCGTGTCACAAATAAAAGTTTGATTGATTTAATAATGGTGCTAAACATGAAAACACGTGTTTGTAGTCAGAGGAACATGTTGATCTACACGTGTGGATCCTCTGCTATAACATGTGAACTTGAGGGAACTGACAACATCAACTAAAAATGACCGAAACAGTTGATCAAAAGAGAAAATAATGACGCAGAATGCAGTTAGTAAAGAGAAAAGATCCTGCAGCATCTGCAATGACATTAAGATGTTTTAAGTGAAAACTTAATTTTGAATATTAGGCTATATCTATTGTTTTAGCTTTTAAAACCTCTAACTTATTTGTGTGAAATGTTTAACTTGACAAAAGTCTACTTTTTTTTAGTGCAATGACATTTGTCAAGACAATTGTTTCATCAATTAAAATAAAACAGATAGTCTAATACTTGCATTTGCATTAATTAATATAGTTGATGCTTTAAGCAACGTACAAATTATGGAACATCACAAGCAATTTGACACTGAATTTTCAATGTACTCAATGCTAAGTTAAAAGTATTTAAACTAGATTTGTACACGAGGCTATAGCCGAGGTAAAATGCTTAATTTTTTTATATAAATAGTAATCATAAGAAGTACAAATAATTATTTCATAGTATATCTATTTACCATATAGTAATATATGACATTATGACATTTTATCATTTAGACTTAAAATTAAAAATGTAAACAAATATTTATTAAAGAATGTGGTTGCACTATATAATGCAAATGCATAAATCAATATTTTAAGTATAATTCAGAATCTTCAACCACCATAAAGACTTTGTTAAATGACTTTTGTAAATTAATTTATGAATTGCATGCACAGTCTCCTGCAACCTGGCTGTGTTTCATTTCAACACCACTCAGGACAGTGTGAACTGCTTTCATCTGCAATGTCCGACCGCTGAGAGCTGCATTGCTCACCGCAGAGGAAATGTCATCCTCTATAATGTCACTAAAGGTGAGAAACTGCACACCCAAACTCTACTTTAGTTTGAGGAAATGTAAAACCGTGATGATCTTTTCTTTTCTTTTAATGAGGATTGAATCCATACACGAAACGTCTTCAATATAAAGATCGAAATTCCTTTTCTAAACAAGACATTTCTAAATCTGAAAAAGTGTGCACTAGAATTGAAACTACATGCATTTTAGCATGGATACACAAATTAACATTCCCTCAGCCTACAAGTATAAAGCTTGTTCTTTAATACTCTGATTGCGATATCTGGTTCTCTCAGGTGTGGATCCGGACCTGTTGGTGTTCGGGAAGCACTTCACCACCAACGTGCGTGTTCTGCCTCACATGTCTTCCTCGCGGTTCAATGTTTTCAGAGCCGCTGACCTCTGACAAGCGTCAGTTCAACTATCCACCCGTCCGCTCCATCAGTCCTCCCTACACCAGTACAAAAAAACCTACAACCCCCCAAAAAACCACTCGAGCTGTTCCTACTACACTTGAAGAACAACATAACCTCCCTCGATGTGCTACAACAACAACTCAGAGCACATCAGAACACATCATATCAACTACGTCACTCAATCCCCAACAGACGACTACTACGCCACAGTGGGAATCAACAAAGCTGCATCATATTACACAAACCACCTCTCAGACGGATGAACCTGAGACAAGTACTGACACTTTAAACCACAGCATCCCTAACCCCTCGACTACAGCCCACCCAAGCTCTACAACTGACTACTTTGACTCTACTTTGACCTCCATCCCAATCAATGAAGCTCTTACAACCCAACAGCCTTTGGGATTACTAACTACATCTCTACAGACTACAAAATCTGTAGCGACGGCTTCTCAAAACAATACGCAATCTCTTGCCAAGACTACCTCGCTCCCCAAGTCGGATGAGTATCTAGAAACTGTTTTCAAGACAGTTACTTCCCAGACTTCTGCGTCTTCACAATCGGAAACCTTAACAAACGCAAAGCCTTTGACTTCTGCAAACTGCCCTTACAAACTCAAACTCAAAATACCCCTGCATATGAGACCGTACAAGCTACAACTGCTCAAAGCACACCAGAGCATGTTAAATCAACTACGTCACAGCTTAAAATGGACTCTACACTCAATCCCCAACAGACGACTACTACGCCACAGTGGACGACCACAAAGCCCTTAACATCTGCAAACGTGCACTTTCAAACATCAACCCAAATTACCCCTGGATATGAGACCGATACAAGCTACAACTGCTCAAAGCACACCAGAGCATGTTAAATCAACTACGTCACAGCTTAAAATGGACTCTACACTCAATCCCCAACAGACGACTACTACGCCACAGTGGACGACCACAAAGCCCTTAACATCTGCAAACGTGCACTTTCAACATCAACCCAATTACCCCTGGATATGAGACATACAAGCTACAACGCTCAAAGCACACCAAGCATGTTAAATCAACTACGTCACAGCTTAAAATGGACTCTACACTCAATCCCCAACAGACGACACTACGCCACAGTGGACGACCACAAAGCCCTTAACATCTGCAAACGTGCACTTTCAGACATCAACCCAATTACCCCTGATATGAGACATACAAGCTACAACTGCTCAAAGCACACCAGAGCATGTTAAATCAACTACGTCACAGCTTAAAATGGACTCTACACTCAATCCCCAACAGACGACTACTACGCCACAGTGGACGACCACAAAGCCCCCCTAACATCTGCAAACGTCCCTTTCAAACATCAACCCAAAATACCCCTGAGACATCTACCCCAACCCAAACTACTATTCTATCCCAACCAAAACAGACAATTAGCAGCGACACAAGAACCACCAATCCTACAATCACCACTGATGACTCTACAACCCCTAGACACCTGACCCTAACTTTTACACACACTCGTATGGGGAAATCAGCAAATAGTTTGAGTTCTTCGCCTACTAGCAGCATGATGGATAGTCAACCGTATCCCAACGACACGAAGGGTTACATCAGCCGAAACATCACTACAGGTGACGTACCTCGACCACCCGTTGGAGACGGAGGAAGCTTGACATCGGTGTGGCATTTGGCGGCCAATACCGTACTAGTGGCATTAGCGACTTGCGCTACTGTCACATTCTGCTGCTGTTGTTCGGTGTTCATGGCTCTGAGCTGGAGAGGCCGGAGGCGACGCAAGGGCAGGTACAGGACAAATCTGAGGGCAAGAGAGGTCAATGAGACTCATCAAATACGTCATTGTAAGGGAAAGCTCGTAAAGCAGGGATCCTTGGGTTAAGCCCGAAGCCTAATCAAACACGCCTGAACGAGCTAACCAGTGAGTTTGATACAGGTTGGAGCTAAACTCTGAAGTACAGGCCAGGTCCAGGCCCAGATTTCATAACTAGTGGCTGCGTCTGAAATTACATAGTCTCTAGGTACTTCCTTTGAATATGTAATTACCCCACAACCACTAAAACGTACATTCTGTATAGTACAAATGTGTGTAGTATGAATATAATCTGGACGTACTACATTTATCAGTCACTTCACTTGAAACAGACAGAAGTAGTCCTGTAGGTCATCCGACTACTGTTTTACTATATGAATACTGTGAATTCAGGCATGCTACTCTTTTTACACTAATTTTCCGCCTACTATAGTAGGACGTATGCGATTTCAGATATAGCCCTTGTTTTGATAATGCTGCTAATGTGGTTTAATTCAAACTGAAGGTGGATCACTTTCAAAACCTGATTGATCGTTCATTTTATAACTTGTTGTATATGATCAAACATGCTCCGCTTATATATATTTACTTATAAAGCTTAACTTTTGAGTGCCATCCATGGACTATAAAAAGGAACTATGGAGTTACAGGGTCTTCAAAATACATTCTGGATCATTGGCTTGTCAACATGAGCATTTAAAAAGACACAGATAAAGGTTAAATGTTTACAAAGAATTATTTTCCAAATATAAAGATTCATTATTGTGGTCCAAAACCTTGTATACTGCCTATATAGACAAGTGCTTTCTATGACCACATGGAAGATCACATATGATTGATTTGAAACGTTCTAGATGGGCAGAATCTCTCAATCATATATATATATATATATATATATATATATATATATATATATATATATATATATGTCCCACTAGGGGCTGTTTCAATAGGCCGCTATGCGTAATCCGTCAGCCATATTGGAACAGTCAAAGCCGGTCGGTGAACATTTGAGCAAATTGACAGTGCGTCTGCAATTATAGTTAGATGCATGTATGAATATCTATATCTGCAATAGACTTCAGCAGATGATTTTGCTAAACTGAACACAATACAACAACAAACATGACATTAAAAGAGCCCCTATCAAAGCATTTGAAATGTTCCTATTTTTGTTTTGGGAGTTCCCAAAAACAGTGACACGTGCATGCAAGGACAAAAAACACTTTAGTTGTCTTATAATATGCATTTATTTTTACCTGATTTGCTCAACGACTCTCAAATGATTCGTTCCACGATTCATTTTCCCAAACAGCCTCCTTTGTGTGACGCAAATCTGCGGTGATTGGTCAAATGACCCAGTCAGTTGTGATTGGTAAACCGTAGGCAGAGATTGTCGGATTATATTGTGTTACAATAATAATGGTGGTCTCACGCTTTGTTGTAAAAAATAATAACTCAGAGAGGGAATAAGTTGATTTATGTTTATGTTAGCGACCATAGGCCACAGTTAGGTGGTAAACACACAATCAAGTCATTATTTGCGTTAGCCCAACACAGAAACATATTGATAAAGCACTGCAGTAGTAGCTACAACAAGTACAATCCAAGTAATAACAACGACAAACATTAGACATATTTCTAAACAATATAGCGAACGCGTCCACACGGTCCCTTACTCGCGTCTCCGTCAAGAGCGAGCTTTCCCGGCAAAACTCACATTGCGGCGGCTTTTGATGGGCATTGCTTATTATATAGAGAGAAAATACGTAAAATTAAGCTTGTAAAACATTGTTAGCCTTGCCTTTTTAGCGGCAATGGGGTTTAAATAATTTTTGGGCAAGTCGGCAACCGGCTTGCGAATCCACATTTGAATTCATTTATGTTTTTGAATGATTCGTCATTAAAATGATGAGAACACAACACAAGGTTCGGGCTATACTGTTGTGGTATCGTTGCAAATATGAACTCTAACCACTGATTCTTCACATGTTCGTCCCTGGGCAATGAAAACAAAGTGGCTGAACTATCTCTGCATTGTAGAACACAGCGTCTTCTCGACATGATGCTATTCAGCTGACGTATTTGAATGTGTTCTAGACTTCAAGTTTACACTTCCGTCTGCGCGCGGACAATATCGTATCTACGTCACTACGAAACAGCTAATGACTCGTTTCAAAAACAATTCATTTCATAGACTCAGAGTCGACTCACTTTTGAAAGACAATAACTTTATATACGGTGCACTTTCAGATATAAATCTTTGCAGGATGTTTTCATTCCTTTAGAGCTATATTCCACACTACATGAACAGTCATTTTTAAAAATCCATGATAGGGGCTCTTTAAAAAGGACCATAGAAAAAAACCTGTAATATTGAGATGATGCATATAAAAACACAAACCAACAATGTGTATCCTATTTCTTTGGGAATTTAAATCTCGACAGTTTCACAGCCAGAAGCTGCGCAATGTTGAAGCATTATTGATTCTTACCGTGAGGGACGACACGCTGACTGTTCCAAGATGGCGGCACGACAACATGTCAGGAGCTGTTGAATGTGGTATCTACGTATACATACCTATGCTCACAATTGATTCCAAACTAATGAGACCATACTTTGGGTAAACAGTCCATTTTTGCTATTCAATTAATTATAAGTAAGTAATGCAAAAGTAAACGACACTCGTTTTGTTTCACATAGCTTGTTGCAATGCATTCTGGGAATTGCATTCTCTGTAAATGATGAATTTTGCTTTTTAATTTGAGCAAAACCAGGTTTTGTATGCCACCTACAGTCTACATTCGGTCTTAGAACAGATTTCAGCCACACAATTTAGTTTTATAAAGTGAATGCATAAATGTATGTATTTTATGGAAGTCTAACTGTCTTGGGCGGTTTTTGTGCATGATGACTTATATTTTAATTACACCTTTAAAGACATTTTCATATATGAGTGAAAACAGTCTCTGCGACGAACACCAGTCCAGTCGAGAACACTTGTCAGTTTTGTTTTCAAAAGGCAGTTATTTGCTAAGTGCTTTAAGATGCGCAAGACTAACGCCGCTTTCCACGTCCAAATGGAGCCGGCCGGAACCTCTAGCCGAGGAGTTTGGTTTCTCCTTTCCCAGAAGTGACAGCTCAGAGCAGGAACTAATGGAGTACGGGGTATTTTTACTAGATGTTGGCTCAAAGCGTCCTTTCAGTGGGGTGCTGGTAATGGCACTTGAACCTTCAAGGGTGTGTTTTGAGTGCAGGGAGTTCTAGTAATGTTCTAGGGGTAATTGTTTCGAGATAAGGACTGAACTGACCCAGTTTATACAAACTAAACATACTGTCTGTTATTTAAATCAATAGTGGGGAAAAAAATGCATGTTCTCACTCTAATCTCATTCCAACCTTGCTTTATTTTCTTTCTTCATAAAATAAAAAAGGTAGAATGATTCAAAATGTATCTCAAATTTAATGTGCTCTTTTATTTTCAATGATGTTGCATTGCAATCACTCATGTAAAATGCAAACCAGGGAATAGGGTTCCCTGATATTTTGTATTTTGTCCTGTATCTGATGAATTTAAAGTCCCCCTGTGGGAAAAATCCAGTTTTTAATGTTTATGTCTATGTGGTGTTTTTAATGTGCTTTAAGACAAACCATGTGTAAATTCATAAGTCGACAGCATTGCTGAGTATTTTCTGCTTAAAACTGCAGTGAACCAAAGACAGTCTCAAAAACACGCTTTGAAATCGCTGGTGTTTCTGACGTCAAACGACCTTGTAACCAATCAGATCAACGTGTGAGTGAGTGGAGGCGGGGCTCATTTGCATATTCACAGAGGCAAGGGTGTAGAGTTACATTCAAGATATTTTAAGGCATGAAGAAATATTTTCACTGAAAAAATGTTAAAATATGCCATTCTGGTGATCAAAGATGAGTTTTAAGGGACAGAATGATTGACTACAGGGGACTGAACTGATAATGGTGTCTTGATGGTACAGTAAAAGTAGCGGCATGGACTACTTTTGTCATACAATCCAACTTCCCACTTCTGAAGTCGTAAATATGAGCTTGATGTTCCCCTAAATATGAAGGTATCAAAATTATCACAGTTTCCAAAAGGTAAATATGAATTGAAGAGGGTGTTCATGTCTAATTTTTAACTAGGACCCTCGTATTTACGATGTGTAAGACAGGAGCTTGGATACTCTGCCTTTGTGTGTTTCATAGAAGAAAGAAAATAAATAAAAGCACAAAAGCAGAAATTGGTTAAAAAGCATATTGCTGTCATGTATTAATTTATTTTTCATGAATATCACAGAATTTTGCATATTATTTGAAAACAATGTGTGGCTCACTGTTGAAAAACAGTCACTTTACTGATTTATATCAATACGTTGTTGATATGAACTTGTACACAATAATGGAGCTCTTGATGTTCTTCAGATATTAAGGAGCTTCTTCACAGCCTCTTTATACTTCTGTAGATTTTCCTCAGTCTCTCCCTCGTTCTTCAGCTCGACCAGCGCGTCTCTGTACTCCTGTACGGTGGTCTGTCCCAGCAGCTCCTCCCTCGTTCCCCCCTCCACCTCATCCCTCGCTCCAAGCCGTCGCATGCGCACCAGAGTCTCCAGAACGGTCTTTTGGGATGGACTGTCTTCCCAATCGTACTCCTCCATATCAGCACGTGTCTTTTCCTGCTCCCAGGCCTCGGTTTTCTGTAAAACACAGTGACGTGACAAAAACAGTTTTAAAAAATGAATGATTTAACTGATGTTTGACTGATTGGGAAAGATGGAAAATGTTTGGTGAGCACTTTTAGATGTGTGAACCAAATGCAATAGTGAAAATAATGAGCTATTATGATTGTTGCTTGCCAATTTGTTCCCGCTCCCCACAATATGACAAAATACATAATATATATATATATGTTTTTTTTTTTAAATATTTCAAAATATACAAAACATGGGCAAAAATATTGATATATATATATATAATCAATATTTTTGCCCATGTTTTGTATATTTTGAAATTTATATATATATATATATATATATATATATATATAGTAAGTTTGTTACTTATTCATCCCTTCATATATATACACATTACACACACATATATAATTCAATTAAATTTATTTATACATTTCAAAACATACATTTTGTACAAATAAATATTTTTTTAGATGTTTTTTTTCTTGCACATTTAGAAATATATTTTAGCATTTGAAGGTTTAAACTATTTAAAATTGTAAAAATGTATATCCTTAAACCGCACTGTGTACAACGTTAGCATATTTTTTAAATATAATTTGGCCAGAAATCTTTTTTTTTTTTGTCATGAGCTTTTTCTAAGTGTCTGAAGTCTATAAGATAATGTTAACTAAGTATATTTCTGTTGAACACACGCTAATATGAATATTGTAACTGAAGTTTAATTTGGACTCCTATAGGAGCATCAACTTCAGAAAGGAAAATGATCAGAATTTCATTGAAGGATGAGATGCATCATTAAAGTGTAAGTTGATCTGGGAAAGGTAAAAGTATTGTAGCACTGAAAAGAAAAAAAAAGAAAACGTTTCGCGTCGGCCAAGGAATTCTGGCACGATATTAATGCCAAGCTGATTTGGAAATGATCGTAGGAAATGTAATGAGCACGGCTACATAAACTCGATGAACAGCTCTGATTACCACGTGAAAACATTAAGAGACGCCACAAAACATTCGCCTGATCGCTGCTAACTTTTAAAGACAGCTTGTGTTCGAGAAGAAGTCCCTCTTTGCCTGAGACTAAATTTTCCCAATACTTCCCATCCTCAATGACAAAAGCGTCTTTGTGTGTATGAAGGCCTGAGCAAGCCACGGGCAGATAACCCTCTCGCCAGTGCAGGTGCTCCAGACTAATGACTATCAATACGAATCCCTCATCATTCTCCATTCCTCTCCCTCAATCACCCGGCCGCAGGGCACTACTTAGGGACGGACTGATGGATTAGGTGGTTTCTATAGAGATGAAGGTGGTTTGGCCAGATCTTGAGGATTTGATTAGACCTGTTGACCCAAATGATTCAATTTAGCAGAAGAGGCCAATCAATTGCATTGCGACTAATTGATGAGATTGGCCTTTCACTTGGAGAATGGGAGTATAATTGAGGACCTGACTGAAGACATGGACACGCTCGCTGGGTGTAAGATAAGCTGATCGTTTAACCGCTCTGCCGCACGCTGAGAGAAAAATCAGTTCTTTTGTTAAAGAAACACCAAAATCAAGTTTCAAAATCAAAATAGAGGTCCTTTTAACTTGACTCCTGAAACGACTTCTGTTTTTCAGTAGAAAACTTTCATCATACAATCAATTCCTGATCATATTTTTTAATACATTATAAAATACAAAACATCTGTATGGTATATATATAATATATATATAAAATTAATATAATATATATAACAGTTAATATTAATATAAATATATAAAAACATAGATGTTTTAATACATATGCATATATAAAATAGATTTATAGATTTAGAAATAATATATTTTTTAAAAATTATTTTGTATATATTATATAGTTTGATAAGTTCTATAACTAACTTATTTCCTCATTTAGTTTTTTCAGTTTTTTTTTTGTACATCTTCAATATAAATAATATATATGTTCAAAATACATTACCCAAAAGATATGTTAATTATAGAAGTATATTTTCTTCCCCATTTTGTAATATTTTTTAGCTTTTAAATGTAATAAAAAAAAATATATTTTCTTAATTTGCATTGTCTACAACATATATTTAGCACATTTCAGCCAGAAATAAAAAATGGCTAAAAATATAGCTTTTAAAATACATTTACATAATATATTTAGATACTAATATTTCCTATATTTACCCAAAGACTGGAAAAAAACTTAATTATTTGCACAATTTGTAATTTATTTTATCATTTGAAAGTTTCAATAAACATATATTCAATCTGAGAAATATATATTTCATTAAGCCGATTTGTATTATTAAAATACATCATTTTTCGCTGTATAAGCCGTCCTACATTCCCACTGCAAAAAGTAAAATGCTTGCGAATCCCATTTGGTGGCTTTACGATGCATTAAAAACCAAATGAAATGGAAAAAGGGTTTATAATTTAACCTCTCAAAATACATCCATGCCACATTTGTTCCCAAACCTCTTCCAGTCAGTGTGAACACAGTTTGAATGGATTATCCTGTCGCCGTATTGGCAGCTAAATCAGGTCTTGGAGATACAATCACCCTGATGGTGTGAAACAATGGTCTGCTTTGTGTCGAATCGTCCCCCCCGTTCCCACCCAACGTCACTCTAACCCCGTCCTGCTAATCTGAGCCGCTACTGTGCTAGCCATTGTGCTAGCGAAAGGCCAGCGGACACCGTTACACTTCCCAACCAGGATGGCAAACAAAGCTAAACCGTGGCTCTCAGCCAGTCTTAGTGAATCTAAGAACATAGTTACACAATACCAGGGCCAGCGAGTCTCTAGTGAGAAGAGCATGATGGGAAAATGCACACTTCTTGCTCATTTGTTGTTGACCTTGTGTGAATCTGAAAGGTCACGTTCTTTACGGGTTTATGGCAGACAGACAGACAGTGAGAAGATCATCTGCGTAAGAAGAAGCCTTCAGTTTGCCGACTCTGAGAAGTTCAAGTGTATAAATTACACCGTTCTTGTCCTTAATCTGTGTTTTATCAAAAAAGCGCCTGCTAATTCATCCTCTGTTGTGCTAATGAGGTGAATCATGCGATACTCAAAGGTTACTAACCGCTTTTTCCAAGTGTCACTTAATTCACAAAAGAAACTGTCACATTACATCTGCCGTCAATTAAACCGCCGCTTTCCGCTTTGATCGTGAGATCGGTGTAAGCGGAGACGGTTCTTCCACACGCAGATATGACGTGCATTATTGATTACGCGTTTCATCGAGCTGTAATGAGAATCTTATGAGGTTTCCAGTGGAATCTCCCTGTCAGCCAATCAGACGCCTCTATTCAGCGACCGTTTCCACTCTCAGGTTGCTCATTGGGCGAGACAGCTGTCAATCAGCTGTGATGAATTGCTTTGTCTTCAATACTCTGGCTGTGCCTGAAATCACCCTCCATATTCCTAAATAAGGCACTATTTGAGGGGACAGGCATTTGTAGTGGTGTCCGAAACCATAGTGGATGTTTTTAAATGCACTGATTCAATCCCACAATGCAACGCAACAACAAGTGTACACTGTGAGGGTCATGCCGAATGAATTCCCATGGAATGAGCCATCCATTCATTTTCCAAAACCGCTGGTCCAATGTGGCTTATATCATACAGGTATACTTCCTTTTTAATTTATTATTAAATTGTTTAATTAAGGTTTGTACATGCTAGTTAACATGACAGACTACTACTAGAGCTGCCAGTTTGCTAAGCAAAACACAAACTACTATGTATGTAAAAACTGCTCACTCAGTGTCCGAAATCACTCGTTTTATTCACTCCTTATTAGTGGAGTGATGTAGGGAATAGTGAAGGAGGGTATATGAGGCGATTTCCAACACAACAATTAAAAATTAAAAAATAAATTACTTTTTTTAGTAGTTTCCACACCAAAGACGAATGAAAAACAGGTTCAGTTTTTATATTAAAAAAAAGGCCAAAAATATACTACTAATATACAAAAATCAGTTTGTTACCCATATTTCCTCACCTTGGGCAATTTAATATATCAAACTAAATATATTTATATTGTTCAAAAATGTCGCTTATACCCAAAATGTATTTAAAAATACATTGTGGTCATACAATGTATATATGTATTATAATGATGTGTGTGTGTGTATATATATATATATATAGGGTAGCATATATTTGAAATATTTAAATAAATAAATATATGTATATATATAAAATATATATATTCAAATATATGCCACCCTACATTTTGGAAATTTCTAGCCAATCAAACACATCAGAGTTGAGTAGAATTAGGAAAACATTTCCATTTCCACCTTTTCAAGTCTGAAAAATCAGAAGATTAAACCTCCAGGTTTCCAAAGTGCACCGTCACTGTTGCGGACTCCCATCCTCTGTTCCTTTCTTTATTCCTGCCCCCCCCCCATCATCCTAGCGTTTCATGTGGGCCCTCAGGGGGGCCTCGCTCATGGAAAACCACCCGGGCCCCCACTGAAACTTTCATAAGAGGCACAATAGAGATGTGAAATATTCATGTGTTGAATGCGGACTGAAAACAGATTATCCTCCATCAGAGAGAAGCTGATAAACCAATCAATGTACTGATACAAAAGCCATAATGATCAGTAGTCCATTATTATTACAGCACAGTTCATCCAAAAATTTAATTTTGCCATCATTTACTATTCCAAACATAACTTTGAACAACAGTAAATTATGTCAATGACTAATGATAACAATCTTTTTAAAAAAAATCTATTGTTGACCGATATTGATATTAATACAGATGTATCATGCATCACATCTAAATATGAATCACATAAAGAAATGCCGGGGCCATATTTCACTTCGACTATCTAGTTTTAAATAGGCTTAACTTTCTTTCTGCAAAATGTTTTTTCCCTTTGAAATATGAACTAGGCATTTCTCTACAGTTTTCTTGAGGTTTACCCTAAACCTTCGAAACATTCTGCCCAAATGTGACCAGATATTAGGGCTGCACGATATTGCAGAAAAATACGATATGACAAGTGTAAAATATATTTAAAATGATAAAATCTACATACGTGTTTCACATTCTTTTTGTGACAAGAAAACATCCCTTAACTACGGAAGTGTATTGTATTCACTTGAGGAAAAAAAATTGACTCTGTTTTTCTGAATTAACGAGTTCATTTTCTCAGAATTGGAGATAATTTTTCATGGGAAAAAAGTTTTTGCTCTGTTTTTCTGAATTAATGACTTAATTATCTCAAAATTATGAGTAACTCGTTAATTCAGAAAAACAGAGCAAAAAAAATTCTGTGAAAAATCCTCTCCAATTCTGAGATAATTAACTCGTTAATTCAGAAAAACAGAGTCGATTTTTTTTCCTCAATTGAATGCAATACGCTTCTGTAGATCTTAGACAGCTAATAATCTCATTCAGCTCGAAGCATCTCGTGTGCAGGATTGCAGACTCACCCAGGACTCGTGGTAAAGCACGGTGAGGAGGTACATGGCGTAATCATAATTCTGCGTTCTCAGCGGGCAACTAAAAACATGCATGAAGAAGATGCATTTTAAAGACAGAAGATGCATTTTAAAGACAATCTGTGATTGGGAAATGAGGAAAATACAACACAGAATATATTTCTATATCAGCAACCTGTCTGTGGTGATGGTGAGCGTATCGGTGTCTTTACAGTAGCGCTCATCGCTGAGTTTGATCATCTTCTTTCTGGCGTGATCATCCAGATTTAGGCTGGAGAGCTTCACCTGCAAAGCATAAAAACACTTTTTCACTAAAAACAGTGTTTGATTTGCTAAAGATGCATTATAACTGAGAATACATGAGGGATAATGTACAGTCAGGTGGTCATTATCTCAAAATAAACCCTGATTTGAAAAGGATACCGCTACATTAATGGATTAGTTTACTTTTAAAAAAAACTTTTGCTGATAATTTTCTCACCCCCATGTCATCCAAGATGTCCACGTCTTTCTTTCTTCAGTCGAAAAGAAATGAAGGTTTTTGATGAAAACATTCCAGGATTTTTCTCCATATAATGGACTTCAATGGGACCCAAACGGTTCAAGGTCCAAATGACAGTTTCAGTGCAGCTTCAAATGAACGAATCTTTTTTCGAGTCATTTCGTTCATTGAATGAACGAAATGACTCAAAAAAAGATTCGTTCATTTTGATGAACGAGTTCGAACAGGAGAGTCACAAACGTGCATCGCAGAACAGAGCAAGGCGAACATTTGTGCTTATAAAACTTAAACTTTTTTATTTATTTTTGAAATTAGCAATGGTTTGGCTAGATAAGACCCTTATTCATCGTCTGGTATCGTTTAAAGCCCTTTGAAGCTGCACTGAAACTGTCATTTGGACCTTGAACCGTTTGGGTCCCATTGAAGTCCATTATATGAAGAAAAATCCTGGAATGTTTTCATCAAAAACCTTCATTTCTTTTCGACTGAAGAAAGAAAGACATGGACATCTTCGATGACATGGAGGTGAGTACATTATTAAAAGTGAACTAATTAGCACATTATGTGAGAAGAAATAGCGCACAGTTTTGAGAGATATGAATTAGCACAGTTATGATATATGAATCTAGCACAGTTATGTAGGAAAAGTTCCTCCGAGTTCATCGAAGGACGACGTCCATGAATCACTTAATCCACATCTTCAGCATTTCTCCCGCAATCATTTTCACTTCAATTACACTTCCTCCAGTCAGCCGAACTAAACTAAATCTACTAAATCTTATTGTTCTAAACAACAAACCCTCAAAAAACTATTTTGCTCAACTCTGCCCTTTAAATCCCGCTCCGGATCGGCCAATGGGATCAAACACAACATGCGGTGATGTCACTAAACTCTCTCCAGCATACGCACAATGCAAAAAAAAAAAAAGAATAACAATAGCACACAATGCAATATCACTGTTTTTATCAGGGGTTTTCCTGGAGTTTCAGTCAGGCAAGGACGGGGGGGGGGGGGACCTTCTCCCACCCGGACACTCATCCCGCATATCTGCCCTTTGACCTCCTTCACTTCTAGCTCTAATCCAACAGGATTAACGTCAGATGGCGATTCCAGCATTGCAGTCATAATCTAATGGTTTTCCAGGCAGATGGTGAGAGATTTGATATAAATAACATTTCAGATTATAAATAGGAAAATATATCAAAATCAATGAGGTTTTGCTGAGGCCCCGAGCATGTCTTTAAGTCACATGGCGTTTCATGAACGGGTACATTTGTTTACTCAAGCAAAAACGAGTTATTAATTATCCGGAGTATTTATGATCATTTAATTCTCCCGTACCTTTCAGAAGGTGTAAATACTGAGCGCATAATCATAACTAATCCTGCTAAGAGGAGACATACTGTATGGACAGAAAAACAGTTCATCATCATAATGCTTAATTAAAGGTAGTCTTGTGTAGACAGACTTTTG
Organism: Chrosomus eos; assembly: GCA_036326025.1. Lineage (NCBI taxonomy): Eukaryota > Metazoa > Chordata > Actinopteri > Cypriniformes > Leuciscidae > Chrosomus > Chrosomus eos. The sequence goes on from CM070842.1 coordinate 27,979,077, forward strand.
ATCATCAGTAAACGACATGTTATGACCAACCACAGTTTGCTTTGTTTTGACATGCACTTTATTCTAAATATATTCTAAAAAACAGAAAATTAAAACCTACGAAATTAAAGAAAAGGTGTAGAATATCTGATATCCATCTAAACAGATTAGTTCACAGAAAGAAAACAAATATCTAAACTTTCTTGCTTCTAAAAAAATACTCTAAAGGCAAATCCAAGAGTTCGTAATAACGCAATAAAGTTCAACTGTTGGGTTCCGGAAGTAAAAACGCCATTTTCTTCATAGAGAAATTATTTATTACAATAACTTATAAATCTTTGAAGACAACCTTACTGTGAGCTACGAGATTGTTAATCGATGGCATTTTCTTCTGCTGAAGCTGTCAGCCCGCATTATTTCAAAGTAAGCGTGTTTAACAGTGGATTTCGTGGTGAAAAACTACATTACCCATGATGCTGTACAGAAAAATCCACCAATCAGACAAGCTAAACGCACTCCCATAAAGCACTGCGGATGAGGTAATCAAGTCGCTTTCAAAATACTTAAATGTTTGTATATGCATATTTTGCATTAAATTTAAAATATACTGTATCAACATTTTTAAATGAGTAGTTTAATTTGATTATGCTGTTCGCAATGCTTCATGGGATTGAAGTTCTTTCCCTCACTAAATCCATTAAGTACACAGTCTGGCACCTTTTGTCTGATTTTCAAAAAAGTTTTTGCTTTAAATCAAAGTTTGTGATGTTATGCTTCTCCGTGGAGCTGATTGTCTTGGTTTATGGCTTATAACGCTTTAACAAAGACTTTTTGAAATCCCTATGGGAAAAATGAATGAAAAAAAATAAACTTTTGAAACCAGCGCCGCTGAAAAAGTTTCAATCAAACAAGCCATTTTCTTCATGATTTGGAAAATATTTATAAATATTCACCTTCAGTGTCACTATCCGTGCGTCTGGGTTTCGCAGCGACAGTCCAGCGGATACAAATTCCTTATTCTGCACCTGGATCGGGAAGTGTTTCATGCATTTCTCATCAGAGTCCAGGGCAGACGGCCACTCCGTACAGAACGCTGGAAAACATTTACAAATCTTTCTTTCATTTAGCCACAGCATCACATGTGCTCGTCAACTGCTCTCCAATGTTTATCACTGCAACAATCCAATTTATAACACAAAAAACTCACGCTTCAGGGCCTCACAGTGCTTCTTAATGGCAACCGGGGTTAAGTGTAAAAAGTTTGGAATCTGAAAGACATTAGTGCATGTGATTAAAAAAGTGTTCATCCTATATTTTAATGTTTTATTTGTGATAGCGCAATGAAACGTGCCAAACTGAATTTTTGGCCAGGCTTCATACACATAAAATTATGAATGAAAATGTAAAAACAAGAGAGAACCAATGAAAAAATAATAACTGATTATGTTGTAGTCAATCTATGTTTTTTCCTGTAAACTTTTAGTTTTTTTTCTACGCATGTTTTTTTTTTGCATAGTAAAATAAAACCTGTAGCTGTAGTTTTTTTGTTGTTGCATTTTTGCCAAACAAATTTGTCAGATAAATACCGTAACCAAGTTTAATGTTTTGTTCTTCCCTTTTATTTTAAATATTTAAAAATATATATTTTCCTCATATTTTGATGGTTTAATTGAATTTGTAGGGTCATAAAAAAACAAATAATGCGGTCCGGACATCACTTTTGACCAGTTTAGGCAAAAATAAAATAAAAATCAGAACAGTTATTGCAGGTCCAGTTAGCATCAGTTCACAATAAGGTTTCGAAAATGTCTTATAATTTCCTGTTTAAGACATGTTTTCATGATGCAGCAATGCTTTCACATGACAGAATAAATGTTCTGCATTCTGAAAATTTCTCCTCAAAAAGACGTTTTAGGTCTTCTTATAAACTGATCTTATAATTATGTCGAGGCGCTGTGCATATATATCAAAATGCATAAATAAATAACAAATGAATATGTATATTGCACGTCTGCTTGTGTATGTTTATTTTCAAAACTTGATCACCTTTATCAGTTCCAGGTTGCCCTTCTTGGCAGGCGGTACGCCTCTCTTCACGGGATATCCCATCCGCACCGGCAGGGGAACGGCGGACGCTTTGAATGAGGCGGCGGTGGGGTAAACCACGGTCCAGTCCTGATCCTGGGCCATCCGCTCCGTCCTGGGCTCTCCAGCCTGTGTTTCAGTATCAATAACATTATTTATCTGCTTTGCTGAATCATAGACCAGAACGCAAACAAACTGTATTACGGTTGTGTTGAGGCAAAGTGTAAAAGCCCACCTGTCTCTTTGACCTCCACTGACCCCGGCCACCTCTACCTGCAGTTTCTGTAATCACACATGCAATGAGGGCTGACATTCAGTGTACATCCAAACATTAACCTCATTCATAAATACAGCAAGCAATACTACAGTAGAAAAACATTTACTTAGATACAACATGTCAGACCAATAATTAAGCAATTAACACAATTGTGATGGTAAAAAGACTATATCAAATGATAATACCACAGTGATTTAATATAGACTAGGTGCTGTATGATATACATACATACACTAACATCAATAGTATTCACATACAAACACACACACACACATATATATATATATATATATATATATATATATATATATATATATATATATATATATATATATATATATAGGTGAAGACTAACATCACTATTATTGTAACTCTCCTTAATACTGTAAATAGATTAGAAATAACAGATCATGCTATCTTACATTTACATTTAGTCATTTAGCAGACGCTTTTATCCAAACTAAGCGACTTACAACTATCTTTACCTCTTTCTGTGGCCACGGTGCTTGTTGAGAGGACAGAGGAGACTGAAATCCCCCTGCTTAATGAAATTAAACTATACGTTCCATTAATATTACAGTTTATTTTGCATAAGGAGGACAGCGCAGGGTGACTGACGGACGCAGCCATGATGGGAAAACCTGCGGTGTGACTACGGTGGCTCGGAGGAACGCAAATAAAGCGAAGCTAAAAAGATCTGAGAGACAAATATGAGAGTGTTTGTGTGCACATTGATATTCAATCAGTTTCGAAACGACCAAAAAAACTATCTCCTGCTTTTAGTTCAGAACCAGGTTTAAGTGTAACTTTGAGGGACTAGAAACTAATAGGTAAGACAAAAGAGGCAGTAACACTGAAACATAAAAAGAAACGCATATTTTGCGTTTAAAACAACTAGACGGAGAGTGAATTAGGTCTTGAGAAGCGTTTTTAACCGACTCGATTTTTAAAATATTTTTAAAGTGGATCGAACGTGGCGAATGGCGTCTCCCGCCATTCAGTTTAAACATATTTTTATTTCAAAATCGAGTCAGTGAAGCAAGTGTATAAAGCGAATAATGTGGTATATTTCTGTTTGGATGTGTAGGGAAGTGCAAAAAACGTTTAGGTGTCTAGATAATTATGACATATTTCAAAAGTATAATCTGCGAACCTCTGCTTGACAGAAGCCGATGCGCGCGCGGCCGTCAGGTGTGCGCGCTCTTTCATCATGCATATCTCCACATGTGTTTCACTCACAGCATCACAGACAGATCAAACTACTGAAGCACATTTATCTCCTCGTCATAGCCGCGATTAAAGCGTCACTTCAGATGATGACGAAGAACTGCACGAGAGACATCAGGAGCCCTGCTTGAGAAGGTATTGTTGAAATGTTAATTTCCTTTTATGTTGTCCATTGTTGACAAATTTAAAATATTTATTTTAAGCTTGAAGTGTGTATATATGATTTATAATATTTCACAGGTAAAATACGTGTGTGTTGTGTATAGTGTCTATAGACATGAAAAAAAAGGCTTAATATTCCTAGACGATGTGCATATTGTGAATATATATAGGCCACGAATGACTTTTTTTTAATTCTCACTCAAATAAAATAGTCTAATTCTGTTTTAAATTGAACATGAAGAAACACAATTTTTGAGTACAAAATCTGCATAGAAAAGTATGATATTCCTAGCTTTGTAATTTTTACACTAATCAATATTTTATGCATATTTTAACTGCATATGATATATGTGTGTATATACTATTACATAGGCTACACACACTTTTACAAACTTTTATTCGCAGTTAATCGATTTGACAGTGCAAATAGTAGTGGTCCTCACAAATAGTAGTGCTGTCAAATAAAAGTTTGTAAATATGTGTGCGTGTATATATGCATGCATGCAAAATAATCTATAGATATAGTATAGCCTATCTGTGTGTGTGCATATATATATAAGTAGTGCTGTCAAATCAATTGATTGCAATTGGATATTAATCGCATAAAAGTTTGTCAATATGTGTGTATATGTGTGTTTGATGAGATTAATCGATTTGAAAGAGAGAAATATATATATATATATATATATATATATATATATATATATATATATATATATATAATATATATATATATATATACATAAATTACAAGAAATTTGTAAGAAATTATTATAAGAAGTAATTTAAGATTTCATTAATTTGCTGCAGAAATGAATGAGTGTGAGTGTGTTTATCCCTCTGTCCAGTAAATCCTCTCGACACGCTCTGACTGTGAGCGGTTTCTGTCTCTTGACATTGAGCTTAAAGCGGTCATCTGAAACTATAGCTTCACGGGTTCTGTCAGCGGCTCACAGACATGCACAGAGGATGACTGGGTCCTGTTTCGATTCGTCTCCACTCACAAAGCTTTTTCCAGTGGCTTTGTGTGTCCATCCGCTGGTCATCATCTTATGATAGAGATCTCATGAAAGTCTGACCTCATTATGAGGGTGTTTTACTGCTCTTCCTCGCTGATCCTGAGGAAGACTTCAGTGAAATCACAGTCAGGCTGAAGTCATGACACTCGTTCAACATTCACTCTGTCTGAGGAAAAACAAGTGTGACGTTTTAGCCAACATTGCAGGTTGGATGATCTGTTTCAAAGCATTCAAAGTGAATCTTTATTGCTGGTGCCACTGTTCAGCAGTTAACGCTAGGGGTGTAACAAATCCCTCATGTCACGATTCGATACATATCCCGATACTGAACTCACGATACGATATTATTGTGATACTCCAATGCTAACTTTGATATTATATTGTGGGTTTAAATGAATAGACTTGGACTCAGTGCTTTTAACCCAAGGACAATGGTGACACCAGAATAAAAATATTCATGATTCTGAAGCTGAAAATACAGAATTATTTTAGACAAATATTCTTGCACTTTTTCACTGACTAGATATATTTAAAATAATGTTGGACACTTTTTACTGGTCAGGTAACATTTGACATTTGGTATTATCAGGACCCACAAATATTCCCCCATTGCATTATTATACATTTATATTGTTCACCATTATATATAGTAGTTTAATGTGGTACTGACACTAAAACTAGGGGGGGAACTATCCACGATACATATTGTTGCATTTTTGTACTGCGATATATTGTGGCACGATATATTGTTACACCCCTAGTTAACGCTGAGACGATGTGTGTTCCCCAGGGAGCTCCCTTCAATTCATCAGTGTGAATTGAGATTAAATAACTGGAAGTTGGGCTGGAATTATTACAGGAAGAGTTTAGGAAAGTTATGGAATTTTTGTGACAGTATATACATAATTATATAATTAATGTTGACTAAATAGAATTGTTTATTCTCTGAGATATGTAGAATACATTTTTCTCAACTGATTAGACACATTTCTGTAAACTTAGTGCAATAGCAACAGCCAACTTTAAAAACCTTACTTTGACAAATGTCAATTTATTGATTATATTTTGATGTTTCACTCCATCTTTGAGGAACTTTGATGAATGCATTGTTGTTCCAGCATGGGCCATATATAAATAATGTTTTCAACATTTGAAGTGGATCAAAAAAGTTAATCAAAGTTGTCCTAAGACAAGAACAGCTATTGTTCAAAATTCATGTATAACTTTGTAAGGTTTTGATCCACTTCAAATGTTGACTAGTGTGTGTATATACCGGTACTGTCTTTCATCTGATCTGAAATCATAAAACTGCCTTTCAATGTTTTCTCTTTTACTTTAACTTATGTTCATTTTAATTAATATTTTAACTGTAGGCTATATGCAATTATTTGATCAAAAATACCGTTTTCTATGTGAATATAATGTTAAACAATTTATTCCTGTGATCAAAGCTGAATTTTCAGCATCATTACTCTAGTCTTCAGTGTCACATGATCCTTCAGAAATCACTATAATATGATGATTTGATGCTCTTTATTTATTAATTATCAATGTTGAAAACAGCCATGCTGCTTCACATTGTTGTTTAAAATTTATAATTTGTTGCAGAATTCTTTGATGAATAGAACATTAAAAAGAACAGCATTCTTTTGTAACGTTACAAATGTCTTTACTGTCACTATTGATCAATTTAATGCAATTGCTGAATATTAATTTCTTATATCTTTTAGTAAAGGAAATTAATACTTTTATTCAGCAAGGATGCATTAATATACACGTGTTCAACACTATACAGCCAAAAAAAAAAAAAAACGGTGGGTTACTGAATCCAAGAAACATTGAATATTTTAAGATTTCTGAAGTGTGTGACTCTCAGGTACTTTGTTCTCATGGTGTCTGTCAGTGGGTGATTATGGATGTGTCTGGTGATCTTCAGCTCATCCCATTGCAATATTAACCCGTCTGAGATTGTCTAAGCCGGTCCTAATTGAAACCCGCAGACTTGGAGTGACACGTGACTCCCAACAACTGGTGCTCAAACACAACCAAATACACAATATCACCAAGCAACGAAGACTGTAAACAATCTTAAAATGTGAAAACCGATGTGTTAATCAACCTGGGACATTTCTTTAAAGTCCTCCTGTGGTAAAAACCAAGCTTTTAATGTTGTTTATGTGTCTATGTGGTGTTTTTTATGTGCTTAAAGACAAACCATGTGTAAATTCATAAGTCAACACCATTGCTGTGTATTTGCTCCTTTAAAGGGGTCATCAGATACAAAATTCACTTTTATATGATGTTTGCAAATAAATGTGTCTTTGCAAGTGTGTGGACACAACCACCATACAATGAAAAAAATCCATTAACCCTCAAAAAGTCTAAACACTCTCAATAATCAAGCTTTTGGATTTTCTGAGCACTATGATGTCATAATGCTCATGCTCCGCCCACGACCATTGATGGACTGTCCCTTATTAGCATATTTTCCATATTAGCATATTTCTGCCCTCAGCCATTGGACACCCCCCATGGAAGAGAGAGCAGTTGCTCATTATCATTTAAAGAGACATGCACCGAAACGGGTCACTGTGAACAAAGCCATTTTTGAGGAGGCAGAAAGGATGATGTTTTACACAACCACTGAGGAATTTTAACCAAAATATATTACAAACTTTACATAACACCCTAAAGAATCATACCAACTTGTGGAAAATGGGCATCCGATGACCCCTTTAAAGCAACACTATATAACATTTTTTTACCTTAAAATAATGTTTCCAAAATCTTATCAGTGGTTCATCAAGTCGTAACAGGGTGAAATGCACTTCTGCCATCGCCTGACGGGTCTGTATCGCTTTTACTGGCACTACAGAACTTCGGGGTTCGGGTAGTAACCCGACCACAAAAACAACTACAAAATTCGACTGCTTTACGTCAAGCGCTACAATAGTCATTATTTCGTTTTTCTTCATTTCTGATGTCGCAATACATCATCCTTTCATGAAATCATGTAACATACTCTACCTTGTCTGTGGACATCGTTCATTCTAAAGCCGGTGCTGGGTAAACAGCGAGCGTGCGTGCGACGGTAGGCTAAACTATTTACGACAGCGGCAATGGACAATTTCGTTTCCAACCAGTAGGGCGACCGAAGATGAAAAGTTACTTGGTGTTACTTTAAAACTGCAGTGAACCAAAGACAGTCTCAAAAACACGGTTTGAAATCGCTGGTGTTTCTGACGTCACAAACTACAGTAACCAATCAGATCAACGTGTGATCGTCAACCAGTGGATCTCTGAGTGAGTGGAGGTGGAGCTCATTTGCATATTCATAGAATCACGCATACTAAATGAGGCAAGGGTGTCGAGTTACATTCAAGCCGTTTTATGACGCATAAAACATTTTTTCAAAGAAAAAACTTTTAAATATGTAATTTTGATGATCAAAGATGACTTTTAAAGGATACAATTATTGACTACGGGGGAACTTTAATGCTTTCCCCATTTGTTCTCCCTTCACAGGTTTGGTAGCATGGCAGATATAGATCACATTGGCTTACTGTGACAGATTCATCACTTCTGAGAATTTCTACCCACTGGATCACCGTCCTACGGGACGCATCCCCACCATGGGGGACAGACTGGGCCGCACAACCCCTCTTTTATCCCGTGGCCGTACATTCGGATGGTCAACCTCCAGCAACAGCATCAAGCTGAAGAGCTTCGGCCACAACGGCCACGAGTTCCCGGTGCCGAGCTCGACCCACAGCCTGGAGGAGGCAGCAGCGTCTCGCTCTCCTGTTTCACTGGAACCGGAGCCCGCGGTGAATAATGGATCAAGCGCATCCGCCGCTCCGGGTGGCTTCACACAGGAGCACAGCGAGCGCTTCCAGCCCGTCTCCACCGTCCCCAACGCCCGCTTCACGCACAGCCCCTACCGCACCAAGACTAGCATGCAGGGCGATGTGTACAACTTCCTAGAGAGACCCGCCGGCCGGAGGTGCTTCATGTATCACTTCCTCGTGTGAGTACCTCATTTCTATTCACCTGCACCAGGCATGTGTACACATGAAGCTTAATAGGGGTTTAATCTCATCCAAAAAAAGGATAATAAATAATCACATGAAATGATTAATCACATCCAAAATAAGTTTGTGTTTACATAATACAGTATATGTGTGTGTAGGCCTACTGTGTATAATTATTTTGTACTGCATGTATAAATACATACATGTATGTATATATTAAAATCATATTTGTATGTATATACATTATATATAATTTAAATTATATATAAATATTTTATATATAAATAACACATTTTTCTTAAATATTTACATGCATGTGTGTGTAATTAATATATAAAAAATAATTATACACATTACACACACACACATATATTATGTAAACACAAACTTTTATTTTGGATGTGATTAATCTCGATTAATCGTTTCACAGCCCTAGTTTTTAATCATACCTTTATCATATCAACTCTATCATTTTAGGAAGTTGACGTCCCACGTTGTGATGTGCAGTTTGATAGTGAGCATTTGTAGATATGAAACGTTTGATTGGTTAATAGAGTTTTTAATGAGTTTAAATTATATTCAATTAAATGAACGTACTATATTTTTGTTTGATAATATTTTTTATGTAATAATTTGTATTTGTAGGGGATTTTATGGTGCTAAATTATATTTATGGAAATAGATGTGATCCATTTCTTTCCTTTTAAAAACTTTTTGAGCATGGACCTGAAAATTAAGTTTCCTAAATCTTAAATCTTAAATGCTTTGGAGCACTGACTTAAGTTTGGTCTCTTTTTTAAAGAAGATCCTTGGCAGATTATTGCTGAAAAAAAGTGAAACTTAAAAAAAATGATAGAAGTTTAGGTTTATTATTATACATTTTTTTGAAAAATACTTTCTTTTTTTTTTTTACATTTTATATGAAATATTTATTTTCAAAACATGTTTTACTCTAAAACTGTGAGAAAATCAAAGCCATAAATCTTTACGAGCTGTGTTCCAAATTTGAGGTTGATATCTCAAAAAATGAGCTTTCAGCAAGATTTGTTTGTGCGCAGTACCAAACGCTTCCACTAGATGAAATTCGCTTCCCATCCGTTTCCATGTCGTTCCAAACCCGTCAGACTTTCGTTTATCTTCAGAACACAAATGAAAATCTTTTTAATGAAATCTGAGAGCTTTCTGTTCCTCCATTGACAGCTACAACTACTGTACAACTTTGGTGCTTCAAAAAGTTCATAAAGAGAATTGAGTGGTTTAGTCCACATTTTCTAAAGAGGCTCGATTGCTTTTTATGATGAACTGATTGAATTTAGGCTTTTAGACACATATTGGAAAATGTGCAACTAATTCCGATCTCTGCCAAATGTGAGTAAAACTCTGTGTGTCAAACTCTTTTTGTGTCAGTGTAAACACAGGCTTGGGGAGTGATTTGAACACACTCCTGACGTGTTCTGGATGCTGTACATGAGCGTGTGTTAATTACAGCGGATGCCGTGTGGATCTCAGTAACTAAAGGAGACGTCTCTGTGTCCCCGGATGTCTTCAGGTCAACCTGATCCTGAAAGTCTCTGGGATACACTGCAAACTCAGACTCGACTCACCTTTACCTCGATAGAGAAAGCATCACTTTTTATTGGCCTTTAAAGTGATTTGATGACAACGTGTAGAAGAAAATGGCTTATTTTAGTCTTAAATGAAATGTGAGCTATTTGTGAGTGTTTTTGTTATATTATATTATTATTATTTTTCATTAGGACATGCCAGCAGTGTTAAAACTAATAAAATTATGGCAGATTTTCAGTTAAAGCTGCAGTCCGTAGCAATTTCCCTTTTTGTCGCCATCTCTGTTCGAAATCTGTAACTGCAGTGATTCACGGAATTATCATCTTTACGTGGGTTGTAAATCGGCATGAAACAGCGCGGATGAACACAGTGTTTTGAGGCGAGTGCTGCTGTCAATCACCGCGCTGTGTGGATACTCTCATTCAGAATCACAGATTCACTTTTTGAAAGCTTGACCAACATAAGAATTTTCACCGGAAAATGTCTTCTGAACAAGTAAGTAACATCCATTTTTGTTCTGATCAACTAAGGGTGAAAAAGCATTCGACATGACAAGCGATCGTTAGATTTAATCAGCGCGATTTACAGCAACCGTGCAAATCATAGCCTACTTTATTCTCAAATTGTTCATGTTAACAACATCACCATTGCGTGACTAACGTTATTTAATGTGTTTTATGATTACCTGTGTAGTTCAGAAATCATATTCTCCATAATAGCTAAACGAGAAAGGCACAACAAAGGAAACTCCATAACTGTGTGAATTAAGAAAACGTAGCTACTGTTACACGATTGAACTATTGAAATGTCTGTCTTGTTCAGCAGAAAAAGCCGTCTCTTCTTCCGTCTGAACCCCTTCGGGAGTTCACGCACCTTTCAAAAGCCCCACCGATGTGTTCTTGTGTTCGCATGAGACGGTTTCTTTCTCTTTCCACCTTAAATCCGAAGTACGAAGTCTTTTGTGTTTTATAACTGGTTAATCTCCAGTTGACACTGATGATTGTTGTTTGGATCTTTCTGGATCCGCCATGAGTTTAATCATGTAAAGTGCTGCGAGAAAAGCCCATCTCTACATCTCCTCACGCGCAGTATAGCCGGCTAGCCGAAACTCCTCCTTTATGTGTACGGATGTGACGCAATGACGCAAAGACATGCTCGAATTTCCCGCGAAAACCCACCAGAACCACTGGAATTAAAATCATTATTACAAGCTAACCGTTTTGAATCTAGCTACGGCGAGCAGATAGTTTTGAAGACTGGCTGAAGATGTTTTTTTTTTAAATAATTAATTTGGATTATTTTTAACTTAAAAATGTTACGGACAGCAGCTTTAATAATGACTTGAGATTCACAAATCTATCATGAGTTCATAAAAATGGGAAGATCACGCCACAGACTTTCCATATGATACTTTTATTGTGTTTTTTTGTCTTTTTTAGTGCAAAACGTTGATGTGGTTTCTTTGCTTTATTTAGAGCCTCAGTACCAGTGTTATTTAATTTGAGTATGATTTCTATACTATTAATGTTTTCATTGATATTTTGAATTAACTTTCTCAATATTGTTTTTATTACTTTTATAAGAACAACAAAAGTTAACAAACATAAACAACCATACCCCCCCACCCCCAATTTGAGTGAACTTTTTTCACATTTTAAAAATGATTGTTTCATTTTTAGTCATTTTATTATGTGCTTTTGTCTTTTTTTTTTTTTAAATATTACTATTTAGGTTTCATTTAGAGATGCACCGATTCTAAATTTCTCAGCTGATACTGATTGCTGATTAATCAGAATGAAATCTTCCTATAGTTTGATTTTCTTAAAAAAAAATCTCTCCCAAATAAACTATTCAGGGAAGGGAACCCTCTCATTTGACACATTACTATAATGTTAGATAGATGCCGATAGTGAAAATAATTGCTTTTATCTGCCCATACTGCCCAGACTATTGGCCGATACATCGGAAAACTGCATATCATATGCATGCAAAAACTATGTTTGGCGTATAAACGGCGTATAAATGTATAACATTCGTTGTATAGATACGCACTTTCATGAGATCTGGCTCGTCTGACCCACTTTTTCAATGAATGAATTCCAAATGCAGGAGAATAATGAATGTTCAGATGTGGCGCTCTGCCCAGCGTTTGGCACATATTCGTATTTTTCTTGAGCTTATCGCACAAGCATGTCATGATACAGCCGTGGAAACTCTCTGGCGCTTCAGTGCTGTTTGCTTTGGTGGTCTGATAACCTCTCTCTCTCTCTCTCTCTCTCTGTCTCTCTCTCTCTGTCTCTCTCTCTCTCATCACACCACACACACCACACACACACACCACACACACACACACACACACACACACACACACACAACACACACACACAACACACACACACACACACACACACACACACACACCACACTGTTCTCTCTCCTCTCTCTCTCTTCTCTCTCTCTCTCTGTAACTGAGTATCTAGAGTTGCAGTCACAGTGGTGAACCTGATCTCAGCCTCTTGCTAAATTAAACCCCACTGACTGATATATTCTGTGCCGCTCCTTTAACTAACTCTTACTTGCCGATGGTTATCGATGCCAGGTTGTTCTCTGGCCGATCTGGACACAGAAAGATCTGAACGCATCCGATCTGACAGACTAATGACCTGTCTGGGTCTTCAGGAGGCCATGGACAGGAGATTTTATGCCCGGACATTGTTTAAAAAAAAAAAAATCCTGTCTGGGTTTTGAAATGAGACACTGACTGCTGGAATCTATTACAGTACATTGACTGTATCTCCCCCATTTTTATATTTATGTTATAGTAATAGATTTTAGTTATGTAAGTTAAACTAAATGAAATGTATTTATTTAAATTAATTAATTTAATTGAATTTTGTATTTAATACATTTCTTTTAGTTTTTCTTGTTAGTAATCTTAATGACTTAACTTAACCCTCTGAGGTCTGAGGTGTTTTCTGGGTCCTGGAGGTGTTCTGAAATGCTCTGACATTTGTGCTTATTTCTGTTACTTGTGACATTTTCATGGCTAAAGTCTGATTACACTGTATTCAGCACAAACTCTGCTACAGTAATATGTCAGCAGCATGTATGTACAAGTTTTTAGTTTTGAGATAATGACGTTTATGCGTGGTTTGTGAAAAAACAAAAAAACATTTTCACTGAAATAAGGTCATTAAACCCATACTAATTATTTCTTCACAAGAATTTTGAAAATTGTATCATGTGGCCTAGAATATTTGCTTCAAAACTATGTGAAAATCATCGTGACTACTCATTCAGATAAGACAATATATTGACTTAAAATTTGTAAGACGTGTTTTGTGTAAGAAAGCTTTATGCGGAGGGGCGTTAACAACCCATTAGTATATAGTGTTTTCACACCTGAGAAAGACAAAGGCCCTCCCCTAATAGCCCTATAAGGTGCTATCAGGTGCTGTCATTGTGAGAAGCCTTGCACAAAGAAGGAGGAGAGACTTAAAAAAGAATGGCTTTTAGATGGTTTGGATTTATTTACAACACAACCAAGTTATTTACAACACAATCAAAAAGATACACAACCAAAGACAAAAAAGCACATTAGTAAAACACACTGATCTAAAGACAGAGACTTGGACAGTCACACAGCTTTGTGCCATTCCTAAAACATATAGGTTACATACCTGTCATCTCCAAGGTGTTTGATTTTTCACCATGTTCATGTACAGAGACTCACGTGAATGTCAGCTGGACTCATCAGTGCTGGTCCCTGTAAAAACATTTTTTAGAAAACAAAAAAACAGCTGTGAACATGCTGATATTAGGAGAAACTATTTTAGATTTGTCTGGTTCAAATTATGAAATTTACTAAATACATACATATACTACATATATGAACTCCCAATATATGTTGTGCCTTGTAGTTGTAGGCATATGTAGGGCTGCATGAAATAATAACAATAGCCTGTAGCAGCTAGGCAGCCTATAAATCACTAAAAAGTTCAGTAACACTACATTAGAGAAAACTATATGGATTATCATGTTACTTAAAACGTTTCCATTCGTTACAACGTTATGAGATGAGATTGCTGGAGTAAAACCATAAAGCCTAATGATTGGTTTGTTTTGCTTTTCAAACCCACAGCGCGCGTGACTCAAACTCAGCGCATGCAAACATTTACTGAATGCGATCGAGCCGGACCAAACTATGAAACGTTATATTATATAACGTTTCATAGTTTTTTGGTCCGGCTCGATCGCATATTCTTACATAATTATACATACCTTCGTGTGAGCAGATATCCACAAACACAATAAACACAAGTCTAAACATAATATTCACAATCATAAGAGCCTTCTGTATCGTGCGGTTTAATTATCAAACATATGTTTTTATGTATATACATTTAGCATTAGGCTTCATGTTTTACTCCAATCACATTTCATAACGTACATTTTAGTCTGGCACCAGTTTAACTAGTAGCTACAAGTTTATGCAACAATAACATGCTGCTAACATGCTACTAACAAAGACATGTCTTACCTTATAAATCCTTCTTATAATCAAATTGTGTTCTTCTAACTCGTCTGATGTAAATCCAAGATAAACAGCACAGCACACGTGAAGAGCAGGACTGAAGACTGAAGTCGCGGATTATCTGTTTTGAGGTCCTTAACAGTTTGCGTTCCTCCACATGGCTCATTAGTATGCGAGCAGCTGTTGCGCGCGGGCGTGGTCACATTAACTTTAATGAGGTCAGGCTGGAGAAACTGTACGTCCTTGCTTTCATACGAATTACTTAAACAGAGAATATTTGTTTTTGATATGATTTACATCATTTAAAAATAGAGACTCAAAGTGTTGTAAAGACATATGTTTCATGTCACAGTGACAAGTATTAGCTGAGTTACAGGTCATGTTCTGTCGCGTTTCAGAATGAGCTTTACATTTAGAGAGACGGCAGAACGCGCATCATGTTCATTTTCTTTATTTTACGAAAAACACAACATTTTGTTTTTATTATGAGTGTACACAAATAAAAGAAGACATTTAACAGTTTTGAATGATGTATAACACTTACATGTAAGATCAAAATCAACAGAGTAATTTGAGTCTCTTTTGCACCAATGAGAAAAAAAGTGAGCAGATCACGGCCGCGTGACGGCCGACCCCAGAGGGTTAAACTTATTTAGTTGCCAAGGCAAAATTAAACTTTTTCATTTGATTTACGTTTTTCATCTAATATTTTTTTTTCAGCTTCATTTCAATTAACAAAATACATAGTTTTTTGTTTTAGTTTACAGTAATGAAGTTAAACTAAATTAAATGTGTTGTATTTTATTTTTTATTTAATAAATTTAATGTAATATTTTTTTTTTACATTTTTTCATTTTTATTTAATAAAATTTCAAGTAACAAATGCTTTTTAATTGTTATAGATTTAGTTAACTATAATAACTATAATATGTCATCTCCGTTTAAACACACTGTTGTCTCTGAGAAAAAAAGAGTGCGATATTGAATCATTTTTTCTTGCTGGCTTCATCATGGCTTGGCTTTCATATTTCCAAAGGCTACAATATGTAAAAAGTGCGGAAGATAAAAACAGAGAACACTGTTGCATTATGGGAGATTTCCTACAGCTATGCACATGGATACATTTGCACTCTAAAATATGTTGGGTTGTTTCAACCCAAATTTGGATCAAACATGGACAAACCCCGCCGAATTTTTAACCCAACGGTTGGGTTTGGGTCCATATTTGACCCAAATTTGGGTTAAAACAACCCTGCATCTTTTAGAGCGTGGCTTATTCTGTAATGTAATGTGTTGTATTTATTGTAAATGAAAGAGAATATTTATTGAGAAACAAAATATGCGCATTTTGTTCTCCTCAGACATCCTGACCTCTGTTCTTTAAGATCTGTCTGATCTGTCTGTATTTCAATTACAGCTCCCTGATCAGCTTAGTTATGATGGATATGATGGATCCTGCAGCTCAGACTGGATAAGCTTTATCATTGATCCTTATGGGCCGAGAGAGGGGGATGGAGAGCTATAGGATCATCTCCATTTCAGAAAGCATATTTAGCATATCTTGTTTTAAAAAATTTTAGCATATCTTGTTTTAAAAAATTTAGCATATCTTGTTGCTTGAACATGTGAGGCGCCCAAAAGTGTGAAATAAACAATTAATGAATCTTAAATACAGCCAATAGGCTTCCTGATGGAAGCTCCCTGAACTCCTCTTTACACTATTAAAAAAGAAAGAAATCTAAATGCTTAAAATGTTCCTCACACTTATAAAAAGTTATTCTTTTTAGAAGTTTTCATCGAAATATTATTTTGGGGAACCAAAAATGGTTCTTCAATAGCATCGCTTAGGAGAAATAACCCCTTTGGTACCTTTATTTTTAAGAGCTTTAATGTGAATTTGTGCATTTAAATTGTTAAATATGCTTCCATATCCCAATTTAGTATTTATAAACTCTCTGTGGTCATATCAGACATTGCTCGGGTTTTAGACCATCTCTCTCAACAATTCTGTCTTATCCAATGGCGTGAGTTTGGGGCGGGACTATCTGTTTGACTGACCAATGACTAGTGTTGTAGTCAAGACCACCTAACCCGAGACCAAGACCAAGACTTTTAGGGGCCGAGACCAAGTCGAGACCAAGACCAAGACCAAGACCAGCGCCCCACACTACATGACACAAAAATTGTGAAACATGATCAAAAGAGCTTCTCAAATTTTAATCTGAAAGATCCACATTCCCATAAAAATACATAGCCTAGATATTAAACAATCAAAGTTTAAATAAACGTAACCATTTTTATTCAATACTCCTGGGTGACTTCCATCATTTAGTACAGTATGCAAAACAATTATTCATTGTTCATCACTAAAGTCTTCACTTTTCTCCGCTTTTTATAAACAATACATACAGTTATGTTGTTTTTAAACCTACAACAATCCTTTTTTAAACGTATTTTAGCACAATTCACAACCAGCGGTAATTCAGGAAAAAATATCCGAATTCTCCACATGAAACTATGGTCTTCCGATCTTTTACCATCGTGTCGATTTATTTTTATTAATATGTGCCATGCAAGACAGCGCTTAGGAGACGGTGAACCCTTGTTTAATACTCTCGCCTGGCTCAGAAGAGAAAGAGTGCGCGCGCGCACCGGGGCGTGCTTTCGCTCTCTCTCTCTGTCACACGCGCAGCAGTTCGTCTACATTACTCATCGATCGTTTTACATCCAATAAAAGCAAGGATGTTAACAAAAAATTAGACAATTTAGTGATATTTTCACAGTTATGGTCTTGACTGGTCTTGAAAAAAAATCGCGAGTCCTCAATGTCCGAGACCGAGACAAGACCGAGACCAAATGCGGTCGAGTCCGAGACGAGACCGAGACCATCAAAAAGTGGTCTCGAGAACTACAACACTACCAATGACCAGATGTGCAGTGTTCAGGAAAACTCTTTGAAACAGTCATTTTTTTTAGCAGTTCTGGTTAATGATACTACAGTCTATTCTACAATTTAAACCATTTATTCTCCAGAGTAAAAATCGTTTTTTTTTATCATCTGAAACGTGCTGCGACTTGTATTCCAAAGCAACTTATATAATGCAAAAAAAATTAACATCATGCTCGCAAAATATGTGCAAATTCGTGCCGAATGAGAGGTATGTGAACCCAAGCGTATTTGTAAAGTGCATTGCTAGACGTACACCAGCGCCACACGCAACGCCAGTCCCGCGGATATAAAGGAATAAGGACATTTCATTCTCCCGAACTACACGCAAGTGCTGAATTAATACTCACACAGGTCAGTTTATTAGAGGAATGAAACTTGAGGTAACGCAGCGCTGTTTCACTCGCTCTAACAGTTACACTATCACACTAAACGCCATTTGAGTGTGTTGAATGTTGTTAGTTGGGTTGTTTGTTGGCTGTATGAGACTAAGTAAGCTAGATCAACATTAGAATAACATACAGATCATATTCTAACATTTCATCATGTTGAACTAAATAACATTGATTAGTTTTATGTACATTTGCTCACCTGTCTAATAAAGTACATGAACACTCGCGTCTCTGTCGAGTGGAAGTTAGTCGCGGACGTGGAGCTCTCTCATCTCGAAACATGTTGATCTTCGTTTTAGTCTCTTTTTGCCTCAAAGTCTGCTTGCCATGGTCCATAATGTTTGAACAAAACAACAACAGCGTGAGCGTCCTGCTAGGCATAACGGGAATAACCCAGTTGTCAACATCTGTCGCCATGGTTACTATAGCAGTACGAGCGGTAACCGAGGCTAACGCGGATATGACGCATTGACTGGCGACTCCTCACCGCTGCGCACACGCCCCGTTTCCTTGGGTTAAAATCGCAATTTTCTCACAATTTACAAATAGTTGGAAACATTTGGGATATTGTAAGTAATCATCTAAACAAAATATATAACATTGGCCTAGTGGTTTTTGGATATTTTACTGCAAAAATCCTGCATATTGTACCTTTAACATAAAAAATAAAAAAAACTTTCCCTTTCCTTTAAATCCTCCCTTGTCTGGCTTACGCTACTTTGAGCAATGCCTGAACTTTGTATTTTGAGCACTTCTTGCGTTGTTTTTGCCTCTTCTTCACGATGACTTGACTTGTCTCTAGTCCTCAGTTGTAAGTCGCTTTGGATAAAAGCGTCTGCTAAATGACTAAATGTAAATACTTTAACTTTTAATTACTGTTCTTTTATGAGTGCTGTTACATTTCAAATGACTTGTTGTATAGTGAGGGGAACTAAAATACTTGTTTGTTTGTAAATGTTTCATTTTATTTACCGGTATTTTGCAATCTTTCTGAATGTAATAATAAAATGTGACTTGTACACTGATGCGACTTAAAGCTACAATATGTAATTTTTTTCGCCGCTAGGCGTCGCTAACCTCTTACAATAACAAAGGCGTAGGTTGATGACGCATAAGCGGAATTATGAAACTTGTCATCATGGCGATTGATCTAATAATGTTTATGGATGAGTGAATACATTGATGTTTTTAGCAGGCCGTGATTGCTAATTTTGTCCCAAAGTCTGCTTGTTATGGTCCAAAACAACAATAGCGTAAGCGTGCCGCTAGACGTAACGCAGTTGTCCACGTCTGTCGCCATGGTTGCTATGGCAGTACGAGCGGAAACCCGGGATAACGCGGATATTACGTCATTGACATGCGACGATGACCAGGGACGAGTCATTATTTAAAACAGGAATTTCTCTGAAACTAAATATCTTTGGGAACTTTTCTGATATTGTAAGTACACAACTGCAGGAAATATATCACACTGTGGAAGTAATTTTTGGATGTTTTATTACAAAAATCTTACATACTGTACCTTTAAATGTGTCTGTGAAATATGGTATTTATTTCCTCTTTTTGTGGCCTTAGTTTTCCCATCGAGAGGAGAATTAATTGAGGTTAACATGAGATTAATCAGTTTGTCCCAGATGAGATCATAACTCATTGGTGATTTAATCCGCTCCAGACAGCTGGACCGCTATAGATGCAGGAATCATTATGAACAACATGAAATCCCATTAGATATCAAACATATACAAAGCTTTGGTTGTTTTTAGCTTCATCGATAATGCTAGGTGCGCTACGAATTTGGCTGGTGGTTTTGCTCACTTTAATTGTCTCAGATTATTTGCATTAAGTGCGGTCTGTACTTACCGAACTGCGCTGTACAGAGACCAGTGTACCATTTCATGCTTAAGTTGAGCTGTCGACTGGATTACATTCATGTTCTCTTGTTTCCCTGTCGGGATCCTAAAACCGCCTGGCATCAATAAGTAATCTCTGGTCAGAGCTGGGTCAGGTGATGTTTCTGAGCCGCTGGACTTCACAGCTCTGCGTTTACAATCACATATTTTGGTTTGTTTTTGTTGCTTCGGGTTGCACTAGACAAATGGAGACATTTGCATATCATTATTATTATTACTCTATGTGATTTTGTATAATTCTTGATTTATTACTCTGATGCTCTTCGGTCACTTTTGAAGGAAATATTTTATGTTTTTTTACTTAATCATAATCATTTGACACTTGGTGATTTTGGTTTGCTCTTTATATATGAACACAAAAAAAACCAAAATGAAATCATATTTCAAAAAGGTTAAATGGTCCTAAAAATTTTTTTTCACGGATCAAAAGTGACCAAAAAAAAAAAAAAACAGTCAGCAATCTACAAATTATCCAAAAATAATAAGAAGAAATAGATCATAAATGTTTGGATTGTATTGTAAATATGGAATTATGGAAACAAATGTACCATAATTATTGCATAAATATTAATTAGTACCATACAATTCCCTCAAAATATTAAATCCAAAATATCATTGAACAAAATATTTAGTTTTTTACTGAAAATAAGTTACATTTGAGGAGTAGCTTAAATGAGGAGCACCAGAGAGTTTTTTTTGCAGTATGCCAAATTTACTGTATATGATGACATAATCCACTACATCACCCTGCTAATATGTGTTATTGTCTTTGCTAAGCTGATGTATAGCTTAGATATGAGGAGCGTGACTAGATATGAGAAACGGCCATCACTGGCTTTTTCTGGACGACCGGAAAGCCGTAATCTCTGTCAAATAGGTCACCGATCGGTCCTCTGCTGCAACCTTAAAGATGTGTGTGTGTGTGTGTGTGTGTGTGCATGCTTGTTATTTAGTGTGCCAACATGCAATATCACATTAGAATTAATAAGACAACAATGTCTTTGAAAAAGGGTACCTATTATGGCATTTAAAATGTTCCTAATATTGTTCTGGGAGTCCCCAACAACAGTTTTACACGCATGCAATGACAAAAAACACTTTTGTTGTCTTATAATATGCATTTATTTTTACCTGGTTTGCTCACCGACTCCCTAATGATTCGTTTGACGACTCATTTGTCCAAACCCCTCCTTTGCTTGACGCTAATCGGCGGTGATTGGTCAGATGACCCAGTCAGTTATATTTTGCGTTAGCCCAAAGCTTAAACATATTGATAAAGCACTGCAGTACTACAATACGCTTCACATAATTTCACATATTTCAAAAAACAAAAAAATGACATTGGAGACCTAGAAGCTGCTGAGCGTATCTCTCACTCTCTCACACACACACACACACACACACACACACACACACACACACACACACACACACACACACACACACACACACACACACACACACACACACACACACACACACACACACACACACACACACACACACCACATAAAAGCAACAATTATTAATAGTACTTACAGGTTGTGATTCGGAGGAGGAAGCTGATCCAAATAAACTTGGTACTGAACGTTCCTTTAGTATCAGGCGATAGGGCTGTCACTTTACGTTCGAAAATCGATTGCACAATCGATCGGACCAACCAACAACAAGTATCGAAACGAAAATAGGGAATCGATTTTAACGTCCTTTTTTGATGTATTTTTTTTTTTTTACCAAAAATGTGTTTTAGGTGGACAGATCAATAGAACATGTAGGATTTTGGAAAATAATAATGTCTTTTCTGTTAACCAAATGCTTTTTAATATTCGCTATTACTTCAAGGCAAGTGAACAAGCGCGCCGTTATTTGTTGCCAGAGCCGTTGCTTAGTGACATGTGTGTTCAAGTAAGCCAGAAATGCGCAGATTCTGGGCAATACGCTGTATTTAATATATCACGAGGACTCATAGATGTGTATATCTCTATGACGAGGACTCACGAGTTGCGTATTTGCGCTGAATCCACACAGATTTGGCTTACACGAACTTCCACAGCAAAGAAAGTGAGTAAACATAGACGCACGCCTCTTGATTTGACAGCGTTAGCCGCCAAAGTTCATTTTTACCCGCATTTGGCAAGTTGAGGGTGTTAATTTCAATCCCTGAATGCTGCACTCCTGTTTGTCATTGTGCACGAAACTTCACGCCAATAAATCATCAGGAATATTGCTGACTTGTGGGCGCTGCGTGTCTCAAGTGCCCTCTTCACGTTCGTCCTAATGCCTGTTAGTTGTCAGTGGATTTGCCTATATTTGGTGTTGAAAATGGAAACGTCTTTAGACACGGAAAATCGATTTTACAATCGATTCAATGAACACTTATGTCTCAAAAATCGAACAGGATTTTTTCACAAAAGTGACAGCCCTATCAGGCGACTCGCGAATCCACACTTGAAAGCATTTGTGTTTGTGAAGCGATCGTCATTAAAATAACGCGAACACAGCTCAAGGTGGCTATACTTGTGTGGTATAGTTGTAAATATAAACTCTAGCCACTGAGTCTTCACATGCTTGTCCCTGGGCAGTGAAAAAAAAAGTTTGCTTTTGATTCGCACTTCAGAACAGAGTCTCGTCGACATGTTGTTGTCAGGTTTCTCTGTCTGCTCGGCGCGCGCACTGAGTGGGCGTGTCGAATTCAAATAACTTGGACAAGTGACGTACGAAAGTGCATCGTTCGTCTATCGATTCATATCAGCGACTCAGAGTCGACTCTTACTTTTGAGAGACAATAACTTTGTATACGGTGAACTTTCATATTTAAAACTTTGCAGGATGTTTTTGTTCACTTAGATCTATGTTACACACTACATGAAAGGTAATTTTCAAAATTCCATGATAGGTACCCTTTAAATTCTGTATAACTCAAAAAGGAAAATGGTTAATAACAAGCACAGGTCAAAACTTTCTACATTGAGGAAATTTATCATGCATAAATATTATCAGCCACAACTTTATTTTGCATTTTATACAGTATATACATGTTCTATTCAAATGATTCTGTGAAACTGTCACAAAAACAAATGTTTCAAGATGCCATGTTTTTTGATTTAAATCGGTTGTCACATCAGTAATGGTTATATTGGTGTTCTTAGTATTTGATTAAAGCCATTTATTCTGTTTCTTAATTGTTAAAGGGGTCAGTACATCAATATTTTGTAATTTTAATATGTTGGTTATTTTAAGGTCCACTTATAACTATTCGTCGATGCCTTGCAGTCATATGCAAATGTATTTTCCTTTGTGACGTCACAGATCCCACAATATCAAAACAAGCCATTTATGGCGCTTGATTAAATAAATGTTTTGTTTATTATATATAAGATGATTGTAGGAAGTATTAATGGTACAAAGATCAAGGCAAGTTTGATTTCTCATGTCATGACCCCTTAAACAATTATTTTTGAACCTGGTGTTTTTGTTATGCAAAAATACCCACAAAACCAAGCAGGATTTAGCCATACAAGACGGTAGCTTATTGATATTTGATTTAAGCAAATGTAGCTATACAGTAGGATATGATTTGTGACATTGTAGGTTGTTTGTTGCGCTATGAAGTTAATGAATTAGCTGATTTGGGGATCTCGCTCAGTAATGCACCAGCTGTTTTGTATTTAATCAGGTCTAGAATACGTCCTTTCTTTTTTTTTGTATTATTTTTAACCAGTGACCGAGTTTGTCCCGACCTCGTGCCTCTATTAGGTGCCGATGTGCCATGACTTCTTAACGCAATGGGAGGTTGATTGAAAATGTCTCGTCTAAGGCTAGGCTCTGAGGTAAATGTTATTGTGTTTTGGACTGGGAATCTGGTTTGGATTTGGGATTTAATTTGGCTAAAGGCGAGAGCTCTGCATGTGTCTGCAGGGGTCCATGGGATTGACAGGACCATACCGTTGGATAAAGGCTAGACATCTGCACATACAGACAAGGATCTTCCTGTGAGAAACAACTATTGGGGCGTATAGGGTCATGCGGCCGAAGGTCAAACACAACAAGACCTTTCAGAAGATGCGCAGCTCAAGTCTAGGGTCACTGTTTGTTTAAAACCCTAGTTTTTCTTAATTAGAATGCAATGATTGGAGGATATAAATGATTGACTTCTGTCACGGCGATGCAGGGATTAAAAGAAAGCAGGATTGAGATCCAGCAGTATTTCTTTAATAGCAAAATCAAAATATACAAAAATACAGCAATCTCGACAAACGCAAACAGATCAACCAATTAAAGTCCCCCATTTAATCATTTTAGCCCTTAAAACTTATCTTTGATCACCAAAATTACATATTTATATGTTTTTTCCTTGATATTATTATTTTCATGCCTTAAAATATCTTGAATGTAACTCGACACCCTTGCCTCATTTAGTATACGCGGTTCTATGAATATGCAAATGAGCCCCGCCTCCACTCACTCACTCACTCAGAGATCCACTGGTTGACGATCACACGTTGATCTGATTGGTTACTGTAGTTTGTGACGTCAGAAACACCAGCGATTTCAAAGCGTGTTTTTGAGACTGTCTTTGGTTCACTGCAGTTTTAAGGAGAAAATACTCAGCAATGCTGTCGACTTATGAATTTACACATGGTTTGTCTGAAAGCATATTAAAAACACCACACAGACATATAAATGACATTAAAAACTTGATTTTCACCACAGGGAGACTTTAAACAGACATTAACGGACAAACGGCAACTGAAACTAAAACCTGAGGGCTATATATACAGAGAAACACTAGAGACTGAACGAGATATTTAATTAGAAGCTGGTGTAACACATGAGGGCAAAGCAATAATATAGCAAATGGAAGAACAGAGACAAAGAAACTGAACTGGGAATAGTGCAAAACTAACTCAAACAAAGCTCAAACCCAAATAGTTACGTTTACATCATCAAAGCCTAAAATATTTGCATGACGTTATTTGAAAAACAGTTCATAGTAACAATTCCCTGCATCTGAACCTTTAGACAGATTTAAAAGGATATTCAGATTATGAAACTTTATTACTCTTTTGACCTGGCTCTTAATCCAAATTTGAGAAAACGAGGAAGCCATATTTGTTCCATTTGCGAGCGTCACGTCCTGCATTTCTGTTAATCCTGCTGTTGATGGTGCAATATCACAACATCTGGACATTTCAGAAATGGATTAGAGGAGCATTTCTTCTTCTATACAGTGCTGTTGCAGTCATTTAGCTCATCTGAGATCGCTTGTAACCTTCTTTTTAGGGTTTTTACATAAGCTCAATATGTTCTAAAACAGCAGTATGCACTTGATTTCTGAATATAATCGCTTTACATGATAAGTGTTGAGAGTGTTTAGTGACACAACTTTAAAAACTTCAGTCGTAATCTGTTTTGGCTTTCTAAATTCAAGCTTTAAACTGGGTGAATGTTTAAAAGCCACTACTTTCAATAATGCAGTGTCATTACTATTTGATTCCTTTTAGAGCAGAAATCTTCTGGAAGCTTATAGTGTGGAAACTCATTAAAAGCAGAAGCTCACAGTGCTGAATCATAAGGAGCAGAACCCAGAGTAAAAGTGTTAAGGACGAAACCCTATGGAGTCATGTAGAAGAACGAAACCCCAAAGTGGGCGGAGCCGGCCGTCGCCATCTTGGCAGCGCGTCACTCCTGGATAACCGAAACTGGCTAGTAGTGACATCAGCGGCAATCCACCTGTCACTCAAGTGGCCACGCCCTTAATTATGCAGAACTTTAAGGCTTAATATAATTTAAACGGATTAGTTATAAAAAAATTCACCCCCTCACAGTTGTCATGAAGGGCAAAATTAGCTATATAGACCAAAAGCACTGTAAAGCACTGTTTTCTGCTGTAAAGTTGGGCATTTTAACATGGGGGTTTATGGGATTGACTCTCTTTTGCAGCCTGTCTCTAGTGGCCAGTCGATGAATTGCAGTTTTAAATCACTTCCCGCTTGTTAAAACCCTATAAAGTTGAATTTTAAACTTTAAACTGAATCTTATAGAACAGATCTGAATGTTTTGGTGTCTAACCATGTAGATCAGAGCCTCTATAAGATCCAGATCCAGCAAAAAGCACTTTGTTGCTCATGTGATTTGATTGTGGTTTGAAACAGTCATGTGCATCTCGTTCGGGGGTCCACCATCTGGTGTTCTGCATCAGTGCGTGACCCTCAGTCGAAACACACTCGAGTCGAGCCGCTCTAAACACACATCTGGACGTGACACAACTCCCCAACTCCTCTGCTGCTTTATCTTTTGTGTTATACACGTGACATCTTGATCTCGGACTGCTGTGTGAGTCACATTATGTGTTTGTCTTTTGGAGTTAGAAGGAGAGTGTGTTTGAAGGAAATGTGTGTGTTTATGCAAGTGTGTAATCTCTCATGTGGTTAAACTCTCTCCCCCATCTGTCCAGTGTGTGTGTGTGTGTGTGTGGGAATCCTTTTGAGTGTTTTGAGGCTCTCCTCACACACTAACAATACGCTAGATTAAGAAACAGTGTTTAAAACTATGACTAGTCTGTGGGTTTTCTGAATGACTAGATTATTCTGTGTTAAGAACGTCCTGTATAATTAGGCTGGCTGTGTTTTGCTGGTGTGCTTTTTTTTTTTTAAACAGTTTGGACTATTTTTAGCTTCTTTTTTTTAGCCCTTGTCTAGCCCTTGTTATCTGTTCTGTTGTGCAATAAAGAGGATGAATTTAAAAACTTTTGCAAAAAGTGTTTTAGCTGCAGAATGGCACATGCAAGAAAAGGGAATAAAGAACAAGACGATAATGAAAGGAGTTAAAGATAAATAAGTGCAAGTAAATTTTATTTATATATCACTTTTCAGAATTGACATTGTTTCACAGCAATTTTACAGAGAAATATTGCTGGATTAATTTCTAAATGACATTGTGCAGTTCAATTCAGAAAATTGTGTCTGTCTCAATTTGCATACGATCAGTTTTCAATGATAGTACGATTTGAGACATTAACTGCAATCTTGCCTGTTTTTAAAAAAAAGTGTGTAGTGTTTCATATTCTATTGCTTGTGCATTTTTTTAAGTGTGCATCATTTGGCTAATGTTACCCACAAGCCATTGCATTAGAGATGGAGTTTATGACGGTACTCTTTTGACTTTTCCAGTGGCAAAGAATGTTTTTATTGAAGTTATATTGAATACTATATATTGAAGTAATTTAGTTAGATGCTAATGCAAATAGTATGAGACAAAAGGTTATTTAATATTGCATTGACAAGGTAGGTTGTTACAATACTAGCATACTGACCCATTGTAAAGTGCATACTTTTATTATTTGCATGTGAATTAAGGTAATCAGCACTCTCAGAAAAAAAGGTACAAATTCTGTCACTGTGGCGGTACCTTTTCAAAAGGTACATCTTTGTACCTAAAGAGTGCATATTAGTCCCTCAAAGGTACATATGGGTCCCGAAAGTGTACATATTAGTACCTAAATGGTACATATGGGTCCCGAAAGTGTACATATTATCCCTCAAAGGTACATATGGGTCCCGAAAGTGTACATATTAGTACCTAAATGGTACATATGGGTCCCGAAAGTGTACATATTAGTCCCTCAAAGGTACATATGGGTCCCGAAAGTGTACATATTAGTTCCTTTAAAGGTACATATGGGTCCCGAAAGTGTACATATTAGTCCCTCAAAGGTACATATGGTCCCTCAAAGGTACATATTAGTCCCTCAAAGGTACATATGGTCCCGAAAGTGTACATATTAGTACCTAAATGGTACATATTAGTCCTCAAAGGTACATATGGTCCCTCAAAGGTACATATGGGTCCCGAAAGTGTACATATTAGTCCCTCAAAGGTACATATGGGTCCCGAAAGTGTACATATTAGTCCCTCAAAGGTACATATGGGTCCCGGAAGTGTACATATTAGTACCTAAATGGTACATATTAGAACCCTTTTGAAAGATACTATCCCAGTGACAGCTTTTTGTACCTTTTTTCTGTTAGTGTGTTGCCTAGAGAATCAAAACCAATTCAGAGTATCTTGAAAATCGACCTGGAGCAATTTCGACGGGGATCAGATAGTGATGTGTTTTTTAAATCTTAAATGGAAAGAGATACACCCGTATGTAACGCCAGATCTCATCTACTATCTGTCCACAGGTTCCTCATGGTCCTAGTGTGTCTGATATTCAGTGTCCTGTCCACCATCGAGCAGTATGCAGAATTCGCCTCAGGATTGCTCTTCTGGATGGTGAGTGTTTCACTAGATATCATAAATTCCTTAATTTTTTTATTGTGCGGCAAGTGACATTTCCAGTAGGCTAATGCTGCAGTACCGTTTACTCCCACTGGATGGCAATGTCATATCTCAGTTGAGTTGATGTTGATGTTGAGTTCATGGAAAGGGCTTGAAACACACACACCACACACACACACACACACACACACACACACACACACACACACACACACACACACACACACACACCACACACACACACACACACACACGCACACACACGCACGCACACGCACAAACACACAAAACACACACACACACACACACACACACCACACACACGCACGCACACACACACACACACACACACCACACACACACACCACACACCTACCTGTAGACACCTGCAGACCCAAGAGAAACCCCTGAGGCTTTGAACGCCGTCCAGACACACTTCATCAAACCAGCACTGTCATCATTTAATGCATGTTTAATTGCCCTGCCTGGATGACAGATTTTAGTGAGAGACACAAATGAGTGAGTGAGTGTGTGTGTGTGTGTGTGTGTGTATACTCTGTGTGAGATAATCCTCAAAGATCCCTTTGAAATAGAGAGTTTTTGGCTCGCCTAGATCCCAAAGTCTCCAATCAAAAGTCAGAGATCTCAATATCAACAACATTCATTTTTTAGCTCTGGCAGACAATCCTATTGTCAATCACTATTGACTCTTTTGTGCCTGTTTTTATTATTCTTAATAATATTAGTAGAAAAGTTAACCACTAAATGAGGCATATCTAAGAACTCCATTATGTCTCCAGCTTTTAAAAAATATATATTTTATTTTATTTTAATGATGTATTTTATTTCAATGTTTTATATATTTTTATTTTAATATTTCTAAAGAAATATCAAACGATTCATGCTGTTCTCTACATTAATTTATATTTTATTTTAATGTTTTATATGTTATTTTATTTAAATTTTAATGTTTTATGTATTTTTTTACTGTATTTGTTTTAATATTTTATATATTATTTCTAAACATTTATTATCAAATGATTCAAGCTGTTCTCTAAATTAATTTTAATTAAATTTTTGTTGTTTATTTTATTTTATTTCACATCAAATGACATCAGCTCTGCTCCACATTCATTGGTCAGCTCTAGACTCTTACTGGATGCCAACTATTGACTCATTTGTGTCTATTATTTTTTTTTTTAATCCAAATGAATTTTAGTACAAAGGCAAAGTTGTACCCTAAATGGGACTCAACTAAGAACTCCATTATGTCTCCTGAGCTATAAAAAAACAACACCTGCGCAAAGAAATGATTTGTGGATATTTTGTGAATAGGCCTGTGTGTATGTTCCTGCCGGTAGACTGGTTATTGTTAGCACTCTTTTGACTTGTGTAAGCAAACTGCAGTCAGGCCACCCAGATCACCAGAGTCTATCAGGGTCGAGCTATGATCAGAGGTCATTCTGGGATATGGTGCACGGTGATCCTGCAGAAATCCACCTGTGTCTGTGTGCTTGCAGGAGATCGTGCTGGTGGTGTTCTTCGGGACAGAGTACGTGGTCCGGCTGTGGTCGGCCGGCTGTCGGAGCAAATATGTGGGCATTAAAGGGCGTCTGCGGTTCATCAGGAAGCCCATCTCCATTATAGGTATCTGTGTTTGAGTGGAATACAGTAGAGATCATATACTGCATACTCATTTTAAAAATAGTATGTGAAGATGTTATGTTGACGTCACATGACCACACTACATTGTACATGCTAATTTGAATTGGCTGCCATATTTTGTATATTTAATCCAATTATTTTTAAAACATTTGCAAATTTGACAGACCAATCAAATAATAAACCAATAAAAAAAAAGTATGGCTTCTATTACTTAAGAATTATATTCTATTATTCCTCATACTGGAAATATATCTCAATTGCATTTTTTTTCTTTCTTTTTTTAATGTTTTTTTTTGTAATACAGGTGAAACTCGAAAAAAAATTAATATTGTGTAAAAGTTATAATTTTGATGATTATGATTTACAGCTTATGAAACCCCCAAATTCAAAATCTCAGAAAATTTGAATATTAAATGAAATCAATAAAAAAAAGGATTTAAAATACAGAAATGTCGGCCCTCTGAAAACTATAATCATGCATATAGTTATATATACTAAATATATTACTTTCACTTTTTAATTTGAATTACTAAAATACATAAACTTTTGCACGATATTCACATTTTTCGAGATTCACCTGTATATTCTGCTATATGACCATTTATTTGACTATCATTGAGATAGCAGAATATACAGGTGAATCTCGAAAAATGTGCTATTTTATTTTGGTGAAATAGCTCAAAATAAAATAAGTTTTCATATTTTTCATATTTCATATAACAAAAATGTTTTTGTATGGTTTTACTTTACATATTTTAATAACCCTGGTTACGTCAGCTGTTATTTTAATAGAAAATATAGTTTTTCTTTAATCTTAATGGCATTATTTCCACTTCACTGAAATAAGTCATATTTACAGACTAAAGCCCTTTATCTGTACTGAGATTATTTATAACTTCAGAAAGCTCTGTCTGTGTATGAATTTGACCTCCTCTTGTGCTCATGACACAGATCTGATAGTGGTCGTCGCTTCTGTCGTGGTTCTGAGCGTCGGGTCCAATGGGCAAGTGTTTGCCACGTCCGCCATCAGGTACAGTAATATCATCACACACATGTTTGATCAGAACAACATCCAGCTGTGATCAGACTTCCCTGATGTTGATGAATGCTCTGTGTATACTGTGATCTTGTAGAGGGATCCGTTTCCTTCAGATATTGCGTATGTTGCACGTGGATCGTCAGGGTGGAACATGGAGGCTTCTGGGATCAGTGGTTTTTATTCATCGACAGGTACGCTTGGTTTGCGCCATCTCCGTAATTCTCGCGTTAATACTTTCCAGTGCAATGAAACCCACTGATTTCATCAAACTGAGTTAATCAGCACACGTCTGGCGGAACCAACCTCAGGTTTTCTCTCCAAATATGGCCTTAGGAATTCACATCACGATAATCTAAGCTCCTGATTCACTCATCTAAGGCTTTACACTTTAAATCCAACTACTTCACGCTCACATTTTCTCAATCATTTCACCGTTGACGCACGTCTCATGAAAGGGCTGAAGTTCTCAGTGGATCAGGCATGATTAGGCTAATTCATTCAGCTCCCCGTGTGCCTTCACATGCAGTTTTGCCTTTTAAGGTCAGGTGCTTTTAAACTCCATGGCGTACGCCACGTCATCTACTCGAAATGAGAGAGAAAATGAGCAAACAACATACACTGCATCACAAAAAAATACAATTAAGCTCTGTTTTTATTAGTGAAAATAGTACATATTGCACTAAAAAGTAGCAAAAAATATATAGGAAAAAGCTTCACCATTTATTCAAATATTATTAAAAATGTGTTAAAGATTTTGTAAGCATTTTGCATTGTTGTGCTTGAGTCAATTGTTTTATTTGTGATATTAACACTTTGAAACATGTTAAATTGTGCAACATAATTTTTGGCCAGGCTGTCATACAAAGAAATGAGAGAACCAACAAAATATTAATAACTGATTACGTTGTAGTCAATGTATGCTGTTCTCTGTGAGCTTTTTGTTTTTCTATGCATTTTTTTGCATAGTAAAATAAAACCTGTAGCTGGAGTTTGCCTTTTTTGCCCAAAAAAGCTCAGATAAATACCTTAACCAAGTTTATTTGTGTTGTTTTTCCTTCATATTTAAAATATTTAAAAGATACAAAATATTTCACATATTTTGATTGTTTAATCAGACTTGTCTGATCATAGAAAACTATTATCTACACTATCTATCTATCTATCTATCTATCTATCTATCTATCTATCTATCTATCTATCTATCTATCTATCTATCTATCTATCTATCTATCTATCTATCTATCTATCTATCTATCTATCTATCTATCTATCTATATATATATATCCAAAATAAAAGTTTTTGTTTACATACTATATATGTGTGTGTACTGTGTATAATTATTTTTTATATATATAAATACACACATATGCATGTATATATTTAAGAAAATATGTTATTTATATATAAAATATTATATTTATATATAATATTAATTATGTATAAATATATATACAGTATATACATGCAAATTTTTCTTAAATATATACATGCAGATGTGTATATTTATATATAAAAAATAATTATACACCGTACACACACATATATTATGTAAACACAAACCTTTATTTTATCGTTGCCCAGCACTAAATATATATATATATAATGTATGCATGTATGTAAATGTAAAAATCGCATAATTTTTGTAAAATGTAATGCATAATAGAAAAAGAGATCAACATGCTATGCTACACATCTAAAACTAAACTTTTTTTGTTTGTTTGTTCATGCAGTCATTAATTTTACATTAATTTTTATTTATTTATATATTAATCTTTTTTTTAATAATTTTTTTGTTTTTGTTAATTGCATGCAGTTTATGGGGCATCATATTAATTTAGAGATTACATGAATCATATTTTTCAAAAAGATGAATGGTGACCAGTAACTTCTAAGATCTTAGAACGTCCCTAAAATGTTCACGTAATGCTAAATACACTCCTTATGTATTTATATATGCGTTTTAAAATCTTGATGTTGGAAATAGGTTCATCTATGTTATTTATTAACTGTTTCCCCCCGGTTCCCCGGTTCAGGAGCTGATCACCACGCTGTACATCGGGTTCCTGGGTCTGATCTTCTCCTCATATTTTGTGTATCTGGCGGAGAAGGACGCAGTAGACGAGGAAGGGAAGACGGGTTTTTCCAGCTACGCTGATGCTCTGTGGTGGGGCGTGGTGAGCTCATTCTTCTTCATCAGAAAGTGGAGTTACTGGAGTTGACAGGCAGAGATAAGACTAGGGCAGGTTGCATAAACACAGTCATACTGTGTCTTACGAACTGGCCATGGGTGTGTTTCCCGAAAGCATCGTTAGCCAACTGTGGTTGTAAGTTCCGTCATTATCCGCATAGTTCAATGAGTCAATGTTTCCTGAAAACATCGTTCCAACGATCATTCGCAAACAGCATCGCAAAGTTACGTGGGTTGAACGACGGCTCTTTATCTGTGGTTAGAAGCAGTTTCTTGTTTGCATGACATGTGGACTTAATAAATCCTGAGCAAAATAAGCAAGCTGACATTCAGTACAATCTATATATTTTATTTAGGATACATACAAATGTAATTTACGTCTTCAAGTTTGTCAACAGATTTAAAGCGTCATTTTTAAAAGAGTGTGCATTTGCGTATTATGCTCTAGTGTGTAAGAACGAGCCTATGATTGAATCTGGGACATAAAGCAAAATAACTGAGAAAAAAGCCATGTCTGTAATTTCTAGCTAAACATCTAGCATTAATTCAATCTCAAACAGATTCATTAAAATATAGTTATTACTCCAGCACATGCATGACATCATTAACCAACATGGTTGAATGATCAATTTGCAACAATATGGTTTCGGGAAACACAGTCGTGACGAGCTAGTTGATTTCTTCAACGATGCATCATACTGTGATAGTGAAGCAGCGAGTTATGGCGTTGTTTGGGAAACAAGATCGACTAGCAGTTAACCAAGGAATTAAAGTCTTACTTTTCGGATTTAAATGAAACCAATCTACCTTTTTTTGGAAATGACTTGGAATCAAATTTAGATGTCTAACTTGTAAGACTAGTATAAGCAGTTTATGCAACCGACCACAAATTAGATTAGTTTCCATTCTAAGCCTTGCTTGTCAAGCTAGTTGGTCACAACATGAAACAAGACCATAACATCAATCATTGTAGTTATCTTCCATGAATCGTTTGAGTAATTTGTGGTTTTTTATTAAAATCTAGAAACCCTCTTGCCCTCTGGGGATCTGGCATTATCCGTCTAATCATCAGTTAATTTCATCATGAAGTTTCAGGAACCTGGGTGTGCTCTTTGATACCAATCTTTCATTTTAAAGTCATTTTTCCATCTTAAAAATATATCTAAATTACGTTATATGCTCTCAATGACAAATGCGGAACAATTAGTTCATGCGTTCATGCCATCAAGGCTAGATTATTGTAATGCTATTATGGGGGGGTTGCCCTGCACGCATAATAAACAAACTGCAACACTGCATTGGCTCGCTATTAAACATCGTATAAACTTTAAAATATTGCTGATTACTTACAAAGAATTAACATCATTGGAATTAAACGTTCCTGAAAAAATATAGTCACACTTGTATTGTTCATGGTCAGAAATGAGTGCATTGGAAATGAATGGGAGACGAATTTCATCTAGTGGAAGCGTTTGGTACTGCGCCCAAACAAAATCTTGCTGAAAGCTTATTTATCAACCTTAAATTTAGAACACAGCTTTTCTCACAGTTTTGGTGTAAAACATGTTTTTGAAAAATATACTTCATATTGCGTATTTTTCATAACAATCAATGGAAAGCTGTATACATTTTTCCAAGTTTGCTTTTTTAAACCTTTTTCACTTCAGCAATAATCTAAGTCTGTGCTCCAAAGCATTCAAGATTAATGACAGTTGATGTTGAAAATTTCATTTTCAGGTCTATGCTCAAAAAGTGAATAAATGTATAACTATTGCATACATATAATTTAGTACCATAAAATCCCCTAAAAACCCAAAATATTGAATAACCAACATTATCAAACTAAAATATAGTACAATCATTTAATTGAAATAAAAAATCGGCCATTTTTGACCGTCGCGTGAGCAGCACCAGAGGGTTAAAATTAAGGTTATTTAATGGCATCGATGGCTTTCCATTCCTCAAAAGGTTCTTTTATATTGAAAAAAAATGGTTGTTTAGTTCATTCAAATGTTCTTACACTAAGAAAAAATTGGTCCAAAAATCCCCTTTTAGATTTTGGCTAGAATGAGGTATCTTATAAAGCGTAATTATTCTGCCTACCTGTTGGGATTCATATCAGGTGTGTACCTTAAAATTATTCTGCCTACTTAAGGAGTTCCCTAGGTTTTGAGCCTCAGTTTGGATTGGTTATGGGTGTGATATGTCAATGCTAGATGAACAGCAATAGCTCCAATAGCTTATATTTTCGGGGTTTTGCTTTGGGATGGTGAGAATGTTTATACCCACAACAGAAACTTGAGGCTCTAAAATGCGTGTGATTTTTCTTTGTTCTGTCTCATTGCAAACCACACAAGAAAAGAGGGTCATAAAACATCCAGCTCCAAATCAACCCACTCGAAAGGCCATTGGAATCGGTCCTGGATGAAGTTTTCAGTGCAGTTAATTAAAAAGCTGAATTTAGTGTGAACCGTAATGAGAAACCAATCGTACGGCTGTACGGGGAATCTGAGAGCTACAAAAGCTTGGCCAATGTCCCTTTCACCTCTTGCTCAAAGAGCTTTCTCCTCTGCACCGTAAAGTGTCGGATCCGTTAATTAAAGCTTTAATTGCAGAGGCTGTACCTCTCCGTGAAGAGGGTCAGAAAGCGTATGGCCACCCGTTGGCCCGCGAGTCGTGGACAAAAGCAGTTGTTTGTATGGAGGAGGAGGCATTGAGAAACCCTCGATGGGGGTCGTCTCGCTTTTGTCTCTGTGAAGTCTACAAAACTTTAGATTGAAGGGAGGAATTACAGACGGTTCGACTTGAACTTGGAACGGAAAATTCTTATATCTAAAGAAAGAAAAGGTTCTATATGGAACCTTAAAGGGTTCCGTCAGGCACTTCATATCTGGAGCCTTTTAGGGGTTCCAATCATGTTATTTATTTTAATTATCCTTTAATTTACCAGGATAGTCCCATTGAAATATAAAATCTCTTCTTCCAGGGAGTCCTGGCCAAAATGGCAGCACAAAAAGTTTCACAACCACATACAAACATAAAACTACGAATCTTACATAAAGTTTTACCCAGCTTTGAATTAATTCATTTTGTTTGAATACATTTCTAATTGTAATTAAGTGTCATAAATTAAACGGCTCGTAAACATACTCTATCACTAGAAGAAAAGAAAAAAAAACACAATTAAACATGAAAGTATTAAGCAATAATTTAAGACATTTCTCTTTATATAAAAAAGACGTGCTTTATTTACATATTAACTTTTGTCTCAGGACAAACAGACACTGAGTTAATAATTAATTACCCCACAGTAAGATATAAAATTATTGTGCATAGCATGTTGAGAACAAATTTGAGCAGTGTTTTAGACATTGAGATCTCTTCTGAAACTCTAGAGGAGATTAATGTGAACTTTTTATCAGGAGAAATGCAAGCAGGTTTACTGCATTTACTTACTCCATCTTATTGTATAAGAGAAACAATCGAGACATTAAAGAGATCTTGTGTTTTTTTGGGTACAACTTTATTTTGATGGTCCCCCTTGAACATTCGGTTGACTATAAGTAACTTTACAACTACATGTGAACTTATTCTAACCCTACCAGTCTACTAATACTCTACTCTAATGAGAGTTAGTTGACATGTAAGTGCAATGTTACTTCTAGTCAACAGAATGTGTTAAAGGGACCATCAAAATAAAGTGAAACTTTTTTTTTTTTTTTTTTTTTACCGTTTGGTTCCTCGTCTGTGTTTTTCTGTTCTGGAGCTGCAGGTGCAGACCACAGCTGGCGTGACGCATCCAGAGCCGTATGATGAAACGACATGAATCATAACCGCTCCTCGCTAACTGAACAAAGCTGCTGCTGTTTCCACTGGCCTCTCGGTTTCTTTTAAGAAAGGAGATAATGCATACTGTAATGAAAGTATTCAAATATTTTTCATTAAAAAGTTTGGAGAAGCCTAAAAGATGTAGTTTAACAACTTTAGAATAGCACTCAAGAATTTGGACACACTTTACTATACTAAGTATCTGTGCTCGGTTGCATATAAAGCACCTTAAGTGTAATTTTCCCTTAAGTTCGCCCTTATGTTTCCCTTAAACCTAAGGGTGTTGCAGAAAAATACCCTTAAGTGTTACTTTAAGTGAAATGTCATAAACACTTAGAATTTCCCTTAAATGCTGTTTTTTCACTTAAGTAATCCCTTAAAAAGCGTTAAGTGTTGCATAAAACCCCTTAACGATCATTTCCCTAACTTAAGGTTTGGAAATCGAGGCTAGAATTACCAATACTTTAACTCTTTAATGTTATTCTGTAAACGCTCTTTCTGTCAAATGACGGTTATTAATAATTATGGCAGAAAAAAATATTTTATAATTATTAAGTCAATAATTATATCGATTAGCTCTATAAAATCGACTATGTTTTTATTTTAGATGTAGGCCTATTGAGGGTCATTTGTTTTGTGTGGATATATTCATGCATGCATTACAGCACATTTATTAAAATCATTAATTTAACCATTGTGAATATCCGAGGGTAACGTTTGCTTCACGACCAATTTCACAGTTCCGTTCGACTGACACTAGGCGGCGAAATGCGACAATCGTATGCGAATGTCGTGTGCAGTGGGAAGGCGGCTTAAGAGTAACGCGGACAAAAATAAGACAATTTTTTTTGCAAGAATACCGATTTTATCGACGCGCAATATTTGACAATGACATCTCTAACAAACTAGACGGCGACCGTGACCATTTCACACATCGCAACCACTCTTTACCTGCGGTGTTACAACTGCTTATAGCACCGCGTTTTTTTGCAACTGGAAGTTTTCAGACGGTAGTGCGAGATGTTTTCCACGTGCATAAATCGTCTGTCAGCAGAGTGGTTCACCGGGACTCTTTCCCGTTATTTAAATGCAACGGTCAAAGTTTCCGTCCCGTCATCATGACCCTTTTATCATATTCGTCAAGAAGAATGCATTTCTAGTCCTCTTTTCTTTTTTGTTTTCTTTTTCCATTCCGATATCCTAGCCTAACGTTACTTTATTTGATGAAACTGCGAAATTGTGTTAGTGTTTTGCGTATCTATGGCAACAACAGACTTTTATAACATGAATCCAGGATCGCTGTCGTGAAACACTTAAAGGAGAACTCCGGTCAATTTTAACATTGAGCTCATTTTTTTGTACATTTGGAGTGCTGTCAGTACAAACAAAAACGACAAAAATCGGTGTTGCCTACACTGTGTTATCCTCTTTTTAAAATTCGCACCCTGTTGACTTCAATGGGGCAAGTTTTAAACCTGCTTTTAGCCTCTTAACATCCTTGATGTGTCATTACAAGTGCACAGCCATGTGAGTGGTGTTATTCAGAGTGAACACGGTGAATCTGACTGCAGTAGATGTGAAAGATATGAATAAAAATGATGTTATTTCAGCCAGCTCACATACCTGTATTTTCTTCCTGTTTTCGGTCGAAGTCCACAGTAGTCGATTGTCGAGTTCGCGCGTGCGATCATTGGTAACTAGATAACTAAGGATCGCGCACACAAACTAAATCACATTAATATTCATAGACATTCACACATACCCCGCATACAGCACTGCTGACCCAAAAACTGACATAAGAAATTTAAATCGTTATATTGTTGTTTGTGAAAGAGTGGTCAGAATGATTTTCACTTTATTTTGAAGTAAAAAATTCTAGCCTACAAGAATAGTAACTCAAAGTCTTTGGACAACTATTCAGTATGTGTTAAATGGCCTTATTGCGGTGACATTTTTTTTTCCCAAACGTACTTGCCACGCATATTTTTTTTCTATAAAATGCAAACATGTACATCCAGTTTGCTCACATATTATTGTAGCAGAGTTTGTGCTGAATACAGCAAATTTATATATTGGCAGAGGGTATGTTTTAAGTAGCTGAAATAAGCACAAATGTCAGGGCATGTCAAAACACCTCAAGTGCCCCAAAACACCTCAGACCCCAGAGGGTTAAAGCAGTCACTCCTACTAGCAACTTTGGTGGGTTCCTTTTATATACCGTATACATTTTTCAATTATAGTCTTTTAAAAAGGCATCTGAAATGATAAACTAGTGCAATTTAGTGTTGTCAAAAATATCATAAGAATAAGATTTTGTGCTCACATTTCAAGTGCTTGCACATAAAGCCGGCTCTCAGGACTAAATTGAGTTCTTTTTGATGCTTATTGTGCTTAAACATTCAAATACAAACGACATAGGCCATGTCCACACTAATACGTTTTCGTTTGAAAACGTATATATTTTTTTCTCCGTTTTGGCCTTCCGTCCACACTGAAACGGCGTTTTAAGTCAACGAAAACGTAGCTTTTGGAAAACGCTCTCCAAAGTGGAAAATTTGAAAACTCCGTTTTCGCGTTGTAGTGTGGACTGTGAAGCCGGAGGTATTTGAAAACGATGACGTAAGTTTAGTCATGTGATCAATGTTGTACCAATAGATGTTTACCTGATGTTTACCGGTATTGTGCCTGTTATGTGCTATTCACTTTCACACTGTTGCTAAAATATGTTACTTTGCACACTCTTCATATCACAGTACTGCACAGATGACAGAAAATGTACACACATTTGGTGTCCTGCGGCAATACAGGAGAGCAGTCGCGTTTTAGACCAAACATATGGTGACTGAGTGCGACCTGGACGCATCAGTGAATGGTGAGATATTTTGCTAAATAAAATTATCATGTTAGAAGAATTGCGCGATACCTTTCTTTATTTTTCCATCTGTCAGTGAGCTTTTGTGAGGTTTCACGCATGCGCAGTAAGGTGAATTTATAAGTTTCTCATCCACACTGAAACGTCTGAAAACGCCTGAAAACGCTAGTGTGGACGGAGAGCGTTTTTAAACGAAAACTCCGTTTTCAAATGTATCCGGATTAATGTGGACGTAGCCATAATGTCAAAATGCCGGTCTTGGTGAGTGCTCACGTAAATACAGTCAGTTACTGTATGTTTTAAGTGAACGTAAACCGTTGAGAAGGAAAACGCATGTGTAACAGTATAATGGATCCGTGCGTCAGGTCTTAAAGTGACAGCAGCCTAATAATCCGGCTGCCAAATTATGAGATAATATTAAACATATCTATATGGCAGTTTCTCCCCGTGATATTGATGTAAAAATTGTGGCCAGTGAAAATCCTGAGTGGCTAGTAACTTTGGAAAACCACTAGCCATTTATTAATCTTAATTAAATAATGTTAATTTCAACATTTAGTAATACTTCATTAAAATCAAATATTGTATCTGTTATTATTATTTAATGAACCTGAGCTGACATGAACTAACAATTAATATCAACTAGTAGTATTTATAAATGCATTGGCTAATGTTGACTAATGGGACCTTGTGTTATTGTTAAAGTATTACCATCTTCTTTAATGCATGAGATTAGTTTTGTATATGAATATATAAATTGTAAATGGAATAAATGTGTCCAAACTTCTTGCGTATTTACAACTATAAAACAGATATATTTGGTTCTAGATGGTAATTGGTTAAAAGAGCACTCTAAAATATAGGCTACACAATATGCTAGTAGCTATATTTCTCAAGTTGCTCTTAAGAAACCATATATCTTGATTTGAAAAAGAAGAAGAGAAGATAAATTTAGCAAGATTAAAGACAAGACGGGGGAAAAAACTAGAGCTGTAATCGCAGCCCACACACACACACACACACACACACACCACACACACACACACACACACACACACACACACACACACACACACACACCACACACACACACACACACACACACACACACACACACACACACACACACACACACTGAGAAGTTAGCTTTGGTTTTGCCACACACGTAGAACATCTACTGAACTCTGACTCAATAACTCAGTGTGAATTGGTTGGTTGGAGAATATTAGGGGTCCTGAAGTCTCACACAAACACACACTTGAATCCCGGAGACTGTGGACTCCCTCTTGCCGTGGTCTTTGTGGTCTTTTGGATGTTCAGTGGTGGGATTAAACTCTCTCGCCACCCAGAGCACTTGTATGACGCCTCGTCCTACTTGAGCTCTTTTTGTCCGTCTTGAAAGGAAAGACTGCAAACACACCTCGTCACCAGAAAGCCCTCTTGAGCGGACTACGCTTTCACGCGCTGCTACAGACGTGTTTGTTTTCCTGCGTTAGCTGAAACCCGACGTTTTGTGCGGGATTAGGGAAAAAACGAGCTGAGCGTGAACTTCAATAGACGCCTTAGAAAATACTCAGATATCCATAAATATGTCACGTCTGATGTTTCTACTGAGCCCTTTTTTATGTGATGTATATTTGGTGTTTCCAAAATGTAAATAAACCATATTGTGTATAATGTCTGGTCAAGATAGATGTAAAAACTAAAAAAAAAACATTTTTGGTAGAAAACTAAT
The DNA here is from genome assembly GCA_036326025.1 of Chrosomus eos. NCBI lineage: Eukaryota > Metazoa > Chordata > Actinopteri > Cypriniformes > Leuciscidae > Chrosomus > Chrosomus eos. The sequence goes on from CM070842.1 coordinate 28,020,817, forward strand.
GGTTTTGCCCATGCTAAACTGGCCACCAGAGTTTAGTAAGTTCCCAGAATATTGTTATTTGGTTGCCAGGATGTTCTGTGTTTTTTTTAGCTCATTTCTTTATGGTTGTTATGATGTTCTGGGTGTTTTTTAATGAGTTGCTATAGTATTATAGGAGCTAGGGTTTAACAGGGCATTTCTATGCAGTTGCTAAAGCATTCAAAGTAAATATTTAGTGAATTGCAAGTTGTTCTAGTTTTTTATAGTTTGTTGCTGGGGTGTTTTCCTACTGTCTCGTCTTTTTTTGTTTTGTCCATTTTAGTTCATCTTAGCAAACATCATTAAAACTGACGACTGTGAATCCCGAACTGTTTTTCTCTTAGGTTACGGTGACTACGATCGGCTACGGAGACAAAGTCCCTCAGACGTGGATTGGGAAGGCCATCGCCTCCTGCTTTAGTGTGTTTGCGATCTCCTTCTTTGCTCTGCCTGCGGTAAACACACTGACTGCTCTCTTTCTCTTTTACACACACACACACACACACACACACACACACACACACACACACACACACACACACACACACACACACACACACACACACACACACACACACACACACACACACACACACACACACACACACACACACACACACACACACACACATTCTCCGGGCTCGTCTGGTGCCCCGGGGCAGTGTTTTCCTATGGAGGCCCTCCAGTAATGGGGTCTGGGGTTAATGTGGTCCATTTAAGAGTGATAGGGCCTCCAGGAGCCTCAGGGGCCCGCAGTTCTCATGTTACACATTATATAACATGCATCTGCAACATTAGGATCGAACACAACTACTGCAGTCAAATAAATTCTTTGTGTGTGTGTGTATGTGTGTATATATATATATATATATATATATATATATATATATATATATATATATATATATATATATATATATATATATAAATTAATAAAAAATAAGTATTAAAATTATAAATAATAAAATCATGTAATTATAATAAAGTATAAACTATATATCATTTTAAATTAATATGTAATCAATCATTTGATTATAAAATAAATTCTATAATATATTCTATAATAATGCTTCTATAATATATTCTATAATAAATTAATACAAATATAAAATGTATATATATATATATATATATATATATATATATATATATATATATATATATATATATATATATAATTTTACATTAATATATTATCAATAAATTAATACTAAAATAAATTATGTAATACTTCTATAATAAATTCATAGAAATATAAATGATATATTTATACAATATACAACATATATAATAAAAATATGTAAAACTATATATAATTTTAATAAATTCTAAGTGGTATAAAACTCTATCTACATCATTTATAAAATCATTCATGAATATCACATATTTATTGTGCTTTTATTTTGTAACCGTACTATGGTAATGTTCAATTTTTTAACTTTTAAGGCAAGTTTTTCCATTTAGTTTATTTATTTTGTAGTGGTTGATTGTGTGAACTGTCTTCCTCTGTGTGCAGGGCATTCTGGGATCGGGCTTTGCTCTTAAAGTCCAGCAGAAACAGCGACAGAAGCATTTTAAACCGCCAGATTCCCGCCGCAGCCTCTCTCATTCAGGTGACAAACCACTTCTCAATCAGCGCTCACTACACCTTCAGTGATCGTTTCTCTCCTAATATACTTATACTCATAACGGTTAGTTCCAGTCCTTGATTCTGATTGGTCAATAGCTGTGTTTTATTCACGATAAATGTATCCACGACCGCTTCACCCAACGGTTCTATGTATCACTACACAACACCCCTAGCAACCACTCTTAGCAACGTAAACATAATTGTTCTCATTGATATTGTTCATTGAAGCTTATAGAGTATTGTGAGAGATTGTGTAAGCGAGTGTACCTGCATTTACAGTAGATTTACAATAGCATTTTCCTTAAGATCAGTCCTATATTGGTAATAAAAAATCAGTTTAAATGTCCGCTGCAATATATTGTCCTATTAGCAGTTAAAGCAACACCAAGTAACTTTTCCTCTTCGATCGCCCTACTGGTTCATTACTGTCCATTGCCGCTGTCGTAAATAATTTAGCCTACCGTCGCACGCACGCTCGCTGTTTACCCAGCACCGGCTTTAGAATGAACGATGTCCACAGACAAGGTAGAGTATGTTACATGATTTCATGAAAGGATGATGTATTGCGACATCAGAAACGAAGAAAAACGAAATAATGACTATTGTAGCGCTTGACGTAAAGCAGTCGAGTTTTGTAGTTCTTTTTGTGGTCGGGTTCCTACCCGAAACCCGAAGTTACATAGTGCCAGTAAAAGCGACACAGACCCCGTCAGGCGATGGCAGAAGTGCCTTTCACCCTGTTACGACTTGATGAACCACTGATAAGATTTTGGAAACATTATTTTAAGGTAAAAAATGTTACATAGTGTTGCTTTAAGGGGTTTTCCCGTGCGCTAGTCATTTGTCAGGTTTGTCTTGCTTCTCCGTGTTCACAACAAGTTTGTCCTTTCAATTTAAAAGTCTTCTTTACTGACTGACACACTCATATTGAGAGTCTTTGCCGCAGTCTAATGGCGAAATAGCGTAACGTAACTGTCGCTGTTCACAATCAGGGACTATTTTTTCCAGCGGAAGGAATGCTTTTAGTGATTTTACTTCATGAAAGTTGGACTAATAAATTTTTTTTTGCTTTAATATTTGTATTGTGTGGTAACCGTTTTATAAAAGCAATAAGGTACTCGAGGCTAGTGCTGTATCGTGAATAAGTCACGGATGAAGGTGTTACTCTGTCTAGCGTCATGCCTAACAACACCAACTAGCACTAGCCTCTCGTATCTTATTGCCTTCATATATATGTAACACAGACTCTGTGGAGATGCTACGCTTGCGAAAAGTCCAACGGGTGTACGGCCACGTGGAAGATGTACGTGCTGACGGGCGACTACATTCCCATTATACACTCGGAAAACTCCAGTCCGGGCAACTTCAGACGGCTGGTGAGGAAACACACACTCCCTGTTTGCAAACGGATATTTCTCTGTCTTGTCTTTCAAACCCTTTGTGTTGTTTTTTGGTCATTGTCATGTTCCTTCCTGTCGATTGTCCCGACTGAGCCTCCATAGCGGGACACTGCAAAGCCCAGACAGTGGAAGCATTTTTCTAAAGGGGCTTATTGTGCGTTAAGTCTTTTCTGACTATAGGCTCATGTGAATTTCCCAGAATGCATGTAAAGGCCTCTGCAGGGCGTAGGTGAACGGGAGAGGGTGTGATGGGAGTTTTAGATGACGTTAGATTAACGTAGGACAGTAGGAAAACACTTTTTAGCTTTCCAGTAACAGCTATTTTACACGTGGCTGTTTTTTTTTTGCCATTTTTTCAAGTGTTATATTTGTCTTTTACTTGTAGAGATGGGAAGTCAGACTCACTTTAGCTACTTAATGGTTCCTAATGTTTTTAATACACATTCCTGGTTTGAAATATGTCAGCTTACAGAAGTAAAATGTGTTGTGAATGTGTCTTAAAATGCATATTTATTGTGTGACTTTTCCAGCTACTTTTGTCTTTTCTCTCATATCTAGTGTTGTGAAGATCAGTTTGTTTTATTGAATCAGTTCATTTGGGTTGTTCATATAAATGAACTGATTTAGAAAATTATTTACTGATTCATTTCCTGTGCAGCACTTTTTACATTTTTATTGTACCATATACATATTTACTTAAATATTGCATAATCATAAATGTTTTTTGAGCTGCAAATCATCATATCAGAATGATTTCTAAAGGATCACGTGACACTGAAGAAGCCTGGAGTAATGATGATGAAAATTCAGCTTTGCCATCACTGAAATAAATTACAATTTACAATATATTCACATAGAAAACAGTTGAAATAATATTTTATAATATTATTTGTTTTAGATTATTAATTGGAAATCGATTGTGTTGTGTAAATGGTTAGAGGGGAGTAAATAAAAATACAAGGAAGAGAAAAAATAAATGAAAGATATTTTTTCTATTAAAGTTTAATAGTTGTTTTTAGTGTAAATGTGTCTGCAAAAATAATCAAATAGTAAGTTTTTTTAAGTTTTTGCTTAAGTTATTAAACATTAAGTTATATAACTTAAGCCTGTAGTGTAGCAAACTATATTTTATCTTGTTTTTAAACAGCTTAACCATCATTTAACTAGTTTAGACTATGAAAAGCTAGTAGTTTAACTTCCCCAGCACTGCATTCGAGGGACTTTGTGCGTTTGACACGGAGCCAGAAGCTTTTTTGCCATTCAACATTTTAATTATCACTGTGCCGTGTGACGGATTTAACCCCGCGCTGGATTTCACAGGGCGATATTCAAGGTGAAAATCAAATAAAAGCCGGTCGGGATGTAGGTTTAGGTGTGAGAAGCGCCGCGAGAGCCCTGATGTCATGGGATGGAGTGGTTTCTCGGTGTCTCTCGCTCACCCGTTTGACCCCTTTTGTCCGTCTCGCACAAAGACTCAGTCAAATGCCATGATGTCATCCAGGCTCTCTCCTGGGAGCAAAACCTTTGTGTAGCGCAAGAACAACAAAACAATCTTTGTGTAGCTCTGACTCCAAAACATATTGGGTCCAAGTCTTTCCGCGCGGGCGTGTGACTGCTCTCGTTCATAAACCTCTCATTCATTCATGCGTCCCGTATTTACTTCCCTTTACAGAAGTTATTCAGGCCAGTGGGAAGCCCTGAATAATTTTTTTTTTTGTGACGTGACTCATATTTTACTCCGGAGGTATTCGCGTGTGTAGGATGCAAAGTCACCGCAGAATTCATAAATTCACAAAATGCATATTCATGATGCTCTCCAATAAAGGGCAAATTTGAAATTCATATCTGTGGGATTTTTGCCCCATGTAATTTATTTTTTACGCACGTCTTATTAGCGATTCTTGGGAAGAAACAAAGAGTTTCTTGAAACTGCTTATCAGATTATATATGAGATTTAATGTGGCTTTGTTTTTGGATTTAGGATTCGGACGTCAACGTTCTTCTGAATTTCTCTCTGCATGCAATAATGCATAATGGCATTTAAAGAGAAAAATCATTATTTATGTTGCATATGACTTGCTTGCTTTTTTGTAAAATTATTTGAAGAGTATTTGCCATTGTTTTCCATAAAATATGAGGAAGTGAAAAGATAAAAAAGGGTTTTATTAGTTGTTTTCAGTGTAAATGTTTCTGCAAACTAGTGTTATTTTAGTATTATTTATGTTGTTATAGTATTTATTCATATTTTGGATTGCCTTTGTTTTATATTTTCAGCTTTCATTTTAATTTTAGTTTTTTATAGTTATCTTGTTATGAGCTTTTGTCATTTTTATTAGGTTTTAATTTTTTTTTAGCTTTACTTTATTTAAACTTGATTCACCACAGTGGGTCTTTAACTTTAACTTTAACGTTTATCATTGAGTAGTTCAGACAGCCATCATTTACTCAACAGGTAAAACGCTTTCGAAAAGTATACTGTTTTCCATTTACAAAAGGGTAATCCAGCGCTGAAAATGACAAAAAAAAAGCATCATAAAACATAAAACCATGTAATGTTGTGAGTCTTGCCTCCTCAGAGCAAGCGATACAAGCGGAAGCCCAAGGCCACGCGTGATAACGGTTCTCTGGGTCCCGGAGGAGAACGAGCCATTTCCATCCCGCAAATCACCTACGACCACATCGATGATAAAGACGGGGTCTTCTCAGACGAGTCCTCAGGTAACACAAGCTTGCCTCTTCTCTATTACCATTAAAACTGACTTATGTTATCATAGGTCATGTAATACTTCATCTGGTATTCAGTTAAGTTACTGCAAAATGTATAGCACTGATACATTCATCATGCTCTGATTTCATCAATCCGTCAATTAATCCAATCCTATATCATTAGGGTTTATATAACCTGAACTTTGTAATCCAATTCAAATATTCATTTATATATATTCTGAACATCATTTCTAAATATTTGACCATATGCGTTTGCGAGACGTAAATAAGCATACGCACCACAGCACTGCTAATGTGCGCAAGGTGTTTTAAAATCTGATTAAGAAAGTATTTGGATTTTAAAGGTTTACGCGCCTAATCGGATCGATTGAGATGTTTACATGAAGATAATTCTGTTCAATTGAGACTTCACAATATTTTCATTTTCAGTTTTTATTTTAATTTTAGTTTGTTGAAATAATTTTATGTGCAATTTTTTATTTTATTTGAATCCGATTGAGAAAGTATTCAAAATGTGGATCGTTTAAGGAGTTTACATGAAGAGTTTTCAGCCTGATTGAGTCCTATTACCAGATTATTAGTTTGCATGTAAACCAGTCCCTCCAGAAAAACGCGATTATGCGAACGCATAATTCAATGCATAATCAGCCAACGTCCGCATGCATTTCAAATACGCCGCACTTTCGCCGCATAAATTGCCGATTTCCGCGCCAAATATGTGGGGCTTGCATGATTTCATAATCCCCCGCATTTTCTTAGCAGAAAGTTGAAAAATGTTGCGTTTGTTTCACACAAGAGCCGTCATTTCCCCCTGTTGCCATGGGAACGTTATGAAGTGACGTAATTACGCGACGTGAACATCATCGAAAAGCTGTAAAACAGGAAGCACACATTTTATTTTTTTGTATTTTATCTATTTATTTTTCCAGAAGTTGTTGCATATTCCTTTTGTAAAGCTGCAGAACTTGTTTGACTCATCAATGTTTTGTAAGTTTGATGTGTTTATTAAGATCTGAAATAAAACAAGATGAACAGAAATATTCCAGCACTTTCTGTGATGTAGTGTGCTTGCTTATCATAGGAAGTAATAAGAAATGACTCTTTACATTAAGGTAGTAGCCTAGTGAGAACAGGGAACAGGGGAATCACTTTCTCTTTTTCATCAAACCGCTGTTTTTGCAAGTTCCCGCAATTTCATCGCATAAATATCCCGCATTTTTTAAGAAAACGTGCCGCATAATCAAGGATTTTTACCCGCAACAATCACAAAAATACTCAGCGTTTTTCTGGAAGGACTGGTAAACGTAGCCAGTGTTAAGAAAAGGATCTCATTGTTCCTGATGTTTCTTCTTAACAGTGTCACATGAGAAGCCTGTCCGTTAAATGAATTAGACTGCGGCAAATCTGAGCTTGATTTTATTAAGTCTTGCGTATGAATGAGTGTCGACTCGTATTGGCCAAATTCAACAGATCGCTCTCGTCTGGCTTCCAGAACACTGGAAATACCTGAGTAGTAATAAGCACAAAAATGTTGAACTTGTATCCAAGAAACTGAAGTAAAAGTTTCTTCTCCACTGGAGCGTCCAGTGAAATTCATCAACCAGAAAACAAGACACAAAAGAGGCTGTAGTCGTTTACTCACTCCATTCTTTTACCACATAAATTGAGCGGAAGCACATAAAGAGAATGGAAAGATGTGACCCATTTTTCCGTATTGAATAAATGTCATTTTCCACATGTGAATGGAAGGCATCCGGTGCTCAAACGCTGCTAAACCAGTCTGTTAATAAGTCTGTTTTTATGAGTTTTCCTGTCAAATGGCTTCATCATAAAAGCAGACACATCAACACAGACGGTCCCCAGCAGAGACGTCTCTTCTGAAGCTTAATTAGAAGTGAAGAGGGAAAGATAATGAAATCGCAGCACATGTCTGCAATCCTTTGAACTGGGGAAAAAGAAAAAAATATGTTCAGCAGTTTGGCTTATCAAAGCCTTGAGCCAGTTAGATGGTCTGAGCGTTTGTTGAAAAAAGTATATTTACCTCAGCATCTCAGTTGAGTGATAAATCATTAAGTGCTGAAGTTCTGAGATGAATCATAACATTTAGGAAAAGTGACATTTTCAACCCATTATGCAACGAGTTAAACTGGATATTCAACAAGACAAATGTAGTTGGGCTTGGTTTTTATCCATTGGGAATTGACTGGATTGTAAAAAGTTAGATCAAATGTCCCACTAAGTTTAAACGGTTTCATGTTTTTCCCTTTGCGCAGGCATCGCAAAACTTTTCCGATCGTCAGGTGAGAACTTTAGCGCTTTGGTTTTCTGCTTCTGCTTTTTTGTTGTATTGATGTGGCTTGCAACATAAAGACTCCTTAAAAACAAAAATGTGTGCTATTTTTGCAAAAAGTGACAATTAAAAGGCAGCGGTTTGCATAAATTATACAAGGCGTGTCAAAGCAGTTCCATTAAAACAGATATGTAAAAAAATTATAAAAAAAACAGAAATGAAAATAAAAGAGTATAGAGTTGTGAAATCGATGTGACTAGCAGGTCAGATCATTTGGAGTTTGATGAGATGAGAAAAACATCTTTTTTTTATGAGAAAACACACGTCTGGTCCACTATTTTTGTGGGGACTCTCCATAGGCATAATGATTTTTATACTGTGCAAACTATATATTCTATCCCCTTACACTAACCCAACCCCTAAACCTACCCATCACACACAACTTTCTGCATTTTTACAGTTTCAAAAAACATCACTTAGTATAATTTATACGCTGTTTTCCTCATGGGGACCAAAAAATGTCCCCACAAGGACAAGGATTTCAGATATTGCTATCTTTGTGGGGACAAAATGTAGGGTGTGCCACACACACACACACACACACACACACACACACACACACACACACACACACACACACACACACACACACACACACACACACACACACACACACACACACACACACACACACACACACACACACACACACACACATCAGTGCGTGTGCAATTTGGGGCGCACTTTTTTTGATCAGGCTAATTGGTTAGCATGCATAACATAATGCACTTAATTTTTCAGTCTATTAAGTGCATCATTCGGTTTTCTCATCATTTCACTTTTTGGAATTTTCACACTATTTATGCAACAAACAAAAAAAACCTGGCATAAGTACACACCTTTACTACCTCAACTTTCATATTGATCGTGTTCTGCCTCTGCCGCTTATCTTGTGTTGTTTGTCATTTAGCATGATCTTAGTTTGCACTTTTTCCTTCTATCTGCATGTCAACAGACCGGCAGCGCTCGTGGTCGGCTTTCACTCTCAGCTGTCCTTCTTCTCCAGGTATCTGTCTTTCTTTTCCTTACCTCTATTTTGCAATTGCTCTCTCTTGCTTTCTCAGTCTCTTGAGTTTTCTCCAGAATGCGTACATTTTCTGACATTTGTGCAATTATTTTTATTCTATCTAAATACTTGCCTGTCATCTTTTATATCATCTGTCATGCGAGTTTGTGGTTTGATGAAGATACTATAATAACATTTTCTCTGCAGTTAAGAAAAAGTTGGATGACCCTGTCATCTCCCGAAACAACAGTCTGGTGGATGAACTGGACTTCACTGGTGAAGACATCGCTCTACCTGTAGTAACAGATGCTTCACAGTGAGTTACTCTGGTTTTTCATCCATCCATCGAACTCTGTGGTTGTTTGCTTATGTGTGGTTTGCAGGCTGATGTTGTTTAGTTTAGGAGTTTTGCGTTTGCGTATATGGTGTAAACAAGCAGATGCTTTTGGATTTTCCTCTTTTCCCCTGTCGTTTCATTTCTCTTTTAAAGCATCCTCGCCTTTTCATCCCTTTCCTTCCAAAACATCTCAAGATCTTCCTGTTCCTCAGCTGTGAGATGAAGGAAAGCGCCTGTTTCTCTCTTTCAGTCTGTTGAGAAGCCCGTTTGTGGCAAAAGAAGAAGAATCAGTCTCAACTCAGCATCTAAATACAACCAGGTACTGTTTCCTGCCTCAATCCTGTCTGTTTCCTGTCTGTTTCCTGTCTGTTTCCTGTCTGTTTCCTGCCTGTTTCCTGTCTGTTTCCTGTCTGTTTCCTGCCTCAATCCTGTCTGTTTCCTGTCTGTTTCCTGCCTCAATCCTGTCTGTTTCCTGTCTGTTTCCTGCCTCAATCCTGTCTGTTTCCTGTCTGTTTCCTGCCTCAATCCTGCCTGTTTCCTGTCTGTTTCCTGCCTGTTTCCTGTCTGTTTCCTGTCTGTTTCCTGCCTCAATCCTGTCTGTTTCCTGTCTGTTTCCTGCCTCAATCCTGCCTGTTTCCTGTCTGTTTCCTGCCTGTTTCCTGTCTGTTTCCTGCCTGTTTCCTGTCTGTTTCCTGCCTCAATCCTGCCTCAATCCTGTCTGTTTCCTGTCTGTTTCCTGCCTCAATCCTGTCTGTTTCCTGTCTGTTTCCTGCCTCAATCCTGCCTGTTTCCTGTCTGTTTCCTGCCTGTTTCCTGTCTGTTTCCTGCCTGTTTCCTGTCTGTTTCCTGCCTCAATCCTGCCTGTTTCCTGTCTGTTTCCTGCCTCAATCCTGCCTGTTTCCTGTCTGGTTCCTGTCTGTTTCCTGCCTCAATCCTGCCTGTTTCCTGTCTGTTTCCTGCCTCAATCCTGTATGTTTCCTGTCTGTTTCCTGCCTCAATCCTGCCTGTTTCCTGTCTGGTTCCTGTCTGTTTCCTGTCTGGTTCCTGTCTGTTTCCTGTCTGGTTCCTGCCTCAATCCTGTCTTTCCTGTCTGTTTACTGCCTGTTTCCTGTCTGTTTCTTGCCTTTTTCCTGCCTGTTTCCTGTATGTTTCCTGTCTGGTTCTTGCCTTTTTCCTGCCTGTTTCCTTTCTGGTTCCTGCCTGTTTCTTGCCTGTTTCCTGCCTCAATCCTGTCTGTTTCCTGTCTGTTTCCTGGCTGTCTCCTGTCTGGTTCCTGCCTGTTTCCTGTCTGTTTCCTGTCTGGTTCCTGCCTGTTTCCTGTCTGTTTCCTGTCTGTTTCCTGTCTGGTTCCTGTCTGTTTCCTGTCTTTTTCCTGTCTGGTTCCTGTCTGTTTCCTGCCTCAATCCTGTATGTTTCCTGTCTGTTTCCTGCCTCAATCCTGCCTGTTTCCTGCCTGTTTCCTGTCTGGTTCCTGTCTGGTTCCTGCCTCAATCCTGTCTTTCCTGTCTGTTTACTGCCTGTTTCCTGTCTGTTTCTTGCCTTTTTCCTGCCTGTTTCCTGTCTGGTTCCTGCCTGTTTCTTGCCTGTTTCCTGCCTCAATCCTGTCTGTTTCCTGTCTGTTTCCTGGCTGTTTCCTGTCTGGTTCCTGTCTGGTTCCTGCCTGTTTCCTGTCTGTTTCCTGTTTGTTTCCTGCTTCAATCCTGTCTGTTTCCCGTCTGTTTCCTTGACTGTTTCCTGTCTGTTTCCTGACTTTTTCCTGTCTGGTTCCTGTCTGTTTCCTGTCTGTTTCCTGTCTGTTTCCAGTCTTTATGTAACAGGTCTTTCCAAAACATCTTGGCCTTCAAGATTCTGTCATATATAAAAAAAACAAATCTTGTTTTATGAGTCAGTGCGCTGTCAACTTGACTGATTCAGTCGGATATACTAAATCATTCAGACCGGTTTTGTGACCATGGTTTACACGGTCCTGGAAAAGCCTGGAAATATCAGGGAATTTCAAAAGTGTGTTTTCTAGGACTAGAAAAAGCCATTAAAAAATATATTTTTTAATTGATTGCAGTAAAGTCATTGAATTTTTCATAGTCAGTATATATTTTTTAAAAGATATGATCAATTCTAAATAACCGCGTTCTTTGAATACAATATTTGATCTTTTAAGAAATTCTAGTATCCTAGAAAATGTATGGAATTTAATTTGTCATAGTGTGGGAATCTTGTGTGAGGTGTCAAATGAACGATTCTTTCACAAATTCACAAAGATGATTGTATAACTTACATGATCTTTGCCCAAGCTCATCTTTTGTTCTTATTTAGGCCAACAGGTACAGTATATAGTCTATAGTCCATAAGACATTAATAACTTGACTTTTAGTCCGTATGAGCATTTGCTGTGCTGAAAACACAGGTCTGTTTCCGAGCAGGCTTGTTTTTGTTGTCTGGCCACTCCTGTGAAAGCATGTCATGTGACTTTTAGCATGTGCTGTGTTCCCCTGACACTGGGCGCTTTCTGCTCTCCTGCCGCCCATGATGAGGTGTGCTAGCGTGGGCCTGTCAAGACCAATGAAAGCATATCTCTCTCATTAGGGCCATGAGAAGCCCTGAAGGCTCATATTAGGGGGGAAATAACGAACAGGAAGGGCGTGAGAGGAAGTGGGCGGCCTGACGTGTAAGAGAGATGCCGGGTGTAGCGCTGTTTGATCAGAGAAACACAGGATTTGACCTATAATTGAGCCAAAAATAGTGTTTAGTATCAGTTTTTGCAATCCATTTGTTTACATAAGTATCATTTTTGTGTCTCAGATTGACCTGTGAGCGTGTTTTTCCATCTATAGTTGACTCTCTCGATAGATAACATCACCCAGATGCACTTGAAGTCATTTGTGTCTGAACGAGGTTGATGTGGTGTTTTGTTTAGTTTGACCTTTGACCTCTGACGTCATCTGTGAATCTGCTACAGTCAATGGTTTCATATCGGCTTCCCTCTTTATGAATTTAAGATGAGACCTATTATGCTTTTTTTCCATGTTCAACTTTCCATAGTTTGTAATGTTGCTGTTTGAGCATGAAAACTCTGAACTCCTGAAACGCCCACATTGTTTTCTTGAGTTTCTTCCGGGAACGAACACGTCACAATATTCCTCATTTAAATAATTAATATGCAGAATAAAGAGGCGGAGCCTGGTTGAGTTAGTTAGTAGTGTGTTAAACTGCCGGTTATGGTAAGGGGCGGGGCATTTCCCAAAGTATTTCCCGCTCGACCAATCACAACACTTTGCTCCAGTCGACCAATCAGAGCACAGTGTGCTTTTCAGGAGGAGGGGCTTCATAGAGACAGGAAGTAAACAGAGCGTTACTGACAGACTGGGAAGAGAGGAGCCGCAACTATGGAGAATATGAGGAAAATAATCAACATTCAAGCAGGAAAACCTGTTCTAGTAGAGCCTGAAACAACATCAAGACTGTAAAAGGGCGTAATATGGCCTCTTTAAAATGTGAATGGCATTTTTTCTCTGAAATATTCCACTACAGTTATTTCGTCTTATTGGGAATCAGTCCACAAAAGTGTATTGTTCTCTGTCAGATATTCAGTCAGGTCTGTGACATTTACACTGTGAATATCTTCAGCCCAAATAAATCCTGATAATATGTAAATCTGAGAACTTAAACAGAAAATTATGCCAATTTAGTATATTCTTTCTCCCTTTATTTGAGTTTGTTTGGCATGCTGTACTACTCATGTTATTATTATAACTGTCCTGGTAAAATAAAGGATAAATTAAGTAATTATGCTTATTTCTGTATTTATGGAATACTTGAATAACTTACAAGTTGTACTTACAAGTACAAGCCGAAATATGCAGCATACATCCAAAGCACACTGTGTAAGATTTTGTATCCCAGAATGCAAAGCACTCTACTTGACCTTTCATTTCTAGTGTGATGCATCTGGAAAAAAAGTTTTAACATAAATTGAAATAAAATGCAAAATAACTATTTTAAATAGTTTCTATATAGTAAATACATGTTCATAATATGGAATATAGAGATGAAGTATGCATGCTAGAAGCGTTGCACTAGTTAATTATTTAGATAGATACTCATTTTATTAGTACTAGTTTTTATTTTACATTTGTTTACCATTTTTAATATACTTAGACTGGCATTTATACACCAAATTTAAAGGAAAGTCTCAGCCAACAAATATATATTTAATACTTTTACTAAGTGACTCAAAATGCAGCAATTGTAAGTTGCTTTGAATAAAACTTCAGTTTAGGGTCCAATTCTCACTATTAACTATAGTTGCTTATTAGCATGCATATTACTATGATATTGGCTGTTTATTAGTACTTATAAAACCTTATTCTGCATGACCATATTCAACATCCTTTAATCTAAATGAACAACTACTTTACTAACTGTAAAATTCCAGTGATTATGAGTTTGAGGCATACGTTGTAGTAAATAGTGAGAATTTTAATTGTTAGTCTTAATACTCAATGAATCAATGCAAATGCCAGTCTCTCTCTCTCTCTCTCTCTCTCTCTCTCTCTCTCTCTCTCTCTCTCTCTCTCTCTCTCTCTCTCTCTCTCCACACTCACAAACACACAACAAACACACACACACACACACACACACACACACACACCACACACACACAACACACACACACACACACACACACACACACACACACCCCAACACACACACACACACACACACACACACACACACACACACACACACACACACACACACACACACAACACACTCTCTCTCTCTGATTTTTTTTGTCCCTGCTCAATCCCAGAATTCCTCTGTGATATCATTGCTGGAGCGTGTGTGTGTGTGTGTGTGTGTGTGTGTGATACATCTGCGCTGCGGGTGAGTCAGGTGGAATGTTCAAGCTTGTGTTTTTCTGTGGCCGTTGTTTAGTCATGAAAGCTGAACTCAGATCAGGTTTGAGACGGCTTTACCGGACTGGCTCAATGAAAGCTCTTTTCATGAGGACTGCAGTGAACGAGCAGGATTTGTAGGGGCTTGTGTCAAATGAATGAATTGCTGTGGCGTTGTGAGAAGATCTTTTACTGTGTTCTGGCTGCCGGGAATGTTTGGAAATGAGCTGAACACTTCAAGCGTTCGACCGCCAGCTCCTGCTCAAACATAATTCAGGATTTCCACCAGATTTATTGCTTGTGTAACGAGGACACTTGGCTTCTAGTCTCGTCTAGCCGGACGTTTGACTATCAGCATAAACTGTGGTTCACTTTCAAAATTATTTTTTCTGTACAAGCACACATTTTTAAAATAAAAAATATAGATAATTATATTTCAATATTAAACTTTATTTAAATTCTTAATTATTTTAAGTTTACACACACACACACACACACACACACACACACACACACACACACACACACACACACACACACACACACACACACACACACACACACACACGTTTGTTTTTGTGACTTATGAGGACTCTCCATAGGCGTAATGGTTTTTATACTGTACAAACTATATATTCTGTCCCCCTACACTGCCCCTGTCCCTAAACCTACCCATCACAGGAGACATGCTGGATTTTTACATTTTAAAAAAAACATTGTTTTTTATGATTTTTAAGCTGTTTGAAATATGAGGACTCATGCAATGTCCTCATATTTCATGTGTAAGTTGTAATACCAGTGTAATACCCATGTCATTATACACATTTGTGTCCTCATATATCACAAAAACACACACACACACACACACACACACACACACACACACACACACACACACACACACACACACACACACACACACACACGTTATTAATGTATTATTTTATTTTAAAAAAGAAATATATATATTTATATATATCCATGCGCGCACACACACACTCATATATATCTAAAATTTGTTTTTATTTAAATTGTTTTAATATATTTAATTTAACATATATATATATATATATATATATATATATATATATATATATATATATATATATATATATATGTGTGTGTGTGTATAATAAATTAAACTATAAATCAAATTAAATAATAAATATAGGGCTTGTATCAGATCTGTTGCTGTGTCAGTTTGTGCTAATAACAGTGAGTTTGCCTGTTTTCTTTTTTCTATCTTTTCTTCTTCTTCTTCAGCCCTATATGCCACAACAAATCTGTCAGAAATTGAAAAAAATAATAATATGTGAATAAAAAATAAGCACAGGATATTGGTGTTTTTGCAGCGTGTCTGTGTTCAGCGAGTGAGATCGTCGCTCTCCGTCTTTTGTTTTTAAGCGGGTTCACGTTGAACGACATGCCGGCGTGTTTATTTTGACTGAGCTTGACCTCTGACCCCCCATCATTCCCATAAACCCCTTTTTAGTGAACATTAAAATGTTTGGGTTTTGATTTTTTGTGATTGCACATCACATTACTTCAGCCTTCTTCAGCACTCGTGTTTTCAGTCGCGTTTGATGTGTTTTGATGAGTATCTTTGTATTTAATGCTGTGAAATAGGTTTAATGTGGAGGTAATGGCAGGTTAATTCTGAGGAATGAATAAATAAATGTAAATATTAGTATAAACACTGAAAGCAGATGGAATTATTTTCTTAAATTAGATACATGTTTCTCAACTACTGGGTTACAACCTAAGAGAGTAAACAAAGTTTATTTGTTTGACTATGTGTTTTGTGCTAAGAATTATTCATAAAAGGTCAACAAATATTGGGCCTATGCAGTTTATGCTTGATTTCAAGGGCTTTTTTCTTCAATTTGGTCTGATATATCATTTAGGTATTTTGTTAATTGATGTTTAATGTAAAATCTGTCCTGAAGCAGAACCAGTTGAGAACTGCTGTACTAGAATCATAAAAGTATTTCTGAAGATATAAGTATCTAAACATATATTTGACAACTGTTTTATGACAGAAATGTGAAACGACCGGCAGTTATATCCAGTGAAGCAAAATACTCAATTGAATTGAAAGTATACCATTATGGCGAGAAAAGAAACGTTAGAGATTTCAACATATGTATAAGAGTGATTGTGTGCCTTTTTTAAAATAGATTACCTCACCACTACAGTTAGACCTATAACTTATTTTACTGTTCTTATTTCTTTTTCTTTATGGCCTTAAATCCCTTTTAATCATTTCATTGTTTTATTCCTTCAAATAGGCCAATTACAGCATGTAGAATATATTGAATTATGGTGATTATTCTGACCTCATTGTACTCACACACACACACACACACCACACACACACACACACACACACACACACACACACACACACACACAACACACACACACACACACACACACACAAACACACAAACACACACACACACATATGATATTCCTTAACTTTGTTTTTGTAACTTTTTCTTAACATTGTTCTTTTTTCTTTTTAATTTTATTGTTTTTATTGTTCTAATATTAATTTTGTTGCAATTAATTCAAGCAATTTTGCTCTTATTATTTTAAGAATATTTAGTAAAATATTTTTACAGGAATCAAATGATTCAATATTATTATTATTATTATAGATTTTATTGTATATTTTATTTGTAAAAAATGACCAGTAAAGATAAAATGAGCGTATTAGGCTCCTCTACAGAAGAATGAAGCAGCTCGTGTGGATTGTAAACCTGAATCTCTGCTGGTTTTATTAGACTTCAGCGAGTCTGTTTTTGCAGAACTGAAAGTCCTCGTCTCTTTTCAGAGGTTATTCTCTCGTTCTCTCTCTCGTGCACCTGTACAAATATCAGGCTGGTGTTTCTGCTGGCTCCAGCTTCTGTAATGAAAACACCTGAGCTGTGTTGATCTGTCCCGACGCTCTCTCTCTGATGTGGACGAGAGAAAGAGAGCGCCAGTGTTTTGGTGGGACGTGAGCGTTGATGAAATTGGATTAAGATTAAATGTCTGCTGCGATTTAAACACACACCTCAAAGACACAGATGGTCTCTGCGTTTCTCTTTATCTGTCTTCTAACATTCGCTAAAACACACACTGGCTTTCTGTTTTTCTTACCTCGAACACACACACACACACACACACACACACACACACACACACACACACACACACACACACACACACACACACACACACACACACACACACACACACACACACACACACACACACACACACACACACACACACACACACACACACACACTCTCTCTCTTTCATGAAGTGCTGCTGGTTGTTGAGCAGGACACACCTGTGTGGAATGAAACTGTCTTTGTGTTCAGTTCTGCTGAGGAAGGGGGCGGGGCATTGTGAAAATGTGGTGGAGTTGGGGGCGGGGTTTAGTGGCCCTCAGGGAAGTGTTCTGATTTTATTATTTGCATACCGGTTACTGCAATATTATTTTAACTTTTTTTTTTTATCTTAATGTCATCACAAAACCTTTACCTCTAGTTAGTTAAAGCTACCTCTAGATTTTTATGTTTAATGTTTATATGTAATATTATATTGTATTTTTTATTGTAATTTTTTATCCTGTTTGATCTTAGTAATTTCATGAGAAAAGCATCTTTGGAAGTAAAAAGTAGGTAGCTGCCTCTACATATTTATTTTTAATATTCATATTTAATACTCTATTCTTTATTATTTAACATTTTCTTTTAAAAAAATTTTGGGGGGGTTTACTACCTCTAGATATTTGTGTTGAATATATATATATATATAAATTTACAATTTAAATATTAAATGTAAATATTGAGCTTATAATTATGAACTACTAATAACTATGAGTTTATAATAATTTAACTATTGAATTGAGTGTCTTAATACAGAATATTTTACTGAAATGAGTTATTCTTGTAATGTATATATAAATGGACTTCTTTGCATTTCAGTGTTTAATACATGTGGCTCCCAGTTATCGTGTTGGATATGAATTTATTTTTACGAAAACGTGTTAAAATGGTTGATATTCACTTGATAGTCACACTGGAAATGAACTGTTGAGCACATTGCATTGTTTCCACACAGTGTGCTCTAGTTATGTAATTGTTTTTGGCAAATATTGTTCGTCATCCTCAGGAAAATGTATCAGAAATGGGATGGCTAATATGATGATGCATTGCTTTCATAAACTAAATTAGAAGTGCACAACTCTGAACATCATTTTTATATCCATTCCTCAGAATTCCCTCCAAATGCAAGTCTGTAAATGTGAGAAGTATGGATGCTAAATGAGTAATATTGTAAGTATTTTGTTCTGAATATGCAGACATGGTCCTGTAACACAGCCAGCTCCTGTCTTATCTGCTGGAGTTAATAAGATCTGGGTCTCCACAACATCTCAAGCCTAACGCTCACACACTGCTCACACACTGCTCACACACTGCTCACACTGTTCACACACTACTCACACACTGCTCACACACTGCTCACACACTGCTCTCACACTTCTCACACACTGCTCACACACTGCTCACACACTGCTCACACACTGCTCCCCACACTGCTCTCACACTGCTCACACACTGCTCACACTGCTCACACACTGCACACACACTGCTCTCACACTGCTCTCACACTGCTCACACACTGCTCTCACACTGCTCTCACACTGCTCACACACTGCTCTCACACTGCTCACACACTGCTCACACCACTGCTCACACACTGCTCACACACTGCTCTCACACTGCTCTCACACTGCTCACACACTGCTCTCACACTGCTCTCACACTGCTCACACACTGCTCACACACTGCTCTCACACTGCTCTCACACTGCTCACACACTGCTCACACACTGCTCACACACTGCTCACAACACTGCTCACACACTGCTCACACACTGCTCACACACTGCTCACACACTGCTCTCACACTGCTCACACACTGCTCACACACTGCTCTCACAATGCTCACACACTGCTCACACTGCTCACACACTGCTCACACTGCTCACACACTGCTCACACACTGCTCTCACACTGCTCACACTGCTCACACACATGCTCTCACACTGCTCACACACTGCTCTCACACTGCTCACACTGCGCACACACTGCTCACACACTGCTCTCACACTGCTCTCACACTGCTCACACTTCGCACACACTGCGCCACACACTGCGCACACACTGCTCTCACACTGCTCACACACTGCTCTCACACTGCTCTCACACTGCTCTCACACTGCTCACACTTCGCACACACTGCGCACACACTGCGCACACACTGCTCTCACAATGCTTACACACTGCTCTCACACTGCTCACACACTGCTCTCACTGCTTACACTGCTCTCACACTGCTGTCACAGTGCTCTCACACTGCTCACACACTGCTCACACTGCTCACACCAACTGCTCACACTGCTCGCGCACACTGCTACGCACCACTGCTCACACACTGCTCACACTGCTCCACACACTGTCTCATCACACTGCTCTCACACTGCTCTCACACTGCTCACACACTGCTCACACACCTGCTCTCACACTGCTCTCACACTGCTCAACACACTGCTCACACACTGCTCACACTACACTGCTCACACACTGCTCGCACACTGCTCCACACTGCTCGCACACTGCTCACACACTGCTCACACTTGCTCACCTCACACTCGCACACTCTCCACACACTGCTCTCACATGCTCACACTGCTCTCACACTGCTCACACACTGCTCTCACACACTGCTCCACACTGCTCACACACTGCTCATCACACTGCTCACACACTGCTCACACACACTGCTCACACACTGCTCACACACACATGCTCACACACTGCTCTCACACTGCTCACACTGCTCAACACTGCTCATCCACATCTGCTCACACACTGCTCACACTCACACACTGCTCTCACACTGCTCACACACTGCTCACACACTGCTCTCACACTGCTCACACACTGCTCACACACTGCTCACCACTACACTGCTCCACACACTGCTCACACACTGCTCACACACACTGCTCCACACTGCTCCACACTTGCTCACACACTGCTCACACCTGCTCACACTGCTCACACACTGCTCTCACATGCTCACACACTGCTCTCCACACACTGCTCACCACTGCTCTACACACTGCTCACACACTGCTCACACACTGCTCACACACTGCTCACACACTGCTCACACACTGCTCCAACACTGCTCACCACAACTGCTCACACACTGCTCCACACATGTCAACTGCTCACACTGCTCACACACTGCTCACACTGCTCACACAACTGCTCACACACTGCTCTCACACTGCTCACACACTGCTCTCACACTGCTCACCACACTGCTCACACTGCTCACACACTGCTCACACACTGCTCCACACTGCTCACACTGCTCACACACTGCTTCACACATGCTCCACACTGCTCTCACACTGCACACTGCCACACACTGCTCACACACTGCTCATCTCACACTGCTCTCACACTGCCCACTGCTACACTGCTCACACTGCACACACTGCTCACACACTGCTCACACACTGCTCACACACTGCTCAAATCTCACACTGCTCCACACTGCTCTCACACTGCTCTCACACTGCTCACACTTCGCACACACTGCGCACACACTGCGCACACACTGCTCACAACTGCTCACACACTGCTCCACACTGCTCACACACTGCTCCACACTGCTCTCACACTGCTCCACACTGCTCACACATGCTCTCACACTGCTCACACACATGCTCACACACTGCTCACACACTGCTCACATGCTCTCACACTGCTCGCACACATGCTCACACATGCTACACTGCTCCACACATGCTCTCACACTGCCTCACACTGCTCACACACTGCTCACACACTGCTCTCACACTGCTCACACACTGCTCACACACTGCTCACACACTGCTCACACTGCTCCACACTGCTCGCACACTGCTCGCACACTGCTCCACACACTGCTCACACACTGCTCACACTGCTCACACACTGCTCTCACACTGCTCACACACTGCTCTCACACTGCTCACCACACTGCTCACACACTGCTCTCACACTGCTCTCACACTGCTCACACACTGCTCTCACACTGCTCACACACTGCTCTCACACTGCTCTCACACTGCTCCACACATGCTCACACACTGCTCTCACACTGCTCACCACTGCTCACAACTGCTGCCTCACACTGCTCTCACACTGCTCTCACACTGCTCACACACTGCTCACACACTGCTCACACACTGCACTCACTGCTCTCACACTGCTCTCACACTGCTCTCACACTGCTCTCAACACTGCTCACACACTGCTCACACACTGCTCACACACTGCTCTCACACTGCTCTCACAACTGCTCATCACACTGCTCACACACTGCTCACACACTGCTCACACACTGCTCTCACACTGCTCACACACTGCTCTCACACTGCTCTCACACTGCTCTCACACTGCTCACACTGCTCACACACTGCTCTCACACTGCTCTCACACTGCTCTCACACTGCTCACACACTGCTCTCACACTGCTCACACACTGCTCTCACACTGCTCTCACACTGCTCTCACACTGCTCTCACACTGCTCACACTTCGCACACACTGCTCTCACACTGCTCACAACACTGCTGAAAGGCTTAACGTCTTGTTTATTGGTTTTCTGAAGCCTGCGAGATGTTTTCTGTGCCTCAGAGCCTCCATATTTATTACAGATGTGGCGGTAATGCCGTTTCCGAGCAGAGTTTACGGTTGTGAACTATTGCTTTATTACACTAAGTGTTTGCAGCGTTCATCAGGAGTCCAGGACATCTGAGGCCTTATGAGGAACTGCAAATCATAGAAAAAACTTTATATCCGTTTAGCAATAACTTACTGAAGGGGTTTATTTTTTGCTAGAGAGACCAGGATTACCAATCCTCTCTCTCTCTCTCTGTGTGTGTGGTGTGTGTGTGTGTGTGTGTGTGTGTGTGTGTGGTGTGGTGTGTGTGTGTGTGTGTGTGTGTGTGTGTGCATATTGCATTATATATTTTTAAGAAATTGTTTTAGCAAAATAAAAAAATGTTATATTTATACTAATTATACTAGTGGAAATATACAAAATTGGTAATTTTTAGTAGAATTTTGCTAATTAAGGCGACACAAGCGACATTGATGATATATATTTATTTATTTATTTATATAAATAATTATCTATAAATTTCAATTAATTAATAAATGTATTAATAATACAATAAATACATGTATTAATACAATAAATACATGTATTAAATACAATTGTTAAATTTATGAATAAATGTATTTCTTATTTATTATAAAATATTTGTAGTTTATTTATTATGAAAATAAATCATTTTATAATGAAATACATTTTTTTATTTAAAAATAGTCATATATTCAATTATTATTATTATTATTATTATTATTATTATTATTAAATACTAGTCATTAATTTATTATAAACAATAATCATTTATTTATTTTCAAATTAAGTCATTTGTTTATTATAAAATAGTCTTATTTGTTTATTTATTATAAATATAATACACATTTATCAATAAAATATTTGTATTTATTTATTTAAAAAGTATAGTAATTCATGCCATTATTATTATTAGTATTATAAGCTTCATAACTGTTTAAAAAAAATATCGTTCAAGCTGATCATTTCTCTCTCTGATCTGTGCACTGTATCCGGACGCTGATCACATGATCTCCACTGTCTTCAGTCCCGTTTCTTTTCATAGTGTGATAAATGTATATCAGTGGAGGACACAAAGCTCAACAGATCCACTTGACAGATTCCCGAGGGACAGGAAGTGACCCGTGCACTTCCTGTTTCAGACCTTTGATCACTCAGACCGACGGGACACAACAAACAGCAGACGGACTGATAGAGCAGATTCTCTGATGTTCATATCTCACACCATTATGAACCAAACAAACACATGGGAAATTAGCTAGCATACATGTGATCATAGCCGTTATCAGCCGTTATCCGCCAGCGAACTGTAAGAAGAGACAAAGCAAAGATAAGAGCAAATCCTGTGGAGATTGTGGGAGAAAGCCACTGATTTACTGCACATAACAAAAGATAAGGAAAATCACTTTTTAATCAAGTTTTTATTACATACTAAAATAATTTTCCCTCGCCGTGACCTGGGAATGCTGGCGTTGGGAGGATGTCGATACA
>CM070842.1:28051929-28096929 GCA_036326025.1 Chrosomus eos
TTTTGAACTGTTTGATTAACTCGAACTGTCTGAATAACTACAATTTGCTCATATGTATTGTTTTGAACTGTTTGATTTAAATGAACCATGCAAACAATCTTATTTGCTTAATTAAATTAGTATTTTGGACAGATTTATTCAATCAAACCCTCCATTGCTCAAATGAAACAATATTTTGAACCGGTTCACTAAATTGAGCATCTAAAACAACCCATTTACTCGAATGGATCACTATTTTGAACTGTTTGATTAAACTGAACTGCATGAATCAGTGTTTTGAACTGGTTGATCGATATGAACCGTCTGAACATTTACTTGCTCAATTGAATCGGTATTTTGAACCGATTCATTAAATTGAACAATCTCAACAAACTTGTTTGTTCAACTGAATCATTTGTCTCAGCACTTATTTTTCCGCACTAAAAACGCAGCTTGGATAGTTAAGCTTCTCATCCATGTCTGTCAACACCATCTTATCAAACCTTTCTTTCTCCTCGCCTTCATTCAAGACGTCAGTCTTTAAACCCATCTGTCATTCTCTCCATATATATATTCCTCAGTGTTTATGGACTCAAATCTGACAGGAGTGAAAACGCAGATGTGAGCGTGGTGTGCGATCAGCCTCCGACTGTTCCTTGGCCTGCAAACACTCGTTTAGCAGAGATTTGCTCAAACAGAGAGAGAGGGATGGATGGAAATCTTGGCCGTCCTGACCAGACAAAACCATCATTTAGAAGATTCACCTAGAGCTTGAGCTCTGTTTGCATAGCTGCTCTCTTTATTGTGTGTGTGTGTGTGTGTGTGTGTGTGTGTGTGTGTGTGTGTGTGTGTGTGTGTGTGTGTGTGTGTGTGTGTGTGTCTTGGGCATTAAAATGAGTAGTTTGTGAAGGCCTGGCCTGGGTTATTGGCACTGTGTGTTGGATGAAGGTCGTATGAAGACTGTCTCAGAATCCCAAGTAGGGATGGGAATGGGAATCGTACGATTATGCCTCTGAGTTCGTTCTTGATTGCATTTAACTTGTAGATTCTATAGTGCTGACACACAAGGGAGTACAATATAAGTTTGACTTCCTTTCTTCTGTGAAACAATAAAAAGATGGAAAAGATAAAGACCTTTAAACTTTTCAGCTTTAGTTATGAATGTTGGTGTAATATTCTCCCTGTAGTATGAATTGATTTTCCTTCGACGTGTCCATTCAGCTTCTACATCGTCTGGAAGTTTTTTCTTTCTTTCTTTCTTTCTTTTTTCTTTCTTTCTTTCTTTCTTTCTTTTCTTTCTTTCTTTCTTTCTTTCTTTCTTTCTTTCTTTCTTTCTTTCTTTCTTTCTTTCTTCCCAATCCACATACGAAAACCTCAAATTCAAAAATCTACCAAAAGCGTAGTCACTTGATTTATTCAATTTTATTTGTATTTATTTTTTTCTATCTTTTTCTTTCATCAACAATTTAGTCAACATTTTAACTTAACATTTACATATACACTGATTCAAATGTTAAAAAAATCTATTGATTGCGTAGACCAGTTATGTCAACTATCCACATCAATGCGTTCACTTATGTATTTGCATATATTCACTTGTGGCCATATTTGTAATTGTCCTATTACAGTAGCTTACATTTAGATTTAATCATTAAGCAGACGCTTTTATCCAACAAATGAGGAGACAATAGAAGCAATCAAACCAGCAATAGTGCAACAATATACAAGTGCTGTGACTAGCCAGTTAGTCTATCACAAAACACTGGCTTTTTTAATATAGGCTATACACTGCTGTTTAAAAGTTTGGGGTCGGTGAGATTTTTTATGTGTTTAAAAGAAGTCTCTTCTGCTCACCAAGGCTGCATTTATTGGATTAAAAATACAAAATAAACCCAGTAATATTGTGAAATATTATTTCAATGTAAATCAGCTGTTTTCTATGTGAATATATAGTAAAGTGTAATTTATTCCTGTGATCAAAGCTGTATTTTCATCATCATTACTCCAGTCTTCAGTGTCACATGATCCTCCAGAAATCACTATAATATGATGATTTGATGCTCAAGAAACATTTATGATTATTGTCACAGTTGAAAACAGTTTTGCTGCTTCATATTTTTGTGCAATTTTTTTAGGGATTCTTTGAATGTTCAAGAGAAAAGCATTTAATTAAAAAAAAAAAATATATATATATATATATATATATATATATATATAAATATATATATATATATATATATATATTGCATTATTATAAATGTCTTTACTGTCACTTTTGATCAATTTAATGTGTCCTTTCTGAAGAAAAGTATACTTTCTTTAAAAAAAATTTAAAAAAATCGTATTGACCCCAAACTTTTGAATGGGAGTATATACAGAATAGTAAGGAATACATTTAAATAACAGAAAACTAGTTGTCATTCTGGTTATAGAATTCAGTTGTTCTCCCATTTAGTGTGTGTGTGTGTGTGTGTGTGTGTGTGTGTGTGTGTGTGTTGTGTGTGTGTGTGTGTGTGTGTGTGTGTGTGTGTGTGTGTGTGTGTGTGTGCACCCGTATCGAGCCCTCCAGACGGCACTGCCATATTCTGCTGCTGTGTGAGTGTGACACACTCAGAAACACACTAGGCCACTCAGCCTCCCCTCACAAACAGCCTCATTCAGGATTAATGGCACGTTTCTAATCAGTGTAGTCTACGAGAGCCACTGAGCTGTTCCACATGTGCGAGAGGAGCGACAGATCAAGCTAGAGAAGGACAAAGCCTCTTTCTGCACACAGGTGTATGCGAGCGAAGTGTTAAAGTGATCTCCCCCTCTCCGAGCGGGACGCGTGAGGGAGACTCTTTGTGCTGATGCAGCGTTTGCCACGTCTGCCACTTGCTCTGTTTGTTTACGTCTGGATCGTAATTGAAAAGGCCGTTTAGGCCGGTCTATCGTTACGCACACGCAATGTTTGTGCTTCAAAAATATGGATTTCCAATGGGGAAGAAGGGACACACACAACCTGATACATGTTGATTTACTCTTCAACTTAATTCTTAAAACATTTGGCTGTCATAGTGTGATGTGTGTATGTGATGTCTGCTTAAAATTTAGGGGGAAAAAACTTTTACCTTTAATTTATTTAATAATAATTTAAAATAATAAAGGCATTTTCCAAAGACATGTAATTGGTGCTTGGTTAGTTAAGGCCATTTTTAGGGTGTTGTGTGGGCTAGTTTAAGGGCATTTTACGGTGTTGTGTGCTAGTTTTAGGGCATTTTACGGTGTTGTGTTGCTAGTTTTAGGGCATTTTTACGGTTGTTTGTTTTGTGTTTGTTAGGGCATTTTACGGTGTTGTGTGCTAGATTTAGGGCATTTTGGGTGTGTGGGTAGTTTTAGGGCATTTTACGGTGTTGTGTGCTAGATTTAGGGCATTTTTACGGTGTGTGGTGCTAGTTTTAGGCATTTTACGGTGTTGTGTGCTAGTTTTAGGGCATTTTTTTGGGTTGGTTTGTGGGGTAGTTTTAGAGCATTTTTACGGTGTTGTGTGCTAGTTTTAGGGCATTTTCGGTGTTGTGTGCTAGTTTAGGGCATTTTACGGTGTTGTGTGCTAGTTTAGGGCATTTTTACGGTGTTGTGTGCTAGATTTAGGGCATTTTTGGTGTTGTGGGCTAGTTTTAGGGCATTTTACGGTGTGTGTGTGTTAGGATTTTAGGGATTTTGTGTTTGGTTGTGTGTGTGCTAGTTTTAGGGCATTTTACGGTGTTGTGTGCTAGTTTTAGGGCATTTTTATAGGTGTTGTGTGTGTGCTAGATTTTAGGGCATTATTTTACGGTGTTGTGTGCTAGTTTTAGGCATTTTACGGTGTTGTGTGCTAGTTTTAGGGCATTTTTGGGTTGTTTGTGTGCTAGTTTTAGGGCATTTTTGGTGTTTGTGGTGGCTAGTTTTAGGGCATTTTTGGGTGTGTGTGTAGTTTAGGGCATTTTACGGTGTTGTGTGCTAGTTTTAGGGCATTTTACGTGGGTGTTTGTGGGTGGTCTAGTTTTAGGGCATTTTACGGTGTTGTGTGCTAGATTTAGGGCATTTTACGGTGTTGTGGCTAGTTTTAGGGCATTTTACGGTGTTGTGTGCTAGTTTTAGGGCATTTTACGGTGTTGTGTGCTAGTTTTAGGCATTTTACGGTGTTGTGGTGCTAGTTTTAGGGCATTTTTGGGTGTTGTGGGTAGTTTTAGGCATTTTACGGTGTTGTGTGCTAGTTTTAGGGCATTTGTGTGGTGTTGGTTTGGTGTTGTGCTAGTATTTTTGGGCATTTTACGGTGTTGTGTGCTAGTTTTAGGGCATTTTACGGTGTTGTGTGCTAGTTTTAGGGCATTTTACGGTGTTGTGTGCTAGTTTTAGGGCATTTTACGGTGTTGTGTGGCTAGTTTTAGGGCATTTTTGGTGTTGTGTGCTAGTTTTAGGGCATTTTACGGTGTTGTGGTGCTAGTTTTAGGGCATTTTACGGTGTTGTGGGGTAGTTTTAGGGCATTTTTGGGTGTTGTGGTGGGGTAGTTTTAGGGCATTTTTGGGTGTTGTGGGCTAGTTTTAGGGCATTTTTGGGTGTTGTGGGCTAGTTTTAGGGCATTTTTGGGTGTTGTGTGCTAGTTTTAGGGCATTTTAGGGTGTTGTGTGGTAGTTTAGGCATTTTGGGTGTTGTGGTGTTTGGATTGTGTGCTAGTTTAGGGCATTTTAGGTGTTGTGTGCTAGTTTTAGGGCATTTTGTGTCTAGTTTAGGGATTTGGTGTTGGGCTAGTTTTGCTTTTGTGGGCTTAGTTTAGATTTTTGGTGTGTGGGTAGTTTTAGGGCATTTTAGGTGTTGTGTGCTAGTTTTAGGCATTTTATGGTGTTGTGTGCTAGTTTTAGGGCATTTTTTGGGTGGGTTGTGTGGGCTAGTTTTAGGGCATTTTAGGGGTGTGTGTGTGCTAGTTTTAGGGCATTTAGTTTGGTGGTGTGGGGTAGTTTAGGGCATTTTTGGGTGTTGTGGGCTAGTTTTAGGGCATTTTGGTGTTGTGGGGTAGTTTTAGGGCATTTTATGGTGTTGTGGGTAGTTTTAGGGCATTTTTGGTGTTGTTGTGTGCTAGTTTTAGGGCATGTTTGGTGTTGTGTGCTAGTTTTAGGGCATTTTATGGGTGGTGTGTGCTAGTTTTAGGGAATTTTAGGGTGGTGTGTGCTAGTTTTTAGGGCATTGTTGGTGTGTTGTGGGGCTAGTTTTAGGGCATTTTTGGGTGTTTGTGGGCTAGGTTTTAGGCATTTTTGGGTGTTGTGTCTAGTTTTAGGGAATTTTAGGGTGTTGTGTGCTAGTTTTAGGGCATGTTAGGGTGTTGTGTGCTAGTTTTAGAGGCATTTTATGGTGGTTGTGTGCTAGTTTTAGGGAATTTTAGGGTGGTGTGGTGCTAGTTTTAGGGCATTTTAGGGTGTTGTGGGCTAGTTTTAGGGCATTTTTGGGTGTTTTGGGCTAGTTTTAGGGCATTTTTGGGTGTTGTGTGCTAGTTTTAGCGCATTTTAGGCTCTTGTGGGTGGGGTTTAGTGTGTTTTGGTGGGTTTAGGGCATTTCAGGGTGTTGGTGGGTTTTATGGCATTGCTAGATGGTTGTTAGCGTGTTGTGGGTAGTTTTAAGCCTGTTTTATGCTTCTGCGTCGAATCGACGGCGTACCCCAGCAGACCCCTCTGTGTCGCCGCGAACCCTCTCCGACCCCTACGCATTTTTGGGTGGTGTGGGGTAGAGGTCTTCACGGGTCCAAAAATTCATGCCCGACCC
Organism: Chrosomus eos; assembly: GCA_036326025.1. Taxonomy (NCBI): domain Eukaryota; kingdom Metazoa; phylum Chordata; class Actinopteri; order Cypriniformes; family Leuciscidae; genus Chrosomus; species Chrosomus eos. The sequence continues at coordinate 28,057,685 of CM070842.1, forward strand.
GGAAGAGACCCGTAATGTGCTAAACCGAACCGACCCGGACCCGTCTATTATTTCAAAAGTTGGACCCGGACCCGTGCAGATCCGAGAAACGCCGTGCCCGGACCCGACCTGGACCCGTTTATTATTTGAAAACTGGACCCGAACCCGACGGCAAGACACAAACCCGACTGGACCCGATTGTCACATATTATTTCACACAAGTTGCGAAAAATAAAACTTTTTGTCTTACATAATTTTAGTCGTCGTCGTCTCACTTTCTTGTAACGTTACCTGACTGACTGTGATGCATTGCAATCCACCGACAAGAAAGTTCTATCCATGTTTTTTCTCTCGTTATTCCAAGCTTAATCCACTCAGTATTTCAGCTTTAAAAGTCCACTTGATGTCACGGTGATGGATGACAAATGCAACTTTGCACATGTGCATTCTGACTCGAGTTAACTCGCATAATAACTAACTTAACCGTTTGTCCTTTTGAACTAACTTATAATAACAATTGCTCGTTCAGTGCCATGGCCGCTGACATTATTTATTTGCTATATGCTCTCTGCTGGAAGCAGAGACGCGGGAAGTCATTTTCGACAGGGGGTGCGGGGTGCTTTGTTGCGCGGGGGGGGGGGGGGGGGGGGCTTGTCGACCAAGCAATTACAGGAACGTGGAAAAGTCCACTTCTATACAGATCTATGAATTACTAGTACCTAGAAAAGCGCTATATAAATGCAAATGCAACGAATTATTACTACTCTAACCTCAAAACCTTTTTTCCCATTTGCATTGATGCAAGCACGGCAACGATCTTTATACCGTAAAACTTAAAATAATAGCCGAGTCCCAAATAGACGCCGGTAAATAAAGGCCGGTCTCAAATAGCCGGTCTGTTTTTTTTAGTTTCGGGTTGTAAAATACGTCGGATCGTCCGCTTTTTGGCGGTGAGTGTTGCTTTGACAGAGAGAGAGAGAGAGAGAGAGAGAGAGAGAGAGAGAGAGAGAGAGAGAGAGAGAGAGAGAGAGAGAGAGAGAGAGAGAGCGCCCGGCCACGCACGCGCAATCTCACGTCTTCACACAACACAAGCGCTGTCTTGCTCTCTCTCTCTCCCTCGCGTATATTAATCAAAGTCAATAGACATGATAGTAAAAGGTTCGTTTCTTTATAATAGGCATGCTAATCACAATCATATAGGCTACCATCTGGGCCTGCACAGCGGCAGGAAAAAGACGTAGATGTAAGACACCGTGTCTCTACCTTACGATGATTTTGGTACACCAAAGGTAACGTTAGATTCCCGCTCTGGAGTTCGGCTGATAAACTCTGCCATGAGCTATAATTATATTGCTATAGCGCTGATATTGATATAGACTAACGTTATCTCACTAGCAGCAGTTTTTTAGACTAGTTTTTTTTTTTTTTTTTTGTGCTGTGTAGGCTGAATCGTAATCGCGTGATTCGCGTCAAGACACCTGATTGGCTAATACTACACACTGAAGATAAATTAAATAATTTTTAATTAAAGGTTGTGTAGGTAGAAATTGTATAAAAAACTTATTTAACAAATTTGTTTAAACTTTCTGTATATATCAATACATAATTAAAATGTAAGTACTCTGAAAAAGAAAGTATAAAAATCGAGTGTCTGTAGACCTCTCACGACTGTTTTAAAGACAGCTCATTATTTCCATTCACTCCACCCCCTCCCTTCTGGGCTCCTTCCAAAGCCACGCCCCCAAAACACATGAACGCGCGGCTCTGACCGCTGAGCTGAAGACGCATTATTTACCTGAGACGAGCGGAGAGAAAGGAGCAGTGCATGTAGTGACATCATGTCAGAATCACATGTAATAAAAAAATCTAACTTTATCATTATGAAGATAAACAAATAAGATGTATTTTAGTACTCACTATCAAGCTAGCATATTGATATTGGTAAAGGTTCAAATATATATTTATTGATTCGCTAACGAGCTAGTTATATATATCTATGGTTATCTATAAGGCAAAGCTAAAAACAGGTTGCATGATACACGTTTTTCCATTGCCATCATTTACACTGTGATGAAGATGAATTTCGTGTAAGATTCATGGTGTTCGTCATGTAAGAGTTTCCATGATGAAAGCATTGTTGACTCTGGCTATCAACACGTATAATCGCTTTTCAGCGTGTTTATGAACGCCGTTGACTTAACGTTATTACTGTATATAAATATGACCAACCCCGTCCCTAAACCTACCCGTCACTGGGGTTAATAGCATTTATGAGTCTTCCCGTCTACCCCTACCATCCTAGGAAAAAAATATCGCTCCCCAGATGTAGATCTACATTTTGCTTCATTTCGATCGGACATTTAACATACACGCGGAATCACTCGGACATTAATGGCGTTGACATACACGCATACACACGGATACACGCGGATACACGCGGATAGCTCAAAATAAGAGCACTTCTTGGACAAGAGGACCTGCGTCGAGTTTTGCATCTTCAAGCTCAAACAAGGGCATGTGAACAGGTATGATCTCTGGACACGCGCAAGTGGGCAGGTCCTGTGTGGCAAAAGGCTGGTTGCCATGGTTGCGAGAGAGTGACAGTCGCCTAAGCCAATCCGTTGTTTCGTCCCGGTTTGAACTAATGAGCTGTGTTTAGTGCAGATTAAACGGTCTATAGTCACTCGATTTTTATAGTCTTTTTATCAGACTACTTACATTTTAATTATGCATTGATACATATAGAAAGTTTAAACAAATTTAGAAAAAAGTTTTTTTTTAAATTTCTACCTACACAACCTTTAAATAATCACTAAAAATATCCCTCTCTTCATCCCACACCCCAAACATGACATACAAAATTTTGTGGAACAGAAACAACAACCAGAGATATATTTATAAGCTATCATTTTATTGTCATCAGTTTGCCAACAGGGGGTGCTGCAGCACCCCCAGCACCCCTACTTCCCGCGTCCATGGCTGGAAGCTCCGGTTGCCAAAGAAACATGACATGCGACAAACTTGAGACTGCACATGCGCGCTAGCTGGATCAGCCTAAAATGTTGGGGTTTTTTTAACGAATATGAGAGTCATAGAAAACATTTATGTGACAATTCACCTCAGATTTTGTTGCTGATTTGAAATATATTTAAATATGAGTGTGTAACTCAAAGTCTGCAAGCATTTTTGAGATTTGAACCATTTACTATGTCACATAATAGGAACACGAACTCAAAATGACACGTATACATAGTAGCCTACCTACATATCAATAATTACTACCAAGAAAAACATAAAATAAAATATAGAAATAAAATAAACTTAAATATAGTAAAGATCTGTTTCCCCACTGCACACAAAGGTATCCATCATTACCGTGCGTGCAGTTGCATTAACTCTCTCTGACTGAGTCTGGGCGCGGCCGCGCGCTCTGCTTCTAACGGCAGAGAGAGAGAAAGAGAGATCGCTTTTTTTTATTATTTCTCTTTTCTTTACCTACTTTTACAAGTTGCAAAAAAACACAAGCAGTGCTGATCTGACTCATTCTGGCTCTGATCGAGTCCGATCGCACGGGTATTACACACAATTTTAAACAGACCCGGGACCCGAAGTAATAAATTCGGACCCGACCCGGACCCGGCCGATCATTTAAAATTTAGACCCGAACCCGTACGGGTCCCGGGTCGGGTCCCGGGTCGACGGGTCTCGGGTGCACTGTGAAGACCTCTAGTGTGGGGTAGTTTTAGAGCATTTTACGGTGTTGTGGGGTAGTTTTAGGGCATTTTTGGGTGTTGTGGGGTAGTTTTAGGGCATTTTTGGGTGTTGTGGGCTAGTTTTAGGGCATTTTTGGGTGTTGTGGGCTAGTTTTAGGGCATTTTTGGGTGTTGTGTGCTAGTTTTAGGGCATTTTAGGGGTTGTTGTGGGTAGTTTTTAGGGCATGTTTGGGTGTTGTGTGCTAGATTTAGGGCATTTTTGGGTGTTGTGTGCTAGATTTAGGGCATTTTACGGTGTTGTGTGCTAGTTTTAGGGCATTTTACGGTGTTGTGTGCTAGTTTTAGGGCATTTTGGGTGGTGTGGGGTAGTTTTAGGGCTATTTTACGGTGTTGTGTGCTAGTTTTTAGGGCATTTTACGGTGTTGTGTGCTAGTTTTAGGGCATTTTTGGGTGGCGTGGGGTAGTTTTAGGGATTTTACGGTGTTGTGTGCTAGTTTTAGGGCATTTTTGGGTGGTGTGGGGTAGTTTTAGGGCATTTTACGGTGTTGTGTGCTAGTTTTAGGGCATTTTACGGTGTTGTGTGCTAGTTTTTAGGGCATTTTACGGTGTTGTGTGCTAGTTTTAGGGCATTTTTGGGTGGTGTGGGGTAGTTTTAGAGCATTTTACGGTGTTGTGTGCTAGTTTTAGGGCATTTTACGGTGTTGTGTGCTAGATTTAGGGCATTTTACGTTGTTGTGGGCTAGTTTTAGGGCATTTTTACGGTGTTGTGTGCTAGTTTTAGGGCATTTTACGGGTGTTGTGTGCTAGTTTTAGGGCATTTTACGGTGTTGTGGGTAGTTTTAGGGCATTTTTGGGTGTTGTGGGGTAGTTTTAGGGCATTTTTGGGTGTTGTGGGCTAGTTTTAGGGCATTTTTGGGTGTTGTGGGCTAGTTTTAGGGCATTTTTGGGTGTTGTGGTGCTAGTTTTAGGGCATTTTAGGGTGTTGTGGGTAGTTTTAGGGCATGTTTGGGTGTTGTGTGCTAGATTTAGGGCATTTTTGGGTGTTGTGTGCTAGATTTAGGGCATTTTACGGTGTTGTGTGCTAGTTTTAGGGCATTTTAGGGTGTTGTGGGTAGTTTTAGGGCATTTTTGGGTGTTGTGGGCTAGTTTTAGGGCATTTTTGGGTGTTGTGGGCTAGTTTTAGGGCATTTTACGGTGTTGTGGGGTAGTTTTAGGGCATTTTTGGGTGTTGTGGGGTAGTTTTTAGGGCATTTTTGGGTGTTGTGTGCTAGTTTTAGGGCATGTTTGGGTGTTGTGTGCTAGTTTTAGAGCATTTTATGGTGGTGTTGTGCTAGTTTTAGGGAATTTTAGGGTGGTGTGTGCTAGTTTTAGGGCATGTTAGGGTGTTGTGGGCTAGTTTTAGGGCATTTTTGGGTGTTGTGGGCTAGTTTTAGCGCATTTTTGGGTGTTGTGTACTAGTTTTAGGGAATTTTAGGGTGTTGTGTGCTAGTTTTAGGGCATGTTAGGGTGTTGTGTGCTAGTTTTAGAGCATTTTATGGTGGTGTGTGCTAGTTTTAGGGAATTTTAGGGTGGTGTGGTGCTAGTTTTAGGGCATGTTAGGGTGTTGTGTGCTAGTTTTAGGGCATTTTTGGGTGTTGTGTGCTAGTTTTAGGGCATTTTTGGGTGTTGTGTGCTAGTTTTAGCGCATTTTAGGCTCTTGTGGGTGGGGTTTAGTGTGTTTTGGTGGGTTTAGGGCATTTCAGGGTGTTGGTGGGTTTTATGGCATTGCTAGATGGTTGTTAGCGTGTTGTGGGTAGTTTTAAGCCTGTTTTATGCTTCTGCGTCGAATCGACGGCGTACCCCCGCAGACCCCTCTGTGTCGCCGCGAACCCCTCTCCGACCCCTACGCATTTTTGGGTGGTGTGGGGTAGAGGTCTTCACGGGTCCAAAAATTCATGCCCGACCCGGAAGAGACCCGTAATGTGCTAAACCGAACCGACCCGGACCCGTCTATTATTTCAAAAGTTGGACCCGGACCCGTGCAGATCCGAGAAACGCCGTGCCCGGACCCGACCTGGACCCGTTTATTATTTGAAAACTGGACCCGAACCCGACGGCAAGACACAAACCCGACTGGACCCGATTGTCACATATTATTTCACACAAGTTGCGAAAAATAAAACTTTTTGTCTTACATAATTTTAGTCGTCGTCGTCTCACTTTCTTGTAACGTTACCTGACTGACTGTGATGCATTGCAATCCACCGACAATAAAGTTCTATCCATGTTTTTTCTCTCGTTATTCCAAGCTTAATCCACTCAGTATTTCAGCTTTAAAAGTCCACTTGATGTCACGGTGATGGATGACAAATGCAACTTTGCACATGTGCATTCTGACTCGAGTTAACTCGCATAATAACTAACTTAACCGTTTGTCCTTTTGAACTAACTTATAATAACAATTGCTCGTTCAGTGCCATGGCCGCTGACATTATTTATTTGCTATGTGCTCTCTGCTGGAAGCTCCGGTTGCCAAAGAAACATGACATGCGACAAACTTGAGACTGCACATGCGCGCTAGCTGGATCAGCCTAAAATGTTGGGTTTTTTTTTAACGAATATGAGAGTCATAGAAAACATTTATGTGACAATTCACCTCAGATTTTGTTGCTGATTTGAAATATATTTAAATATGAGTGTGTAACTCAAAGTCTGCAAGCATTTTTGAGATTTGAACCATTTACTATGTCACATAATAGGAACACGAACTCAAAATGACACGTATACATAGTAGCCTACCTACATATCAATAATTACTACCAAGAAAAACATAAAATAAAATATAGAAATAAAATAAACTTAAATATAGTAAAGATCTGTTTCCCCACTGCACACAAAGGTATCCATCATTACCGTGCGTGCAGTTGCATTAACTCTCTCTGACTGAGTCTGGGCGCGGCCGCGCGCTCTGCTTCTAACGGCAGAGAGAGAGAAAGAGAGATCGCTTTTTTTATTATTTCTCTTTTCTTTACCTACTTTTACAAGTTGCAAAAAAACACAAGCAGTGCTGATCTGACTCATTCTGGCTCTGATCGAGTCCGATCGCACGGGTATTACACACAATTTTAAACAGACCCGGGACCCGAAGTAATAAATTCGGACCCGACCCGGACCCGGCCGATCATTTAAAATTTAGACCCGAACCCGTACGGGTCCCGGGTCGGGTCCCGGGTCGACGGGTCTCGGGTGCACTGTGAAGACCTCTAGTGTGGGGTAGTTTTAGAGCATTTTACGGTGTTGTGGGGTAGTTTTAGGGCATTTTTGGGTGTTGTGGGGTAGTTTTAGGGCATTTTTGGGTGTTGTGGGCTAGTTTTAGGGCATTTTTGGGTGTTGTGGGCTAGTTTTAGGGCATTTTTGGGTGTTGTGTGCTAGTTTTAGGGCATTTTAGGGTGTTGTGGGTAGTTTTAGGGCATGTTTGGGTGTTGTGTGCTAGATTTAGGGCATTTTTGGGTGTTGTGTGCTAGATTTAGGGCATTTTACGGTGTTGTGTGCTAGTTTTAGGGCATTTTACGGTGTTGTGTGCTAGTTTTAGGGCATTTTTGGGTGGTGTGGGGGTTATTTTAGGGCATTTTACGGTGTTGTGTTGCTGAGTTTTAGGGCATTTTACGGTGTTGTGTGCTAGTTTTAGGGCATTTTTGGGTGGTGTGGGGTTAGTTTTAGGGCATTTTACGGTGTTGTGTGCTAGTTTTAGGGCATTTTTTGGGTGGTTGTTGGGGTAGTTTTAGGGCATTTTACGGTGTTGTGTGCTAGTTTTAGGGCATTTTACGGTGTTGTGTGCTAGTTTTAGGGCATTTTACGGTGTTGTGTGCTAGTTTTAGGGCATTTTTGGGTGTGTGTGTGCTAGTTTTAGGGCATTTTACGGTGTTGTGTGCTAGTTTTAGGGCATTTTACGGTGTTGTGGGTAGTTTTGGCATTTACGGTTTGGTGCTAGTTTTAGGGCATTTTCGGTGTTGTGTGTGTTAGTTTTAGGGCATTTTTTGGGTTGTTGTGGCTAGTTTTAGGGCATTTTTGGTGTGTGTGTGTGGCTAGTTTGTGTTTTAGGGCATTTTGGTGTTGGGGTGTTTGGCATTTAGGTTGTGTGGTGCTAGTTTTAGGGCATTTTAGGTTGTTGTGTGCTAGTTTTAGGGCATTTTAGGTGTTGTGTGCTAGTTTTAGGGCATTTTTGGTGTTGTGTGTGTAGTTTAGGGCATTTTGGTGTTGTGGCTAGTTTTAGGGCATTTTTGGGTGTTGTGGGCTAGTTTTAGGGCATTTTTGGGTGTTGTGTGGCTAGTTTTAGGGCATTTTTGGGTGTTGTGTGCTAGTTTTAGGGCATTTTAGGGTGTTGTGGGTAGTTTTAGGGCATTTTGGGTGTTGTGTGCTAGTTTTAGGGCATTTTTGGGTGTTGTGTGCTAGTTAGGATTTTCGGGTGTTTAGGGCAGTTTTAGGGCTTTGGTGTGTGGTAGTTTTAGGGCATTTTTGGGTGTTTGGCTAGTTTTAGGGCATTTTTGGGTGTTGTGTGCTAGTTTTAGGGCATTTTCGGTGTTGTGTGCTATAGATTTATTAGGGCTATTTTAGGGATTTTGTGGTTGGGTAGTTTTAGGGCATTTTTGGGTGTTGTGTGCTAGTTTTAGGCATTTTTGGGTGTTGGTAGTTTTAGGGCATTTTGGTGTTGTGTGCTAGTTTTAGGGCATTTTACGGTGTTGTGTGCTAGTTTTAGGGCATTTTGGGTGTTGTGTGCTAGTTTTAGGGCATTTTTGTGTGTGTGCTAGTTTAGGGCATTAGGGTTGTGTTGTTTAGGGCATTTTAGGGTTGGGTGTTTTGGCATTTTTGGTGTGTGGCTAGTTTTAGGGCATTTTTCGGTGTGTTGTGGGCTAGTTTTAGGGCATTTTTGGTGTTGTGGGGTAGTTTTAGGGCATTTTTGGGTGTTGTGGGCTAGTTTTAGGGCATTTTTGGGTGTTGTGTGCTAGTTTTAGGCATTTTAGGGTGTTGTGTGCTAGTTTTAGGGCATATTTATGGGTGGTGTGCTAGTTTTAGGCAATTTTAGTGTGGGTGCTAGTTTTAGGGCATGTTAGGGTGTTGTGGGCTAGTTTTAGGGCATTTTTGGGTGTTGTGGGCTAGTTTTAGCGCATTTTTGGGTGTTGTGTACTAGTTTTAGGGAATTTTAGGGTGTTGTGTGCTAGTTTTAGGGCATGTTAGGGTGTTGTGTGCTAGTTTTAGAGCATTTTATGGTGGTGTGTGCTAGTTTTAGGGAATTTTAGGGTGGTGTGTGCTAGTTTTAGGGCATGTTAGGGTGTTGTGTGCTAGTTTTAGGGCATTTTTTGGGTGTTGTGTGCTAGTTTTAGGGCATTTTTGGGTGTTGTGTGCTAGTTTTAGCGCATTTTAGGCTCTTGTGGGTGGGGTTTAGTGTGTTTTGGTGGGTTTAGGGCATTTCAGGGTGTTGGTGGGTTTTATGGCATTGCTAGATGGTTGTTAGCGTGTTGTGGGTAGTTTTAAGCCTGTTTTATGCTTCTGCGTCGAATCGACGGCGTACCCCCGCAGACCCCTCTGTGTCGCCGCGAACCCCTCTCCGACCCCTACGCCGTAGCTCGACATGCACCTCCAAAAGATTGTAACTACGCGTTGAGGCGACGCAGACCGCAAGGGCTGTGATTGTCAGATGCACCGCGATGCAACGCAACCTGACGCAGAACCATAAAGGAGTGACGACGTAGCTACACTGTGGAGTTGAGGCCTTTACGTCATTTTAGGGTGTTGTGTGCTATTATGGTTTAGGGCATTTTTGGGTGTTGTGTGCTAGTTTTAGGGTATTTTAGGGTGTTGTGTGCTAGTTTTAGGGCATTTTTGGGTGTTGTGTGCTAGTTTTAGGGCATTTTAGGGTATTGTGGATTGTTTTTAGCGCATTTCTATGGTTGTTAGGGTGTTGTGGGTAGTTTTAGGGCATTTTAGGGTATTTTAGGGTGTTGGTAGTGTTATGGCATTTCAAGATGGTTGTTAGGGTGTTGTGGGTAGTTTTTGGGTATTTTAGGGTGTTGGTAGTGTTATGGCATTTCTAGATGGTTGTTAGGGTGTCGTGGGTAGTTTTAGGGTATTTTAGGTTGTTGGTGGTGTTATGGCTTTTCTAGATGGTTGTTAGGGTGTTGTGGGTGTTTAGGGCATTTTAGGGTATTTTAGGGTGTTGGTAGTGTTATGGCATTTCTAGATGGTTGTTAGGGTGTTGTGGGTAGTTTTAGGGTATTTTAGGGTGTTGGTAGTGTTATGGCATTTCTAGATGGTTGTTAGGGTGTTGTGGGTAGTTTTTGGGTATTTTAGGGTGTTGGTAGTGTTATGGCATTTCTATGGTTGTTAGGGTGTTGTGGGTAGTTTTAGGGCATTTTAGGGTATTTTAGGGTGTTGGTAGTGTTATGGCATTTCTAGATGGTTGTTAGGGTGTTGTGGGTAGTTATAGGGCATTTTAGGGTGTTGGTAGTGTTATGGCATTTCTAGATGGTTGTTAGGGTGTCGTGGGTAGTTTTAGGGCATTTTAGGTTGTTGGTGGTGTTATGGCATTTCTAGATGGTTGTTAGGGTGTTGTGGGTAGTTTTAGGGCATTTAAGGTGTTATGGGTTGTTTTAGGACATTTCTAGATGGTTGTTAGGGTGTTGTGGTTAGTTTTAGGGCATTTTTAGGGTGTTATGGGTTGTTTTAGGACATTGCTATAGGATTGTGCTCTTGGTGCTTTATAGTTAGCTTTGTTCTATCTAGTGTAAATGGACTCCTAAATGTCTCTCTGATCTTCCACTTTCTGCTCCAGCAGGTGAAAATGGTGCATCTGATGACTTAGTAAAGTGACATCGCACATCTTGATTTGAGAAATCATTCATGTCTGGGATTAGTCATGTGTAACTTAGTTCAAGTGAAATCCCAATCCCTGAGTAGCAGAACTAGTAATAGTGATGTTTTAACCAGTAACCCCACCTCACCCCTGGCTGCTCATCAACCCTGATTTGGCCGTTGTAGGGGGTCTAATTGTTTGGTTTCACAGTCTTTAGTCTGCGTGGAACTAATTCTGTCTGGGCATGCAGCTTAATTCTTCACACTGGCCTTAAGCTGCGTCTCAAAGCCCCCCATCCAAGCAACACCTCGTCCCCCCAAACCACATTACATTCTTATCCTCCTTTACTTAGTGTCTCCAACACTGAGGGGTTTGTGCACGGAGTAATTCCTCCAAAATCCATACGCCATTCTTGTGAGGTTTAGCCGTTCTGGCGTTGAGGCCAGCTCTGGCAGTCGAGCCACGTGTCAGAAAATCAGCAGAAATCGGCTTATGAAACGACCTAATGTTGATGTGTTAGACAGGTTAGCCTCACAAAAAACAATAGGGTGCTACCGTACCAAATATACAGTGCTTTTTTTCATTATGGAGTTACCGTGTCACTTTAGGATTATTCACATACTAATAACCCTCGGGTGCTGATGGTCAGTTTTGAATAAACAGTTTTACATTTAGTTTTTTTTTAATTTAATTTTACATAATCGGAGTGGTACTAAACTTGGTAAAGGTTTTGGCCTTCATGGACATGATGTGAAAAAGTTAAAAGGTCCTGAAAAAAATACTCACACTTGTATTGTTCGCGGTCAAAAACGAGCACATTGGAAGCGAATTTCCTCTAGTGGAAGCGTTTGGTACTGCACACAAACAAAATCTTGCTGAAAACTCATTTTTTGAGATATCAACCTTAAATTTGAACACAGCTTTATGACTTTTTGCATGATTTATGGCCTTTTTTCTCTCACAGTTATTTACCATTTATAGTTTATTTTTAATGCATTTTTCATAATAAACGTTCATAATTGAAACCCAGAGGCTTAAAGTTTTTATTGACATTTTTATTGATTTATTTTTATATTTTTCAGTTTTCAATTAAATTTAAGTTTTAGTAATTTTGTTATGTGCTTTCAACATTTTTTTTATATCTGTATTTATTCAGTTGCAGGAATTCTAATAATTATTTTTTTTACTAATAATAGTACTATATTTAATGTAGTAGCAAATGCAACATTTCTAATTTTCGTTTTTAATTGAATATTTATAATTTATTTAATTTCAGCATAATTTTACTTTTACTAAAAGTAACAACATAGCCGATAATGCCACGAATACCATGTTATTCTTTTAAAGTTATACTTGATATGCTATAGTTTTAATCATTCAGTACTTTAATTTATTTCAGATTAGCATGGTAATACCCTCTTTTTTATGAGGGGAAATGCTAAAAATCTGAAAGTATGAGAGTTTGATTTTGACAGATGTGTGTGAGGGTTAACGGCCGGCCTCATGCTGAAATCTGTTATTAATTCTGTTTGAAAAACAGCGCGATTGAGTTTCTCCTGTGTGTTTACCGGCTTGTCTTGATTAGCAGAGTGGAAATAAGACATGGAAAACACCTGATCCAGCGTCTTGTGTCGTCATATAGCGTGCGCTCGCTCTGATCGCTGTGATTCAATCACTCTACGCTACTCTGAGTTTCTGAAGTCAGTTAAGTCTGATTCACAGGAGTGTTGTAACGCTGGAGAGCATTCGTCCTTCCTGAATCCACCAATAACAAGCTCAGAAATATTCCCAATGTTCCCAGCAGGATTGCGAATTACTAAATCATGTGTGCTTAAATCAAATGATTTGTCTTTATTATATCTGGCATTTAGACATTCATACTGCAGGTTTTGCATCACAACATATGACAAAAGCAGCCGCTGAAAAGACACGTATGCCTGCATTATGAGCTGTTTATAATATGAGTGAGCATTAAGTCATATTTAAAGTGTTCAGTTTTCTGATTGTATGATATATATCCAGCATGAGCCGAGGGTTCAGAGGTCAGATGAACACACAGCGTGCTGAAGACCCAGATGACTGTCTGTACTCAGCTCGACTCAGAGGAGGTCTGGATTTCCTTATTTTCATCTTTTTAAAGGTTTTTAAAGCACGACTGACACTATTTTTTCCATCTCTGCGGTTAGATGTGTTAACCAGAGCCTTATTTAACTGGGTTAAGCCTGGAGAGACTTCACATGCAAACGTTACACGCACGCCACACACACACATGTATGCTTTTAACTTTGAAGTGCATGAACTAAGCAATCTTAATGATGTGCAAAGGGTTAAAGTTAGTTTGGTGCAATCACGTTTCATGTAGTGAAGTCATGACGTGTCATTGAAAAGTTACTTCTTCTCATTCATGTCACGGAAAGGTTCCAATAGTGATTTTTAGAAAAAAGGATGTTTCCTTGACTATTGTTTGCGGAAGTGTGTGTGTGTGTGTGTGGTGCTGTACCGTAACCCAGATATTATTTTTAGCTTGTATGAGGCAGAAATGAAGCATGCGTTTAAAATGTTCTCACACAGGAACAAGTGTTTTGTCTGTACAGCATCAAAGCAATAAAATAAAACCACTAGTTCTCACACACAAGGACTCAAAACATCAGCTTGTTCTGCTTTTCATTTCTACAATACACTCACTTTTCTACTTTATTTAATTTTTTATTTTGGCATAAGTGGCAAAGGCCAAGTATAATCTAATATTTTATTTTATTTATAATATTTTATTTTAATTTTTTTAGATTAAATCAGATTTGTGACATAAATGGCAGATAAGTGGTAAATGCCAAGTAAATAATTGATTTTATATATATATTTGCCAATCTGATGATTGGCAAATGCCAGGTAAAAAAATAATAATATATATATTTTTTTAAATTACACATTACACAGTTTTTAGATGAAATCAGATTTAATAAATTGCATAAGTGGCAAACATTTTATTTTATTTTTTATTCTTAGATTTTTTCTTACTTTTTAATGGATGTTCTTGTCTTGTGTTGATCTTTCGTAATCTTTTATCAAAATATAATTATTAATCTCTGACACAACTTTTCTTGTGAGATGATGTCATATAAGTTTTAACCCAATCTGTGCCGGTGTTTTTTTCAGGAGAGGAATAACTGTCCATTGACTTTCTAATAGAATATCCTGTTATCACATTACACACACACACACCACACACACACACACACACAACACCACACACACACACACACACACACACACACACACACACACACACACACACACACACACACACACACACACACACACCGTTGGTGCAACAGCATTATGAGGACTCTCCATAGGCGTAATGGTTTTTATACCGTACAAACTATATATTCTGTCCCCCTACACTGCCCCTGTCCCTAAACCTCCCCATCACAGGAGACATGCTGCATTTTTAATTTTTTAATAAAACATTGTTTTTTATGTTTTTTAAGCCATTTGATTTATGAGGACTTTTGAAAATCCCCATAAACCACCCATAAGTTGTAATACCAGTGTAATACACATGTCATTATACAAATTTGTGTCCTCATAAATCACATAAACCAACTGTTTTGACATTATTTTCATGATAATTAATCATATATTCACTCCAAATTCACCTCAAAATTATTATATATTTTTTAATGGTGAGTCTCATTACTTAATTTTTTTTTAATTTAAGCAAAATTAAGTATTTTTTATTTATTTAAATTAAGTATTTTTTATTTAAATTAAGTATTTTTTATTTAAATTAAGTATTTTTTTAAATTAAGTATTTAATAATAATAATAATCATACTTTAATTATCAAAATGATTTATTTTATTTTAATTTACAATTAAAATAACATTGTTTTTCCACATTAATGTGAAATGAATGAGATTATTATTGCGGAAATGAAAAACGAGGGTTTAATTGTCATGAAATAATCTTGATGGCTCTAAAAATAAAATTAATGATTTCTTTAAGTTGTTTTTGGGGTGTAATATACGAGCATGGCATGTTTTCATGACATTCACCTAAAAAAAACCTCAAATCCGACACACCCGTCTCCAACAGACCCGTTCTGTTCATCTCCAATCATTATCTTTCATCTCCAGCTTTAATTGACGGCGTTTCTGTTATTTTAGCTGCGAGTCGTTTAATGTGAAATATTAATCAGGGTTTCCATTCATGAAATCTCAGCGGCTCCACATTCCTCTTTCAAGGGCTTCATTCGGCCTGGAAAAATATGCGTTGTGAGCGTGCGGAATAAAATATCTCCGTTAAGTGCTGCAAAACTTTCCTAATCAAACAAAGCTGCATTAAATAGCGGGAACGCTTTGAGAAATATTAACTTTGGACGCCGTCCAGATTCCTCAGCGCTCTTGCCAAATGAAGACTCGTTCAGGCCTGGAGATCCTCAGGAGTTTGTAAAAGTGTACATGTATATATGGAGATTAGTATGGCAAGCCGTTTTAAAACACACACACACACACACACAGACCACACACACACCACACACACACACACACACACACACACACACACACACACACACACACACACAGCGCGCGCACACACACACACACACGCGCGTATGGCAAGCCGTTTTAACTTTTATTCCAGCCCATTCTCACCCCAAGGCGTCATCTAACTGACGCCTTGGGAATCAGTTTGACCATGCTTCAATATTCGACGCTAAAGGTACCCTTTAGCGTCAGTTAGTTGACGCGATCCCAGGGCGTCATCTAACTGACGCGTTACCCTTAGCGTCAGTTAGATGACGCCCTTCTACCCAGACCTAAACCTACCCGCGTCATCTAACTGACGCGTTACCCTTAGCGTCAGTTAGATGACGCCCTGGGATCGCGTCAACTAACTGACGCTAAAGGGTACCTTTAGCGTCGAATATTGAAGCATGGTCAAAATTGTCAGTTAGATGACGCCTTGGGGTGAGAATGCGTTGTTTATTCATTTTGTGAATAAACAGGTGTGTGTGTGCAGTGGTGTAGTCTACGTGATACGCAGGTATACGCCGTATACCCACTAGAAAATGTCAAGGATTTCCGTATACCCACTAGGAAATGTCAAAGATCTCCGTATACCCACTTTAAAAAGCGCGAGGATTCGTAACAACATCGTTTTGTGAAAGAATTTTCATTCATAAATTCACCCCGCCGTGACGTCTGTGTTTGCGCATCGACACGGATCGAATCGCGGAATCCAGCAAAAAATGTAACAGCCTACTGTAAAGCGGAACGTCACGCAATTTGGCCATTTTGAATGAATAAATCAAAAGTAATGATACAACGAATCAAATCTCGATATGTATTAAGTGTCTATGAGCTCAGAAAGATAAACTCGGCATGTTCTGCGTGTTTCTGTGAATGAGCGCTCAATGTGTGCTCTAGCTATACACCTGACACTACACACTGAACACTAACATGAACACTACACACTGAACACTACACACGACGCGCGCGCGACACTCGTGGTGTTTTCAGCGTCTATGAGGAGGACATGCACACATTTGAACTTCATCGCAGAGCTTTTATGAGAGTCACTTCACACGAATTTTACCATTTCATTTGATAAAACTATCGTCATTCATTCGTACACACTCACAAACTTTAAAGTCTTCATGACAACCTGTCAAAATCAAAGTTTTGTATAGGCTAACTTGAAGAAAATATAACAGAAATATATTACTATTGCACAGTAGAGTATACTTCAAGTAGGCCTAATAATAATAATTTATTAAAACACACAGAAGCTCAAATGTCTTTAATTTACAACCCACCAAAATAAAAGTTTGTAGAGATAAATAAAGTAACTCGAGGGAATTATGAAAGAAATTGCATAGTAAGATGTACATTTTAAAATAACAATAATGAAATATTTTAAATAATTTTAAAGGAATATCACATCTTTTAATTGTTAGCTGATAAAACCCGGTGGGGGGGGGGGGGGGGGATGGGGTTGGGGGGTTGGGGAGGGTCTGGTATATCACAGTATACTCACTACAAAAAACTAGACTACACCACTGTGTGTGTTGTGTGTGTGTGTGGTGTGTGTGTGGTGTGTGTGTGTGTGTGTGTGTGTGTGTGTGTGTGTGTGTGTGTGTGTGTGTGTGTTGTGTGGTGTGTGTGTGTTGTGTGTGGTGCATTTTACACTAGTTTTACACCGCTGGAGGAGGGAATGTGTTGAATCGGTGACACATTAGACACATGGACTCTCTGGCTCCTACAGTTGGAAAACATCCAACAGCTTTTAACTAAAACCTAACTAAAAGTCCAGCATCGCTGAAGTGTTTCCTCAGGCTTCTTCACAGCTTTAACCCTCTCTCTCTCTGTGTGTGTTTATTTGGCCAGTAAAGTTCTGCACGTGCTCTTTATGCCACAGCTGCTTATAAATATTAGAGCGCTGAAACTAAAAGTCTGGGATGTTTTTAAAGCTTTTCTGATTTAAACCTCATTAAATGAAGAGTTTATGTGGATCAATCCTTTTGAAATGCCAGTTTTATTGATTTGATGATTTGTTTGCATCATTACTTTTGCAACGCAAATATTTTATGAATGAGAATATTTATGCAGTTATATATTCTTATAATGTACATATATGATATAATATTTATAATATATATATATAATATATATATTATATATATATTATTATATATATATTAATAATAGTTAAACTAAAGTTAGTGGTAACTTTAGTACTAATAGTAATATTAAAATTCTGATAAATATAATATTAAAACTTAATTGTTAGACATTTAGAATAGTGTAAAATAATTTGTATTATTATTTTGTGATTTTATTGTATTATAAAAAAGAAAATATTATATAAAAAATAAAATTCCTTCCTATATCTATAATAATTTCAATATATTAACTTATTTGACAGAAATAAATCAGAATTACTAAAAAGTCATTGTAACTATAATATAATAACATTATGGCAATGCAGTTTGCATCTTATATATATTTATGGAACCATACGACTGACTAATTAATACTTATAAATCAGTGAATAATGGATTATGAACATGTGCATTAAAAAAACAAATGCATGACTTGCAAGGAATTATAAAAATAATATAAATGCAACTAACTGTTCTTATAATGCATTATAGGTCTTTATAAATATATGTATAGAAAAGTAATACTCATAAAAAAGTATAAATGGAGCTATAATTCATCATAAGCATGAGCTTCATAGAAAGTACCTTTTATTTATCATTTTTTTTCCTGTTTTTAAAGACTAATTACATAATAGGAACAAATACTAAAAATGTTCCTAGTGTCTTGATTATTTTACCTACATTTCACTTAAAAAAAATTGTTTAAGCCACTTCAGAGTAAAATCATAAAAAATACATAAAAAAGGTTGTAAAGTATTGAAATATCACCCAACACAACACTCTAAAAAATGCTGGGTTGTTAAATCCCAAATTTGGGTCAAATAAACCCAATGTTTAGATTTGTCCATATTTTACCCAAAATTGGGTTAAAAAAACCCAACATTTTTTAGAGTGAACAAAAATATTGTGTTTTCTCAGTGAATAACCGTAATGCTCTTTTTTCCATCTGTTGCAATGCATTAGTATACGTGATGTTATCACGGGCATCTTTCATGGCGGTCAGTTTAAGATAAAGAATGGCGTTTTGTAAGGTTTTATCAGGTCTTTGTGTGGTTGTAATGTTTCTATCACACATTGGCAGTGATGTTTACTGACTTGCTATTGTGCGCGTCTCTATGTCTCTCTCAGTTTTATTTGAATATGAATAGCCCTCGGCCCGGCAAAGTGCTAGTTATACAAATGAGCATCATTGATGTAAAGTATGTGGTTACACGCTGGAAACCGAGTCACCGGCCCCTGTTTATCTGCACATCGTTTCACACAATGGCTAATTTTCGTGCCGTGCTCTGATTGGACGAGATATGCTTAATTTGTTTACGCTCAGATTGATGAATTGCCACGTCCACCTAGTGGGATTTAAAATAATAATTCTCAGGCTCCGTCTGTTGTGAATTCAATCAAATTACATCCGTGTGTCCTTTCAGACTGTTATTTTTTTGTGTTTCACACACGTTTTAACGTTCTTCCCACGGGATGTGAGCGTCACGTATCCGAGCGTCGGCCAAACTGAGGCCCTCTCTCCGCGTTTAACGGCCTCTATTTGTCAAAGTCCCGAGAGCTGAATGGCGTTAAACAAATGAGGAGACTCCTCACCTCTTCTATCTCTCTCTGAGCAAACAAGCCTCGATCGCCCAGACCGGTGCAAACAGCTCTCGCACAAAAGCCTGTCAGAAAACCTTATTTATAACGCCGCTGAATGGGCTGTTCTCAGGTCAGCTGTGTATCGGGTAATGGTTAGATGTGCGCACAGTAAACTGGTCTCAGAGCAGAGAACGTCTCATGCAGAAACAAAGTCTGTGCTATTATTAAATTGTTGATGTAATGTGTGTTTTTAAAACATGTCGAGTTAAAATGAGCCCTGAACTTGAGTTCAAGATGCGTTCCCACCATCTCTGCTATTTTTTTATTATTTATATTATATAAATTATTTTAGAATTATAAATATTATATATATATATATATATATATATATATATATATATATATATATATATATATATATATATATATATATATATATATTAGGCTATATTATATTTTTACATTAATATTATTAATGATGTATGAATGTTAGTTTAAATACATATTACAGTATATTATATATTATATTTTTTTTGTTTTTTGTTTTTTAAATAAATAAAGATAAGAATAAGAATGTAATATTATGTAAGTATATTACTATATTATTTCAATATTTATTACTTTTATTTTTTGAATTTTCTAATACACTTTGACATATTTATTTTCTAATAATAATGTTTTATTATTTAAATATTTATATTATAGATTTATTTATAATATTATAATTTGTAACGTCTTTTATTTTTAACTTGTTTCATGATGTGAATGTTTTTGAAGACATTTTGACAGATTTTTTTTTAATAATAATGTAATTATATTATTTATTTTATATACTCTGTATTTATATATATATATATATATATATATATAATACACATTCATATTTATATATGACATTTTTACAGATTTTTTCTAATAATAATATACTTATTATTTGATTTCATTTATATATATATATATATATATATATATTATATATATATATATATATATATATATATATATATATATATATAAATTACAAATAAATTAATTTAATATAATTTATTTTTCAATAAGAATAATAATTTGATGGTACATATAATAATGTAATTATATTACATACTGTTTAAATATTTATATTTGTTAATTATTTTTATTATAAACTTATTTATAATATCATAATTTTTTGTATTATTTTACTGTTGTAAGTGTTTTATTTAAAACTCGCGTTCCATAATGTGGAAATGTTTTGCTTTTTTTGAAGAATTTTTCAAAGTTAGCTGCAACATTGACGTAGACATCTAAGTGTGTGTGCCAGTGTGTGTGGTGTAGTGTGTGCCAGTGTGTGTGGTGCAGTGTGTGTGGTGTAGTTCTCACAGGCTCGTGGTTTGATGAGTTCATCAGATATACGTACAGACAGGTGCATTTGCACACCTGTCACCTTCATTCTTCATGGCACGCTGACGCTGGACGAAACGTTGACCGAAACGCTCTGCCATACGCGATCGCCATCTGGTTATCAGGATCCAGTCCATTCATCCCCAGAAAGGGTTAAAACACGCCTGTGTGCGCATATGTGTGTGTGAGCGCTCCCCGAACACGTCTGCGTCCCAGACTTCAGGCGCTCGGCTCCTCTAGACTTCTTTATCCTCATTGTTTGCTGGAGGGGAAAAGAGAGGTTAACTCTTGGTGATAAAGAGCCTCCCCCGCCATGAGTGAATGAGAAAGTGAATGAATGAATAGAGAAGGAGGGATGTAACACTAGCTCTCACCCTGCCGTGTATGTATATTAGCTGGGCTTGAAGGGCCCATACACACACACACACACACACACACACACACACACACACACACACACGTCCAGTCCTGGTCACCATATGGCCGGTGGCCTATAAAACTGCTCTGTTCTGTCACATGTGTGAAGAAGACATTATACATGCGGGCCGTGGCCTGAGACTGATAGAGACTGCGCTTTACAGAGGGGCTTTATTTACACAGATTGGTTGCTCAAGGAGGGAGGCGTATGAAAGAGCAAGAGAGAGTAGAGAGAGAGAGAGAGAGAGAGAGAGAGAGAGAGAGAGAGAGAGAGAGGGGGGGGGGGTGACACTGGGGAGACCAGTGTAATAATATATTATGTAATATAATATAATAATACCAGTGTAATTGTCATGAAACTGCTCTGAGATGAGGATTGAGATCCAAACGCAGCTTTTATTATAATATAAAGGGGTAATCCAGAATCGTGGTCGAACAGGTAAGCAATAGGTCAAAGTCCCGGTAGGCAGTCCAAACAAACAAAACATACAAGGCAGGGAACAAGGCAAGCGGGAAATCCAAAGACAGGCAGGGAACAAGACAAAATACAGAAACCAGGTAAACGCTCAGAGATGCAGTGGACACTAACAAAACTTCGCAATGAGTGAGTGAATGAACATGGAATAAATAGACAGGGACTAACAGGTGATGAGAAACAGGTGAATGCAATCAGAGACAAACAAGGTGATGAGACACAGGTGATAATGAGTCCGGGCAGTGCGTGATGGGAAATGTAGTTTTTGAGGAAGTGATCATAGTCTATTGTGGAGCACCCTCTGGTGGCTCTCGAGGGCACTCCAGCTGGTGATCGTTACAGTAATATAATACTTATTATTATTATTAATAATAATAATAAACTAAATCAACAAAAAAAATAATACACACACACTCACACACACATATATATAAATATACATACATACACATATATGCATATTAAAATCATACACCTTAGACATTAACTTGCAGATCAATATCGTATATCACAGAAGCGCTGCGCTGTTACACTGTGAACTATCTCGAGGCCCACAGAGAAGGAAATTAATAGTAGAAATAAAGTTGTTATTTTTTTTTGTTTTTTTTGGGCACAAAAAGTATTCTCGTCACTTGATAAACGTAAGATTGAGCACTGTAGTCACTTGGACTATTTTAACAATGTCTTTAATAACTTTGCTGGGCCGTCAAGTTTCAATCCTTAGAAGCCTATGGAGGAGTGACCCAGCTCTCAGATTTAATCACAAATATCTTCATTTGTGTTCTGAAGATGAACGAAAGTCTTACGGGGCTGAACAACCTGAGGGAGAGTAATTACTGACAGAGTTTACATTTTTGGGTGAACTGTCCCTTTAAAGGATTTTTTTAAAGCAATAAATCATATTTAATATTATCTTTAATATCCAATGACAATAATAATAAATGTAGGCTATTATATTTAATATTACATTTAACATTTAATCTTTGTCGATGAAAAAGATTAGCTTAAAATATTTTTTATAAGATTTAACATTATTTTTTTATTTGCACTGAAGTCTGCTAAGTTTTTTGTTCTGGATTAAAGTAATATTGGTTTTATGGTATTTATTGTTATGTTTATTATTTAATAATAATCTATTTACTGTATAATGATTAATATTATATTCAATATTTAATTTGCACTAAAATACACTGGATTTTTGTTCCGGATAGTTAATGAATAATATTATTTAAAGTTATTTTTTTTGTTCAGGATGTAAAGGAATTCTTTTATTATATTATATTATTATTATTTTATATTATTACTTATTAAATATGATATCAAATATCACATATAATATATTTAAGTTGCACTAAAGTCTATTGGATAAAAGGATTAGTAAAGGAGTTTAAAATGATTTATTATTATATTTATTAATAATATTATTATGATATATAATAATAATATTTTGCATTAAAGTGAACTTTTGTTCAGTGTAAAAAAAGAATAGTTTTTATTTATTTAATTAATATTATATTTCAAATTTGATTTGAACTACTGCATGTCAGCTAGATTTTTTTCAGGATAGTAAAAAAATATTTTAATTTAAATAAATATTTGTTATTAGTTTTTACATTTAATAATAATACTTTTATTTTTGTCATTACTTTATTCACCCTTGCATCATTCCATACCTGTTTTTTTATTTCTGTGGATCAACACCTTTGTTTATGTTTTATATTTACACTAATAATCTCCATACACTGTGAGTTTGATGAGCAAGAGAAACCACAGAACACAGTTTTTGAAACTCAAACACATCTTCCTTCAGCGTTGCACGAATGCTTTCTTTCAGACTCCCACATGTGTGGATCATACAGTTTCTGCTGGATACAGAAGTGTCCGGAAAGCCCTCGTCCGCATGGTTTCACAGGTTTAGGGGTATTTCCCAGCACTGACCCAACCAGGAAACTTCCGTTCGCATACCGTTCACGCTAAACCAGCTAAACAAAGGCAGCGGGATTAACCGGCGCTGTTTAAACAGCCGGTGACCCAGACCCTGCTGACCCGGGACGCCACGGCTCCACCAACAGAACCATGGGACGGGACGGGTGCGCTTGCATCCTTCAGACCTGCAACACCATACACATGTCTTAGCTGTGTTATGAAATATATCCCAATGCAATTCATAATGCGACACAAGCTCGTTCTTAGCATTGAGATCTGAAGGAGTTCAGGTCGATCAGCTTCATTACATCATGCATATACACATTTAAAACATAGTTTTTATCATAGAAAAATGCAATAATTAAAAAAAATTGTAATCTTATGAGATGTATGACTCAAAAACATCTTCATTCTGTGTTTTGCACAAATGGTTTCTCGCTTAGTAGTGTAAATATATATCGTTTTTTTATCTACAGAGGAAAAACAGAAACAAAAAATAGTTAAATATTAAAAAAGTAATAAAAAAAGCATTGTTAAGCATTATTGTTAAATATTAAAGACAATAACTATTATTTAAATTAGAAATATTCCTTTACTATCCTAAACAAAAATCCAGCAGACTTTAGTATAAATTAAAGTAATTTTTTTTAGGTTTTTTAGATATTAAAAGAATATTTTTAGGTCATTCTGAGGTCACTTAGCTCCCCCACATGCTCCAAATTCACCCAAAATAGTCTCATTCGTTTGTGCTGGTTTGTGCCGGTAAATTTTTTCGTTTGTGCTGAGTCGGACTTTAAAATATTAGACATTAAATCATAGACAATGACGTCACCGGCCCCCCACATGCTCCAAATTCACCCAAAATGACGCAATCGTTTGTGCTGTAAAAAGTAAATTTTGTGCTGCGCTGGGTTTTAAAATATTAATCATTGAATGTTAGCTCGATGACGTCACTCAGCCCCCCACATGCTTCAAATTCATCCAAAATAGTCTCAATCGTTTGTGTTGTAAAAAGTTTCGTTTGAGCTGACTCAGATTTTTAGATAATAAAATAATATTTTTTGGTCTTTCTGAGGCCACTTAGCCACATGCTCCAAATTCACCCCAAATAGTCTCGTTTGTTTGTGCTTCGGAGCTCATCCTGACGGTCTGATGGGAAGGATGATCACATGATCGGCTCCAGCGGATCTGCTCTTCCCTGTGGGTGGTTTTTACGGGACACTGCCGGGAACGCTGTTTTAGTCAAATCTCTTATCAAAACAAGCCTACTGGAGTCTGTATCTATAGTGTGTGTGTGTGTGTGTGTGTGTGTGTGTGTGTGTGTGTGTGTGTGTGGTGTGTGGTGTGTGGTGTGTGTGTGTGTATGATAGAAACTTCCCACAGCGTGTGTGTGTGTGTTTTAGGAACTTCCCATATCCCAGGTTTATGTTGCGTTAGACTATGGAGTGTGTGTGTGTGGCGCAGGGACGATATGACTTTCTGCCATAGGTTGTTTCAGCAAATCAGTCGGTTTAGAGGCATGACTCCAATATTCATGTTATATCGAGCATTCATACATATATACATTTAATGTTCCAGTTTGGAACTAACCGTTTTATAAATGTATATAATCCTTGATTCTGACTGGTCAATATCTGTGTTTTATTCACAATAAAACACGGCTATAACCACTTCACCCAATGTATCACTACACAACACCCCTAGCAACCACTCTTAGAAACGTAAACATGTGTTTGATCACGTTGATATTGTTCATTGAAGCTTATAGAGTATTGTGAGAGATTGTGTTTCAATTTAAAAGTCTTCTTTACTGACTCACTCACTCATAAAGACAGTCTTTGTCTAATGGCGAAAGAATGTTTGTAACGTAACTTCTGTTACTGTTCACAGTCAGGGACTATTTTTTCCAGCGGAAGGAATGCTTTTAGTGATTTTTTCTTTATGAAAGTTGCACTAATACATATTTTTTTTGCTTTAATATTTGTATTGTGTGGTAACTGTTTTATAAAAGCAATAAGGTACTCGAGGCTAGTGCTGTATCGTGAATAAGTCACGGATGAAGGTGTTACTCCGCGTCGCATCGAGCCTAACAACACCCACTAGCACTAGCCTCTCGTATCTTATTGCGCTCATATTCTATTATATTATATTTGTGTTGTTTCAAACCCATGTATATAATGTATGCATGTACTGTATGTATTAATTGCAAAACATTGGAAACATGCCTCTAAACTACCGACCAAGTTTGTGAAACTACCTATGGAAAAAACTCGTTATTTTGTATATAATTGTATTATATATTATAACTATATTATATTATATTGTTATATATAATAATACATATTATAACTCCGCTTCACGTCGTGAGCGCGTTACCACCTCGGGTGTGCATTATTTTTTTTAATAATTCTAATAAATATTTTTCTAATAGTCGTCAAATATTCCATATATATATGGAATATTTGACGACAACCATTAGAAAAATAATAGTCGTCATATATATATGTATATATATATATAATCAGTATATATATATATTTATATATAATACAAAAATATATATATATAATCAGTATATATATATTTATATATAAATACAAATATTGATATTATTTTATGACTTAAATGAAGTTATTATAATAAAATAAATAAATAAACCATATAATTTACCGTAAAGTAACCGAACATTCAGTTTAACACACACTGTAAAAAAAGTTAACTCATTATTTTGAGTTATCTTTTTGCATGGGTTTTTTTTTAGTTTAACTAACTTATTTCGATAAGTTGAGGACAAGAAAACTTAAAATTTCTTCTTGTCTGGACAATCTAGTTAAAAAAATAAGTTGAAATAACTAAATTGCTAAAATATTTTTTACAGTGCAGTTTCATAGTGCAGTGACACAATTCATATCATTACACAAGATTTTCAAGTGAATAGTGAGAAAAGTTTGAGTCTGTTCCTCACACAGATCTACTATATGACTTCAAAAGACTAGGAACATAATGCACGAGTCGTCATATTGACTATTGTAAAGATGATTTTATTCTTCTGCTTCTGTATCCCACAAGTTTGTGAGTGATGAAGAGCGTCCGCTTCTCCTCGTCTCCGGTTGTTGGTTTGCTGCGGCTCACAGATGTTTTGACAGGATTTTTGGATTCATGGCTCAATGAATTTGAACTGAAACATTGTATTGTTATTCTATCAAGCGTTTTAAACACAGACAGGAAGGTCTCTGGCCGTGGGTCTGTTCTGTTCGCTGCATATGTTCCTCCATCACCATCAGCGCTCACTAATGTGAGTCTGACGGAGGCGTAAAGCCAGGGCACGGCGTTTCATCTTTGATTCGGAGACGTTTTTCCAGGCCTGGGATCTTTTTGATCCGGCTATCCGCGTGGGTCTTATCGAGCAGCACACATGGCTTACATTTAAACATTAAAGCTGATGATTATGAGATTAAATCTGCGACCAAAGGTCACTGAGATAGACTGAAAAGCTTCTGAAGCTCGGCTCTTCTTGTACAGCCTGATTACAGGTTTGATGAACCGACGGTTATTTGCATAATATCTGCATTGGATTTACTCCGAGAGCTTCCAGTCGAAACCAAATCCTTTAGTGAATGTAGAGTAGGTACTGGAAATGCTGAAATATGCCGTGTGCTCATAAAGCATGCAGTGTGTTATGGGTTATGAGGGCCCAGTGATAAACATGCGCTGTTAAAATCTTTTATGGTGTGCTGAATCACAATAAAATGAGAAACGAGGTAACTGGGAAAGAAAGCAGAGCTGATGCATTGCGTGCCAGGTGTATCGGGACTCCTTCGTGAATGGGTTAGTTAATGATATTTGCAATATTGCAAGATTCTTAAGGTTTAATGTTTCGATAAGTCTCTTCTGCTCACCAAGGCTGTGTTTATTTAAGCAAAAATACAGTAAAAACTGTAATATTGTGAAATATTATTATCATTTTTATTATCTGATTTTATATTGTTTTGAGAATTGTTTTCTGATTGAATATAATTTAACATTTTATTCCGGTGATCAAAGCTGATTTTTCCCCACACATTTTCCAGGATTCTTTGATAAAGTTCAAAAGAAAACAAAAGAATACAGAAATATTTTGTAATGTTATAAATGTCTTTGCTGTCATTTTTGATCATTTATTGCATCCTTAAAAAAATATTACTGACCTCAAATTTGGTTTTGTACAAATTAAAAGTCTACAGCTTTTGTGTAATGCGTACAAACTTATGTTTATGTCTATTATGTGACTTAGAATCACAATTTTTTTTTCCAATCAAGATCACCATCTTGTATTGCTTAATCGTGCAGCTCTAATGTGACCCCAGATACCATTTGCTCTCGAACTCTTATGAATGTCACTGCATGATCTCAGTTTCAGAGCATGTTTAGAGCCTTCATTTAAATGTATAATGAGTTTAGAAAGTTCAGAGTGAAGATGTGCAGACATGTGCTGGTCAGAATATTCCAGATGAGTTTAGTCCTCTGCCCCCTGCGATACACATCGGCCTGTTTAATATCCTGTTGGCTCCTCTCGTAGCCTCCCTCAGATCACACACACACACACACACACACACACACACACACACACACCGCAGGCGCTTCCTGAGCCGCAGCAGTGCTTCAGAATGACTTCATTTAGAAGGACAGCAGACGGTTATGGCAGACTCTCCAGAGGACTCGTGAATCTCTGACGCTTTCACGTTCAATCCATCAATCCGTTTCTGAAAAACATCAGATGGTAGAAAGCTTTTAGGGACACATGTCCACAAATAAAAATAAGTCAATTTACACTGCCAAGAAGAAAAAAAAAAGATTTTCTATACATTCTAAAATCTATTTTTAGATACATTTTCTTGATTTTTGTTTTCTGAAAAATATATAAAAATGTAGTAATTCTATTTATAAAACCAAGATAAACATCTGCCAATGGGGTCAGAAAAATAAACGTAATTCACCTTACCCGTTTGTCAGATATTTGTTCTTGTTTTAGGAATATATTCACTTAATTTTAAGTAAAAAGTAAAAGTTTCCTGATATAAAGGTGCTATATGTAGCTTTTCTTCCAAAATTAATCCTTTTTTATTGCCTGTGTGTGAAGGGGTTGTAATCACACATTACAATGATCCACTTGTCGGGTTTTGCTATTACCTCTGAAGGCCAGTATTCCTAAGGCTCCGGGTCGGATTTACCACGAAATCCATCGGATGTGACGTGC
Source organism: Chrosomus eos (assembly GCA_036326025.1). Taxonomy (NCBI): domain Eukaryota; kingdom Metazoa; phylum Chordata; class Actinopteri; order Cypriniformes; family Leuciscidae; genus Chrosomus; species Chrosomus eos. Next base: position 28,085,887 of record CM070842.1, read on the forward strand.
ATGCGCGCTCCCGAGCTACGAGCGCTCTTGTAAACATTGGTTGCAATCTGAAACATCACCACTAGAGGCCGCTAAAACCTACACATAGCCCCTTTAAGAATGTTGAGATATTTTTAGGAAAATTATTTTAATGAGACAAAAATGTAGATAGACTAAAAGTAATAAAATTTTATATCCTTAAAAAAAATCTTTGTGGTTTTGTACAAATTAAGTCTACAGCTTTTGTTTAAGCATACATGTTTATGTCTATAATGTGACCTAGAGCTGCACAATTCTGGATGATTGAGAATCATGATTTTTTTTCAATTAGAGATTGCGATTTTCCTACCATTATGAATAGACAACTAAACAAAATATAATTTTATTTACTAGAGGTTCTGAGAAAATGTTAATTGCTGCAGTCTATTTAAAAATATTTCATTAATTTGATTTAATTATTTTTTTTAAACGTTTAAATGAATGATTCAATGACTCACTCATAAGGACTTCACTTGTTTTTAGATTACAAAGGTTAAAAATGTAATTTTTTTTAGCATAATTTTTCATGCACAGACAGTGCATATGTAGACATAAGCATCTTTTATAAACGTATGTGTCATCTAATATATGCATTAAATCAAAATTGACCTTATTTACTTCCTTATTTCATGTTCTTTGTCCTATTGCAAGCGTTTCATCAGTGCAGATTACTGTATCTAATGATTTTTAACCTTTGACCTTCTCCTTTTTGGCTGACGTCACCATACGTCACACAGGTTATTCATTCATGTTAGTAAATAACTATTTGGTCATTGTTTTTGGCTGCATATTTTTTTTAGAATTTCCTGTTTCGCTCACAGATTATTTCAGATAAAATGAGTTTCATGTTTAGTTTTATCTATAGATATGCTTTTTGGAACATGTTCTAGCCAAGATAATAATTCAAAAACCAAAACTGAGAATTTTAAAAGTTGGCAAGATTTTGGATTTCCTCAATCTGTCCAGAAATGTGTTTATCTGAGTAGTTGACTATAACTATTAAACAGTGAACAGACTAGTAAACTCTGCTGGTCTCAACTTGTTTACAGACAGAACATTTACTCTCATTTAATTACACTTTTTTTTTATTCTGCAAACATTTATTTCCTCTAAACTTGTTGCATTTCCTTAATTTTCTCACCTATTATTTGTCTTTTGTTTCCATGCTTTTTCACACACACACACACACACACACACACACACACACACACACACACACACACACACACACACACACACACACACACACACACACACACACACACACACACACACACGTTGGTGCAACAGCATTATGAGGACTCTCCATAGGCGTAATGGTTTTTATACTGTACAAACTATATATTCTGTCCCCCTACACTGCCCCTGTCCCTAAACCTCCCCATCACAGGAGACATGCTGCATTTTAACATTTTTTAATAAAACATTGTTTTTTATGTTTTTTAAGCCATTTGATTTATGAGGACATTTGAAATGTCCTCATAAACCACCCATAAGTTGTAATACCAGTGTAATACACATGTCATTATACAAATGTGTGTCCTCATAAATCACATAAACCAACCCACACACACACACACACACACACTTAAAGTGATAGTTCCTCCAAAAATAAATTCTCACATCATTCACTCCACACACGCACGCACACACGCACACACACACTCATGTGCACTCACTCACTCGGACTAGGGTGACCACCTGTCCCGCATTTTGCGGGACAGTCCCGAAATTTGAAGCTTTGTCCCGCGTCCCGCAAGTCATAAGCAGTGTCCCGCATTTTAATTTTGTCTGCATCCTTTTATTTCATCGTCCTTTAAGTTTAAATTACAATTCTACAATAAAAAATGTCAATAAGAAAACACTGAACATGCGCAGCGCAGCCGTTATTATTGGTTCTAGTCAGAGCGGGAAAACAAACACTGAGAATAAAAAAAAAACCACACACACAGACAAAAAAAAAAAAAAAAAACGGCAACAGAAAAATGGATCTATCCGGTGTCACGATACAATTTACAAAAGTGGAGAGGAGGACTCAAGTGCAGTGAAGGGATGATTTATTAACAAAATAAAACAAAACACAAAGCAAACACCCAGGGGGAAAACACAATAAATGAAACATAAAACAACACTGAACTAGGAGAACCAATACTGACTAAGAACATGACAACCATCACAGGGAAACCGGGGTGACAAAAGACAAAGATCCGACAAAGACAGCAAACAAGAGGAGACTTAAAAAGGGAACAAATCAAGAGGGGACAGGTGGAACAACTCAAACACTAATCAGGTAACAAGGGGGAGGGATCAAACAATCACAACAGCACATGGCACAACATAACAAAACACCCATGTGCTAGCAAGACAGGACAGACATGTGACATCCGGAGCTCCCGAGACGAAAAGGCGTCTTGTTCGTATAAGGAATAGGAGAAAAAATATACATGGTAAAAACCAGTTACAGGTGACCCTAAAAAAGGAGATGTGTCTACAGACACATAATGAATGAGAAGCCCTTACTCGAAGCTGCCAGATCAGACAAAAAAATATAAATTCAAGATGCACTGAATCCGGTAAGAACGCATTTAATCTTTCTAGTCTTTCCTAATGGAACTTATGTGCTTATTTGGAAATGTGCTTTTTGGCGATTGGATTATTATTTTCACTTAATTATTTAGATTAATAGACCCGTGCAGTTAAAATGATTTTTATATTATTAGTCGACGTTCAGCGCCGTCATTAACATTTTTATAAAGCCTATTAGCAATTTAAAGCATGTTAACATCACTGCAAAAAGACATCTAATATAAAATCAATATTTATTCACCTATAGTATAATAATAGTAAGTTATCTCCCTCGTGTCCCGCATTGTCCCGCAAAATCAGGTCTGCTGTCCTGCAACAGAGCAATAGCCAGGTGGTCACCCTAACTCGCACACTCACTCCCTCGCACACACACACACACACACACACACACTTAAAGTGATAGTTCCTCCAAAAATAAATTCTCACATCATTCACTCCACGCACACACACACACACACACACACACACACACACACACACACACACACACACTCACTCACTCGCACACTCAATCACTCGCACACTCACTCCCTCGCACACACACACACACACACACACACACACACACACAACACACACACACACACACACACACACACACACACACTTGCTCTCAGTCTCCTCCATCCATTATGATGTAATACTTCCATACTATCTTCTGCGTTCTGCACTATACATTGCCTCAGTTTTGAAGCGTCACTTTGGATAAAAGCCTCTGCTAAATGCACACATGTGGATGTAGTGTGTCAGTATGGCATTGACAACATGCAAAACATTGTCATTATGCCTGCATGAAAACATCATACTCAGATATGTCTGATGAGACTCACAGTGAGCTCATATTTAAAGAGAACTGCTGTAGATCTCGGATGAGGAGAGATGCTCCTCTCCCTTTATCTGCTTTCGGATGGGAAAAGTGCAGGATTTATATGTGCACACACTCAGATAAGCAGCCGTTGGTTAAATACAGCGCGAGGTCGCGGGTTCAGACCGTAACACACACACACACACACACACCGGCGTCTCCCGGCTGGGGTCGTGGAGGATCCTAAAGAGGTCGTTTGCTTAAATTTATTCTTGTTGCCCGTGAAAAACATGGAGATCATCTTTCTCTTTTTTCCCTCCTCTCTGCTTTCGGCCATGAACTCTCTCTGCCCAGTCACCCGATCTGTAAAAACAAAACATAAGTGAATAATAACCATGAGCTCTTACTGAACGCTATATCATCGCGGGCTGGTAAACGCAATGACCTCAATTTTCAGAAATATTACCCTGTGGGTCTGGAACAGCTGTGCCCAGATCAGCTTTAAATACCCAACACACACTCACACTCGGAACCTCAGTCGAGAACTCAGAGTTTAATTTTAGAATGTTGCTTGTAATTCAAAACATCATTCTAGAATTCTGACATTCAATGCAGAATTTAAAAATGGAATTTTAGAGGTTTGGAGTTTTTGGAATTTTGTTAATGTATCGCATAGCAAAAAATGAAGCATCACAACTGTTCTCAACATTAATTATAATGAGAAATGTTTCTTGAGCATCAAATCATCATATTATAGTGATTTCTGAAGGATCATGTGACACTGAAGGCTGGAGTAATGATGCTGAATGAGTTCTGAGTTCATTTAAGGGTTCATATAGGTGTGTGTGTGTGTGTGTGTGTGTGTGTGTGTGTGTGTGTGTGTGTGTGTGTGTGTGTGTGTGTGTGTGTGTGTGTGTGTGTGTGTGTGTGTGTGTGTGTGTGTGTGTGTGTGTGTGTGTGTGTGTGTGTGTGTACATGTGTAGACATGTTTTTCTATCCTGGTGGGGACTTAAACCCGAATGCACACAGACTCATGGGGACTCGAGTCACTGTGGGGACCTAAATAGAGGTCCCCATGGGCACAAAAGCTTATAAATCATACAGAATGAGTTTTTTTTTAAAAATGTAAAAATGCAGAAAGGTTTCTGTGCTGGGTAGGTTTAGGGGTAGGGTCAGTGTAAGGGGACAGAATATACAGTTTGTACAGTATAAAAACCATTATGTCTATGGAGAGTCCTCATAAAGATAGCGCACCAGACATGACGTGTGTGTGTGTGTGTGTGTGTGTGTGTGTGTGTGTGTGTGTGTGTGTGTGTGTGTGTGTGTGTGTGGTGTGTGTTGTGTGTGTGTGTGTGTGTGTGTGTGTGTGTGTGTGTGTGTGTGTGTGTTTGAGCTCCTCACACCTTCAGCTCCTGAGGGAGGAGAGCCTCTCGCTGTCGACACTTCTGCTTCTCTTTCTCTTTCTTTGCCTCGTTTTTCTCTCCGCTGCTCTTCGTTGCCAAGAGCCGTCCTCCCTTTCCCTGTTTCCTCTGGCTTTCCTCGTGTCTCACACACACTGAAAACACATCAGTCTTCCAGTAACAAGCACACACACACACACACACACACACACACACACACACACACACACACACACACACACACACACACACCATTCTCAGGTGTCTTGCATTCCATGTCCTCCTGTCCTTGAAACACACAGTTGGTTTCTCCTCAGGGAACACATCGAGCGGGCCGCTCTTTTCCCAACAAAAGCTCCGATCGCAAGAGAAAGAAGTAATTAGGAGGAGGGACCGTTTTTTACGTCTTTGCCCCCGCTTTGCAGAGAGTGTCTAGTTTACAGGCACAAAAGCCGAAAGAGTAACTTCTTAGAGAGGTTTCAGTTTTATAATCCCACTCGTCTGAAGAGAGAGAGTTTGGCCTCTGGAGTCGAGGAGCCACAGCTAAACACAGATCAGTCCCGTCACTCGTCTGCTGTTATTAACTCTTCAATATCAATCAGAAGACAATTTAAAGGGATAGTTCACCCAAAAAATTCATGTTTATATAATTATATTATATATATATATATATATATATATATATATATATATATATATATATATATATACACAAATATATTAAACAATCTTTTATGTTAGATGTGATTATTCCAAATGAACCGATATATATATATATATTTTATTATTTTTTTTTTTAAACATTTTTATACTATATATAATATATACAATTATAATTGTTTAGAACATTTTTTTTAATTGATTTAATTTAATAACATTTAATAAAATCTATTTAATAAATACATCAACTTAATTACTTTTATTATGCGTTTTGGTTTTATATAGGTTATAAAAACATTTATTAGCATTAAAGGGCCTATATGCGTTTTTCTGAAATTTAAACTCGCGACTGACACCTGTGGCCAAAAAGCAGAACTGCTCTTCCTTTCTGCTCGCTCTCGCAGCCAGGGTTGCCAGGTCTGCACAACAAAACCAGCCCAATTGCTCATCAAAACTAACCCAATCACGGCCAAAAATAGTCAAATAGCGTTCCCGGGTGTTTCCCCGATAACAATCATGTTCCAGTGAGTAAAACAATCGCGTCAATCCGTGCACTACACACAGGGATGGATTACTGACCGGGCCTATGGGGCCAGTGCCCAGGGGCCCTTGACTACCAGAAGCCCGGGGGGGCCCTGGGGTTTAAGGCTGCGCAATCCAGTTTGGTTCAGAAAACCCATTAACAATGAAACCAAATGTTTATTAATGCTGTCATAAATCTGTCCCATAGCCTACACAAGGCCTCTGAAAACAAGGCTCTTTGACTATGAGGGCTCCCTGGAACTTACTGTCCGGCCCTATGTGAATATGAAGGCCCCAAAACCTAGAACTATTGTCACTCTTTGAGCTTATTTTTATGTGTGAAAAGTATTGGGAAAATAACTATTTATTATTACAGTATAACTGCCCATTTTCCCTAAGTTGAAGTGAGACTACATTTTTAAACATTGCCTAATTTTTTATTTGCCTCATTTGCATAATTTTGTATTGCCTAATTATAAATGATCCAACAAAATAGGCCTAGAGAGAGCAATAGAGTATGTTTTAGCATAGTTATTAAAATTTGAACTGTAAAAAATAAAAACGTACACCCTTCACTCTACAGTTGTTTGAACGGCTAAAAGATGCACCTTCAAATAAAAAAGGCAATTAAGCAGAGTGTATATTGGAAATTACAGCTTTTCTTTTTTTTTTTACTGGTCAAACCAAATTTTACCACAGCACTTGAAACGACTGGTCCCATTAGATTGTAATACCTATTACCACTGGACAAGTGAAGTCAAAGATAAGTGAAGACAAGTGAAGTCAAAGATAACTTTGGAGATAACTGGCCCCAGGGCCTTACAAGTCATAATCCGTCCCTGACTACACAAACAACCCGCGGAAACAGTGCAGGCATACGGACCTGGCAACACTGCTCGCAGCGCTCGTACGTGCGTGCACACTTCACAAGTCATCTGCTGCCTGCAAGGAGGTCAATATCATGTTTGCAGAGGTAAGAACAGTCAAATACATATATTGTTTGAGATAAGTTTGCGAGTGTAGGCTACTTGCTGTCTAGTGGTAGTGGCAGAGTGATCTGAAACGTTTAACATGAACGCGCTTGACGTCACATCCGCAGACAGCGCGGGAAAAATCCGACCCGACAGAAAATAGGAAAAATAGGATACAGGCTTATAGGTGCACCCACTGTGAGCGGACAAGGTGTCAGTATGCTCAACGGGAGATGTTTGAGTCATAAATGGTCAAATAAAAAGGCTATTGTTACGTTTATTTTGGGGAAAAAGTTCCATATAGTCCCTTTAACTTATTACTCCATTAAAGATTAATAAAATCATATGATTATAGTATAAAATCATTTTTTATTGAAGCCGTATAATAACTTTGTGTGAAGGACAGACCAAATTATATTGGATTTGAATGGTAATTCTGTTTTTTTCCTCACAAAAATCTATCACATGATTTCTGAAGACTTACTCACAAATCACACAGGACTATTTTTATTACACTTTTATGGTGTTTTTTCGACCATAAGCGTCCCTGCCCACCGAATGCTGTCATAGTTTGAAAAGAGCAGCGGAAACATTGTGCTAAACATCTCCTTTAGTGTTTCTCAAAAGAAACATGTTTGGAAGGACATGACGTGGGTAAATGAGGTGAACGAAGCCTTTAATCTTCATTTTAGTTAATTTTAAGTATGAGAAGGGGTCAATGGCAGACGCTCGGTCTCTTTATACTCCAGGAGTAACTTTATCCAAACCTTTTCTCTCCTTCTTCCTTTTTCTTCATCTGTGTGAACTGGGCCAACGTTTCATTCTTTATAATTGACTGTCATATGAGCTTGAGGTGACATACCCGGTTTATCATCATTGTTTATGTTGACTGTTGTGTATTATCAGCCGGATAGATTGCATGTTATTGCATAATTTGGCTTCTGTTACTGTGTGTGTAATGTGGTAATTGCCGTCAGGTATAAACCCCAACGGCTGTCAAACACACCCTGTATTTTAGGCTCTTTGAAAAGCTTTGTTGCTGATTGCGTGGTTATTTATGCCTCGGAGGGGTTACGGCCACTTCCTCTTCCTGTCAGATAAAAAAAGACACTTTACTAGAAATCACTGCTGGTAATTCATTAATGATCCGGCTCTGGAACATCTTCTCTGCTTTTATCTCGTTTTTGGAGACTCGATTCAAACAAGTTGAGCGAATAAAGCTTGTGAATGTATGCATGTTCCTGTGGAGTCAGACTAAAACTATATATACAGTGATGCTTCCTATTTTTGTAGAAACCATGATGCATATTATTCAGAATTCTTTGAAAACTAATTTAAAAGAACAGCATTTATTTGAAATAGAGAAATCTTTTGGAATTGAAAGTCTTTATTGTAAATTGAGTGTGTGTGTGTGTGTGTGTGTGTGTGTGTGTGTGTGTGTGTGTGTGTGTGTGTGTGTGTGTGTGTGTGTGTGTGTGTGTGTGTGTGTGTGTGTGTGTGTGTGTGCGCGCGCACTAATAATCATTAAAGGATTTTGATAGCGATTCAAAAACTTGTGCGATCTTATTCCTAAATGACAAGGATTCGCCTCTGTCTGTTAAAGGAATAGTTCACCACCAAAATTACAATTCTGTTATCATTTACTCATCTTTTGAAAGTAACTTGGCGCTTCAAAATAATAGTATCGATTACTTTGTTACACCAGTAGGTGGCGACAAGTGACTGTCGACAAGTGACAAGTGACTTGAATCATTCACTCAAGAGATTCATTCAAAAACACTGATTCATTCAATGAAACGAGTCATTGAATCATTCACTCAAACTGTTTTTTAAAATTATATATTTAAATTAAATACGTATTTTTTATTAGACTGCAGCAATTAACATTTTAGCAAATTACATGTTATTGAATGTTATTTTATATATATATATATATATATTCTTATTGAATCTGTTCATGAGACATCATTTATTATTGTTCCCATATGTTTCTGTTTCAGATCTTTTGAATCAAAATGTTTGTTGAGTGGTTGATTGAAAGACGCAAATTATAGATTTTTTTTTTGTTAATATTCAACATGCACTTCCATTTCAATTGAGAAATATTTTAGTCGTTACTATAATAGTGCTGTCCGTCATTGACTTGGTATTTGGAGTTAAAATCTGATGTTTATCACTATAAACACTTCAGTTGTGTTGTATTACCTGATAGTCGTTTAACATAGCATTAGCAGTTTTTTATTGTTTGTAGCTTGCGTAGTGTAGCTAAATACATTAAAAAGAGTAGCATGATAAGTTTAACCGCTTTAAATAATAAGTAGCTTGCTGCATGTATCTGAATTTTAGGATTAACAGAGTTTTTTTTCTTTCTGTATCACAACCGAGTCTGAAGCGGACAGCAGCTTTCAGTCCAACACGCGCAGAAATAGAGAGACACACTCGGGGTTACGGCAGGAAAGGAGGGAAAAAAAGAAAAGAGCTGGCACACACCAGCGTTTGGCTTCTGGCACACAATCTCAGTCAGCAGTTTCTCCTCACGAAACGCAGCCAAGCGGCTCTGCACGCGTCCAGCTCACAGCTAATGCGCTGCTGGAGCCACGGTTCTTCAGCTTTATCATCTCTGTAGCGTACACCACCACATATGATTTAATATGCATCAATGCATCATCACAAGGTGTTGTTTTACTGTTCTCATTGAGAGCTAAATACTTCTGTCGCCTTGAAGGCACCATGCAATCGAAATGAATGCTTTTTTTTTTTCTTACATATTTTGCTGACATATTTTTTATAGAATTTTGCAACACATTTAACACAAGAACATAACATACACTTAATACAAACATAACTTACTCAAGTCCCTCCCCCTCCACATTAACCCTGGCAGTCGTAAAAAAAGAAATTCCTTAATAATGCTTTTTTTTATTGAGTATTTCAGTTTTTATTAAAAATTATTTATATGTGCACATCATTTTTTCTTTTTTGAAGCAAGTGGACCGGCGTCTCTAAAACCTTTTTCTGTCGTCATCGAGAGCAAAATACTAAGAAAATACACAGCCAATCAGAACTTACTTGAGTTTTAATATGCAGCATTATGGACCAATGGTATTTCACTGTTGGCGGGGACAAAACATTAAACAATAAACAGTTTTTGGGTTAAAAAATTGCAAAATACAGATTTTATGCAAATTTTGTATGCATACAATTATGCAAATTACAATGGTGTCATGTTATGTATATTGTGGGTAAAATGTTGCCAATTATAAAAGTGCAGAATAGGATTAGTTTCTGTAACATTTTTACACTAGAGAACAAAAGAAACAAGGGAATTCATGATTCATGAAAAAAATTATAATGAATTTGTTTATGCATTTGGCAGATGCATTTTTCCAAAGCAACTTGCATTACATTTTCATTTTTATCAGTTCACGCATTTAAAATTATATGATCAATAAGTTATGACAACATATGTTTTTACATTGCATTGCTTTGTCAAAACAAGTAAAGATATTTTCAACTTTTTTATAAGTTATACAAGATTCAACTTATGTTTTTAAGTCAGTTTTATATCATTTAATTTGGAATTACTTAAATATCCAAGTTGTACTTAAAAAATTAAGGCAGCAACATTTTTTACATTGTGGGAACTGAACCCATGCAATGCTAATTTAATCAGAATTCAGCGGTTAAAGCAGACATGTTATGGTGGTTACTTGAACATGATTCTAGCAGGACGAGTTTGAGGTTGGGTCACTGAATGAACACTAGTGATCGTGATGCTCGCCTAAACAGCCGTCAGTTGTGTTGTTCAGTGAACTTGTTAAATTGCATGTGTAGAACGGAGTGAACATGTGTCAGGCGTGTTGCGGTGCTGCAGCGAGGCGCGCGTGTGTGTGTGTGTGTGTGTGTGTGTGTGTGTGTGTGTGTGTGTGTGTTGTGTGTGTGTGTGTGTGTGTGTGTGTGTGTGTGTGTGTGTGTTTTCCTGCATGTGTCCATGAGCTGCTGTAATGCGAGGAGGAAGTTTCCTGATTAAACAGCATGTGTTTCATGTTTTGAGGGCATGTGTTTTCTTTCCCAATCATGT
>CM070842.1:28099429-28134429 GCA_036326025.1 Chrosomus eos
CACACACACTGACATACAACACACACACACATACAACACACACACACACATATACAACACACACACACACACACACACACACACATATAACACACACACGCACACACACACACACTGACATACAAACACACACACACATATACAACACACACACACACACACACAACACACACACACTGACATACAACACACACACACATACAACACACACACACACACACATATACAACACACACACACACACACACATATAACACACACACGCACACACACACACACACACACACACACACACACACACACTTAAAGTGATAGTTCCTCCAAAAATAAATTCTCACATCATTCACTCCTCCCTCTTCTTGTCATTCCAAACCCGTGTGACTTTCTTTCTTCTGTTAAATATGTAAAATGGATGTGGACAGATTTTATTTGAAATGGGAACCTATTTTGTCATATTTTAAAAATCTTGAAGAATTATCCATGTATCTCTCTCTTTACATCTTTTTGTGTCGTTGTATTAGCTGTTTTGACCTCAGTGTAGTTTGTCTCACAGAATGGCAAAATTATTATTATCATGATCATTTTTTTCTTCTCTCTCTTTTATGTATGCATTTATACTGTAATAGTGATACTTTTATCATCATTACTTTTGTTTTGGTTGGTATGCATGGGTACATGCCTTGAAAAGGTGTAGTGACATGGTTTTATTTTGACTTTGTAACCAGACGCTATGTTATGATAGTTAAAATTAGAAGGAGGGAAAATGTAACTTTCATGGTTCACTGTATATTGCTTTACTACGGAAGCCCTGAACCGCAACGTAAAAAAAAAATCTGTAAAAAAAAAAAAATCTGAAGAAAAAAAAAATCTAGCATTTCGAGATTAAAGTCGAAACGTTTCGAGAATAAAGTCAAAATATTACGATAATACAGTCTTCAGTCTTGCACAAGTGTGTGCATTCATAACAGTGCGTCCACTAGCGCGCGCGTGTGTGTGTGTGTCAGGGTTGGGTGCAGGTGACCGAAGACGAGGACACGGAAGCTTCAATATAATAGTTTTTAATAACAAAAATGAAACTTTCCAAAATGAAACAAGAACAAAACTCCAGGACTTTCAGGGTTTACACACAACCATACATAGACGACGATCGACAAACACTGGGAGAAAACACAGGGCTTAAATACACAAGGAATAATGGGATAATGAACAGAACACAGGTGACGGGAATAACTAATTAGGCAGAGCGGGAAAACTAACAGGACTGAACCAAAATAACAAAGACAGGGGAAACCAAGATCACAAAACAGAACTCAAACACATTGAATTGTTACAGTACCTCCCCCCTCCCCGAAGGCGCGTCCTCGCGCCGTATAACATCCAAAGGGGTGGGAGGGTGGGCGCCCTGGAGGCTGACGAGGGCATGGTGCAGGTCCAGGAAGCCTCCAGGGCGAGAGGCTGTGGCGTGGCCACGGCGAGCAGGCTGTGGGCGTGGCCACGACGGTGCAGGCTGTGGGCGTGGCCACGACGGTGCAGGCTGTGGGCGTGGCCACGACGGTGCAGGCTGTGGGCGTGGCCAGGGCAGAGCAGGCTGTGGGCGTGGCCACGGCGGTGCAGGCTGTGGGCGTGGCCACGGCGGAGCAGGTTGTGGGCGTGGCCAGGCGGAGCAGGCTGTGGGCGTGACCAAGCCGGAGCAGGCTGTGGGCGTGGCCACGACGGTGCAGGCTGATGGGCGTCCAGGCGGAGCTGTGGGACCTCGGGCAGCGGACTGTGGGCCTCGGGCAGGGCGGAGCTGGGGACCCTCGGGCGTCCAGGGCGGAGCTGTGGGACCCTCGGGCGTCCAGGGCGGAGCTGTGGGACCCTCGGGCGTCCAGGGCGGAGCTGTGGGACCCTCGGGCGTCCAGGGCGGAGCTGTGGGACCCTCGGGCGTCCAGGGCGGAGCTGTGGGACCTGGGCGTCCAGGGCGGAGCTGTGGGACCTCGGGCGTCCAGGGCGGAGCTGTGGGACCCTCGGGCGTCCAGGGCGGAGCTGTGGGACCCTCGGGCGTCCAGGGCGGAGCTGTGGGACCCTCGGGCGTCCAGGGCGGAGCTGTGGGACCCTCGGGCGTCCAGGGCGGAGCTGTGGGACCCCATGGCTCGGGCGTCCAGGCGAGCTGTGGGACCTCGGAGCGTCCAGGGCGGAGCTGTGTGAAGACCCTCGGGTGGCCATGGCGGTGAGGACCCCCGGTGGCCATGGCGTGCAGGCTCTTCAGGTGGCCACGGCGGTGAAGACCCTTCAGGTGGCCATGGCGGTGAGGACCCTTCGGGTGGCCATGGCGGTGAAGACCCTTCGGTGGCCATGGCGGTGTATTTTTTCGGGCCTCCGTGGATCTTTGGCCGCCTCCGTGGATCTTTGGCCGACCACGGCGAAGGCGTATAGCCCCCCCCCAAAATTTTCTTGGGGAGAAAGACAGGTTCAGGAACGGGAACAGACTTGACATCAACAGACGCTGGGTCAACGGGGTCTGGGTCAACGGGCTCTGGGTCTGGGTCAACGGGCTCTGGCGCTGGGTCAACGGGCTCTGGCGCTGGGTCAACGGGCTCTGGCGCTGGGTCAACGGGCTCTGGCTCTGGGTCAACGGGCTCTGGCTCTGGGTCAACGGGCTCTGGCTCTGGGTCAACGGGCTCTGGCGCTGGGTCAACGGGCTCTGGCTCTGGCGCTGGGTCAACGGGCTCTGGCTCTGGCTGGGTCAACGGGCTCTGGCTCTGGCGCTGGGTCAACGGGCTCTGGCTCTGGCGCTGGGTCAACGGGCTCTGGCTGGACGGTCTCTGGCCCGGACGGTCTCTGGCCGGACGGTTCTCTGGCCGGACGGTCTCTGGCCGGACGGTCTCTGGCCGGACGGTCTCTGGCTGGACGCTGGACGGGACCAGCGGCGAAGGCTCAACTGGGCTGGACGGGACCAGCGGTGAAGGCTTGACTGGGCTGGACGGGACCAGCGGTGAAGGCTTGATTGGGCTGGACGGGACCAGCTGTGAAGGCTCAACTGGGCTGGACGGGACCAGCGGTGAAGGCTTGACTGGGCTGGACGGGACCAGCGGTGAAGGCTTGATTGGGCTGGACGGGACCAGCGGTGAAGGCTTGACTGGACTGGACGGGACCAGCGGTGAAGGCTTGACTAGGCTGGACGGGACCAGCTGTGAAGGCTCTGGGGGAAGAAGCTCAGGTAGGTCGTCAAAAGGGTCAGGCTCTGACGGGCATGCCATGGGCTCAGGCTTTGGCGGGCATGCGATGGGCTCAGGCCATACTGGACTCGGGACCACCAGAACTCGATCACATCCCCTTCTACGACCTCCACGGGTCCCGCGAAATACGGCCATCCGGGTTCCCATGAAGGCCTGCTTCCAGCTCTCCATCCTTTGTTGTAGGTCGATCGTTCTGTCAGGGTTGGGTGCAGGTGACCGAAGACGAGGACACGGAAGCTTCAATATAATAGTTTTTAATAACAAAAATGAAACTTTACAAAATGAAACAAGAACAAAACTCCAGGACTTTCAGGGTTTACACACAACCATACATAGACGACGATCGACAAACACTGGGAGAAAACACAGGGCTTAAATACACAAGGAATAATGGGATAATGAACAGAACACAGGTGACGGGAATAACTAATTAGGCAGAGCGGGAAAACTAACAGGACTGAACCAAAATAACAAAGACAGGGGAAACCAAGATCACAAAACAGAACTCAAACACATTGAATTGTTACAGTGTGTGTGTGTAAAGAAATGCACTTGTGAAGTCGAACTGCCATGAATCAACACAAAATAGTAGCTTTTTACTTTTATCTGGGCTTTCAACTAAATTCTACACAGGTGCGAGTGGCAGTTTTTTTGAGGTGTTTTCGTGCTCGTCTAGGCAACATCTGGGTCGAGAACACAACAGTAACCGTTCTGTCTCCCTCTTCACCGTAAACACGTTCTGGATACATTTAAGTGCATCATTCTGTATCCAATCATTTTGCCGGATCTCGTGATTTCCTCAGATTTAATAACCACTAGTGGTTGAGGATAGATTCTCTGATATGATTGTAAAGCGCTTTGAGTGTATTAGACATATGAAAGCGCTATAGGCTATGCCTCATTCATTCATTTATAAAGCTGGATATCTCCATCCAGTCTGAAAAGTGTTTTTTGGGTTGGTTTTCCTGTAGGCTAAAGTCTATTCCGGCGCAGTAGGCTATATTTTATAACGTCCTATAATGGAAGCCTAATGCTGGTAGATTGGCACCTGTTGAATTTCCTTTTGTTGAAACAAAACACACACACACACACACACACACACCCACACACACACACACACACACACACACACACACACACACACACACACACAGTGTGAAACACTCGCTAAAAAATAATGCACCATTATGAATGCCTGTGTGTGCGGCAATGTGAAACAATGGCAAGCACACACGCAACTTCTACGGAAGACTATCGAAATGTTTCGACTTTAATCTCGAAATTTTTCGACTTTAATCTCGAAATTTTTCGACTTTAATCTCGAAATGTTTCGACTTTAATCTCGAAACGTTTCGACTTTAATCTCGAAACGTTTCGACTTTAATGTCGAAATGTTTCGACTTTAATCTCGAAACATTTCGACTTTAATCTCGAAACATTTCGACTTTAATCTCGAAATGCTAGATTTTTTTTTTTTTTTTTTTTTTAACAGATTTTTTTTTTTTTTTTTACGTTGCGGTTCAGGGCTTCCGTACTTTACTCCTTTAAAAAAAAAAAAAAAAATTGAGATGTTTATCAGAATGTTGTGAAGAACAAAAGTCACATGGGTCTGTAGTGACACGAGGCAGAGTGAACGATATCAGGATTTCTATTTACTGATGCGCTGTTTCTTTAAGACTCTCTCATTAGACTGTCTTGTGGATTTAGCAGGACTTTGATGTCAAAGTTCACTGATAACAGCCCAGACGAGCTCTTCATCTGAGGTCTCAGACTCCAAAGCTGCTTTTGAGATGCTTGTCTGCGCAAGGTCAAGTTTTTTATCTAGTCTTGAGTGGCAGAAATGAGCTGTTTTTCCACTAGGCCTTGTTTACAGTGGACGCGGCCTGACATGAGCACTGTGTGTGTGTGTGTATTTCTGGGTTAAAACTTTGGCAAGGCAGCGTTACGCTGGAAATAACAGGGTGTTTCGGCCAAAAAAACCCAAGTGCACTTCCTTAGAGAGTATGTGCGTGTGTGTGTGTTGTCGCCAGGTTTACTGCCACATACACACACACACATTTACAGCAGGCCTGCTCAGTGTTTTCTGACGCCGTGTGTGTGTTTGTTTATTTTGTTCTCTGCAGACTTTCCCACGCGCACAGATCCGCCATCAAGGTCATCAGACGGATGCAGTACTTCGTGGCTCGACGCAAATTTCAGGTATACTTTTATTTTGTATGTCAAAAAATCATGATCGAGTGACGTTTCCTCACCCCAGAGATAGTTATTCGGTGAAATTTCAAACTGAATTTCAAAGGAATATGAATGAAAGAAATATGCACCAATTTATGTTAAATTATAGAGAAATCAACTTTAGTTTTTATGAGAAAAACACACTTAAAAATATTTCAATTAATTTAAATGACAGAATAACTAAATTGAAACAATAAATATGCACTAAAATATGAATAAAAATGCTATTAAATTATAGAAAATTACTAGTTTAATAATAAAAAATCTTATAATAAATAAAAAATGCTATTTAATTGACAAAGCTAAATTGAAAATAAAATACGGAATATAATAAATAAAAATTCAATTTAACAGAAAAATGACTAATTTTATAACAATATACTTAAAAATATTTAAATTTATTAAGTGACAAAAACTGAATTGAAAATGAAAATATGCACTTAAAATATGAAGAAAATTCATTAAAATAAAAAATTACTAGTTTTCATAATAAAAACACTAAAATATTTGAATCAATAAATGACAAAGTAAATTGAAATATAATTGTAATTATTCAAAAAATAGTTTTGCGTACAGTTTCCACAGAAATGTGTGATTTTTGGATGATGCGCGATGTTTGATGTTCTGAAGACTAACTAACTAAAACCGAACTTATGATCTAAACTGAATTGAGAATTGAAATATTCACAAGACTTTTGCATACCTTTGCTGTTGTTGTTATTGAGTTAAACTGAGCTATAATAAGAACGTGTGGAAGTCCAAGGCCCAGGGGGCTCAGAGAATCAGAGAATAGTGTCCTGCCATGACAATGCCTGTGTCCCGCAGCAAGCCAGGAAACCGTACGACGTGCGGGACGTGATCGAGCAGTATTCACAGGGACACCTGAACATGATGGTCCGTATCAAAGAGCTGCAGAGACGGTGAGTCACGTGACCTCACGCTTTCCCACAAACATCCCTGTGTGTGTGTCTCAGATCCCTGATGTTTTCCTCTCGCAGGCTGGATCACACGTTGGGGAAACCGGGAATGTTCCTTCCAGGTAAAGGAAAAATTACATCAAATTCAGATTCAAAATGCATGAATAAATCATATCGAAGGGCTCACATGATCTATTATTGTTGCTTTTTTTTTAAATAAAAGAGTTTAATGTAGCCAAACACAGACATATTATTGAAGCCAAACTGCAAAAAAAAAAAAAAATGTAAATACAGAAACCATCGTGATTATGACATCACTGATCACACCCGTCTTATTAACATCCAATCATATATTTGCATATAATAAAATAATTCTATATACAGCAACTTTATCCACTTTGAAGATCATTTGCACATGTTAGCCAATCAGAGGTCATTTACATGTTTAATGATCTCTGATTGGCTCATAAAGGCTACGTCTACATTAATCCGGATAAATTTGAAAACGGAGTTTTCGTTTAAAAACGCTCTCCAGGCGTTTTCAGACGTTTCAGTGTGGATGAGAAACTTATAAATTCACCTTACTGCGCATGCGTGAAACCTCACAAAAGCTCACTGAGATGATACAGATGGAAAAATAAATAATAAAGGTATCGCGCAATTCTTCTAACATGATAATTTTATTTAGCAAAATATCTCACCATTCACTGATGCGTCCAGGTCGCACTCAGTCACCATATGTTTGGTCTAAAACGCGACTGCTCTCCTGTATGGACGCAGGACAGCAAATGTGAGTACATTTTCTGTCATCTTTGCAGTAGGCTACTGTGATATGAAGAGTGTGGAAAGTAACATATTTTAGCAACATTGTAAAAGTGAATCGCACATAATTAACAGGCACAATACCGGTAAACATGAATATCTATTGGTACAACATGGATCACATGACTAAACTTACGTCATCGTTTTCAAATACCTCCGGCTTCACAGTCCACACTACAACGCGGAAAACGGAGTTTTCAAATTTATCCACTTTGGAGAGCGTTTTCCAAAAGCTACGTTTACGTTGACTTAAAACGCCGTTTCAGTGTGGACGGAAGGCCAAAACGGAGAAAAAAATATACGTTTTCAAATGAAAACGTATTAGTGTGGACATGGCCAAAAATACCAATACATGCAAATTAAGAAACCATTGTGATTATGACATCACTTCCATCTCATTAACATGCAGTCTTCCATATTTACATATAATGAAAAACTCAATATACAGCATCTTTATCCACTTTAAAGATAATTTACACAGTAAATTATGTAGGTATGCAGATGTTAACCAATTAGAGGCCATTTACATATTTCAGTCTTAAAGACACAGTAGCAACAAAAGCCTGTTTGATTGTAACGGTATAGAGAAAGAATAGAAATAGCTGAAAAACTCAATTATTACAGGAGAAGACTGCAATGAAGTGTAGAATATGATCCTTTTAAATTAATATGCAAGTTATATGTTCAGGTTGTGTCTCATGTAAAAAGTATTGCTCTGGTTTTCAGTGAAGAAACCTTTTATGAGCAAGGTGTTTTTCTGGTATGTTTAGAAACGAATAATTTCTGACTGTCGTATTATTTCCTGGTCATGTGTTTTCCAGAGAAAGGTGTGGATAAGGAATATTATACGGTGGGAGCCCGGCTGATCCGACTGGAAGATAAGGTACAATCCCTTAAGCTTCTAGTGACGCTTTAGACTGAGTTTGTCACCAACATCCACTTATTTATTGAGCAAGCAATCGCAGAGAGTGCTGATATTTCACATATCATAAATGATAAGGCTTGATTATTTCTGGTTCTCTGTTTCATTGACTTGCTGCCGGTATCATGTAGTTTTGATCTCGTCCAGCTCAGACCGGGCGCTTCCGTCGGGTTTGTTGTTCTCGATGAGGAAGCCAGTCTGTGATTGTGAGATTTGAGGATTTTCAGAGATAATGTGTCGGAGAATCTGGCGAGTGTGTTTTCCAGCGTATCTGATGATGGTGTTACAGCAGATAATGTACAGTCGTCTAAATAAATGAATAAATGTGGTGTGTGTGTGTGTGTGTGTTTGTTTGTGTGTGTGTGTGTGTGTGTGTGTGTGTGTGTGTGTTGTGTGTGTGTGTGTGTGTGTGTGTGTGTGTGTGTGTGTGTGTGTGTCTGTCTGTCTCTGTCTCTGTGAGTATGTTTTGTGTCAGTGTTGTGTGTGTGTGTTGTCGAGACACATACAGTATTTAGATTGAATCATGGCGCCGTTTCTAGGTGTGTCTGCACTTCCCGTCTGGCTCTTCATTCGAGCACCTGTGATGATAAATCTCAGTCACCTCTTAAAGATTCATACTTTCCATATACATAACATATGACACATATGACAGCCCTTAAGAGTATATTTAACAAGATCTCTGATCATCTGAACAGTTTGAGTGGCACATTTCAGCTGTTATTGAAGAATGAAGAGACTGGACTAGACAGCATGTGTATTTCACGTGTAAATAGGCATTTATATAGACTTCTTAAAGGCACAGAAGCAAAAACTGCCCGTCATGATGAAATGAAGTAGTATGATATGTTTTTTGCTGTGGTTCAGTTTGGTGAAGCTGTAAAGACGTGTGAATGCAGACTCATGTGCAGATCTGATCTTGATGGCTGAAAGTGTGCAGACTTGAGCGCCGCTGTGATGTTTTCTGTGTGTGTGTGTGTGTGTGTGTGTGTGTGTGTGTGTGTGTGTGTGTGTGTGTGTGTGTGTGTGTGGTGTGTGTCAAGCGCCGCTGTGATGTTTAGACTGTAGAAGAGCACAACTAGAGCTAGCGAGAGGAAAACTTGTCGTGACAAGGTGATGGTGGTTTCATTCGGTCGATTCATGCCTGAGGGCAACAGGTGGGCGAACTGAATGACCCACACACACACACACACACACACATGCACATAAACGCAGACATCTGATCATACGTGCTGCGTCATTTGGCTGGAGCAATAAACACAAGATATTACAGCAAACATAGTATCTCACATGTCTCTGAAGGATCTTAACACTGTCTCACACTGCTTTAGATCTAGTCTACATGTCAGCTACTAAATCATTTGTCTATTTTTTTTCTCCTCAAGAATTGTTGATGCTTAAACATGAACAACATAAAGTCTTCTGAAAAACCTCAGAGTGAGAAAATGTTCCTCTGATATAGACCTTATGTATTAGAGAAACGTGGGCGCCGTCATTTTTAGAATATTGTCTTTGAACTTCCGTTTTTGCGGCCGCTCTGTATATTTCTATGGCATCGCTGTCCAGGAGTAATGTGCTGGTGAAGTGGATTTACTTATTGTAGAGTTAACAAAAGTTATCATGAGCATTGTAATGTTTATCATAAGCATTGTAAAACAGATATCTTAACAAATGTCGACCGGGAATTTTTTTTACGAGCAGTTCATTCATCCCTATGCAAGATCGCTGTGAAAATACAGACCGGAAGTCAAAAGACAACGAGCGCAGCGCTGAAAAGGGGCGGAGCTACATAAGGTCTATATATTCACCAATTAAAAAAATTCTCCAAATATTGTTTATAAATGTTTATAAATAATTACTATTATTTTATTAGCAGTATTATTATTTAATTATATATTATATATATATATATATATATATATATATATATATATATATATATAACTGATTTATTTATAAAAAAATATATATATACATCGATATATATATATACATCGATATGTGTATATATTATATATAATCATGATTTTATATATAAAATCATAATTATATATATACATTTTTGTTCATATATATATATATATTATATATATAATGTGTGTGTGTAGGCTTATGTATGTGTGTATACATAATTTTTGTTTATATATATATATATATATATACATTATTTATATATATATATATACACATTATTTATATATATATATATATATATATATTATATATATATAATATATATATATATTATATATATAGTATTTCTTATATGTCACATCTCTGATAAAATGTTCCTCTGTGAAGACCTTGATCATCTCTCCATCGAGTGTGAATATTATAAATCACACGGTCTTCTCTCTCGGTCAGTCTTTATTTTGCTGATGTTTATTTTGCTGGCGGCTCTGAGTAAGTTGAATGTTTCGAGGTATCCCGCTTGACTGGCAGCACTGAGTAAGTTGAATGTTTGGAGGTATCCCGCTGCACTGGCAGCTCAGAGTAAGTTGAATGTTTCGAGGTATCCCGCTTGACTGGCAGCTCTGAGTAAGTTGAATGTTGTGAGGTATCCCGCTTGACTGGCAGCTCTGAGTAAGTTGAATGTTTGGAGGTATCCCGCTTGACTGGCGGCTCTGAGTAAGTTGAATGTTTCGAGGTATCCCGCTTGACTGCCGGCTCTGAGTAAGTTGAATGTTTCGAGGTATCCAGCTTGACTGGCGGCTCTGAGTGAGTTGAATGTTTCGAGGTATCCCGCTTGACTGGCGGCTCTGAGTAAGTTGAATGTTTGGAGGTATCCCGCTTGACTGGCGGCTCTGAGTGAGTTGAATGTTTCGAGGTATCCAGCTTGACTGCCGGCTCTGAGTGAGTTGAATGTTTCGAGGTATCCCGCTTGACTGGCGGCTCTGAGTAAGTTGAATGTTTCGAGGTATCCCGCTTGACTGCCGGCTCTGAGTAAGTTAAATGTTTCGAGGTATCCCGCTTGACTGCGGCTGTGAGTAAGTTGAATGTTTCGAGGTATCCCGCTTGACTGGCAGCTCTGAGTAAGTTGAATGTTTCGAGGTATCCCGCTTGACTGGCGGCTCTGAGTAAGTTGAATGTTTGGAGGTATCCCGCTTGACTGGCAGCTCTGAGTAAGTTGAATGTTTCGAGGTATCCCGCTTGACTGCCGGCTCTGAGTAAGTTGAATGTTTGGAGGTATCCCGCTTGACTGGCAGCTCTGAGTAAGTTGAATGTTTCGAGGTATCCCGCTTGACTGGCGGCTCTGAGTAAGTTGAATGTTTCGAGGTATCCCGCTTGACTGGCGGCTCTGAGTGAGTTGAATGTTTTGAGGTATCCCGCTTGACTGGCGGCTCTGAGTGAGTTGAATGTTTCGAGGTATCCCACTTGACTGGCAGCTCTGAGTAAGTTGTGGTTAATATGTCGGAGGTTTGCACGGCCCGACATTGATTTATACTCCTTGTCAAAGACACACATTGTAACAAACGGCCCGTCTCCTCCTTCCCTCATGAAGATGAATGAGGACCGGTGACGTGGCGTGTTATCTCTCTGTTCCACTGAAGCATGTGCGCAGAATAACAAGAGTTTGACGTCTCCGGGAATTGGCTTTTCAATAAGCTTAAGAAAGCGTGTACAACCTTGACTGAATATTGAAGGTCAAAACATGCGCTGAACCTGCTCTTTTATAGATCTTATTTTTTTTATAATACTTTATTTATTTTTTCAATTCTGAGAAGTACCTCATTTAATGATCTGTGATTGGCTAATAAAAATGGCAATACATTTAAATACAGAAACCATCGTGATTATGACATCACTTGCATCTCATTAACATGCAACCTTTCATATTTACATGTAATAAAAAAATTCAATATACAGCAACTTTATCTTCTTTGAAGATTATTTGCACAGATATTAGCCAATCAGAGGTCATTTACATGTTTAATGATCTCTGATTGGCTAATAAAAATGGCAATACATTTAAATACAGAAACCATCGTGATTATGACATCACTTGCATCTCATTAACATGCAACCTTTCATATTTACATATAATGAAAAACTCAATATACAGCAACTTTATCCACTTTGAAGATAATTTGCGCAGGTGTTAGCCAATCAGAAGTCGTTTAAATATTCAATGACCTCTGATTGGCTAATCAAAATGACTTTAATTTTCATTAGAAGACCTCAGCAAAATTGATGTTCTCCATGCTTAGGCAGTTTGTGTGGTTTTTCTGGTAAATCAAAACGTGTCAAACCAGTTTCTGATTTCTTGTAAAGCGTAACATGCACAGAGAACACGCAAAATTTGAAAAAAAAATCTGATTCTGAAACACATTAGCGAGTGCTGATGTGAAGGGCAGAAGCACAGAGCTGTGTTTAGGCTACAGTCGACGGCGTAAACACACGTGTAGCTCACACACACACACACACCACACTCACATCACCGCACATGTTTACGCACGTTTACATCTGATGGCTCTCACACACATAAACATCCTCACACACAATGTTATGCGTTGCACATGACTTCTGCTCGAGTCTCGGCTGTCCGACAGAAACGATTGTTAAATAAACGATATGAGAACTTAAGGGTTAAATGTGTGTTTACTTTTATTTCATTTATGGAGTTCCGTTTTGTGGCACTAAAGTTGAAGGAGTATTTGGTTGATTTATTGTTCCTGCACAACCTGAAGTGTGGCACTGTACCGTACTGTACTTCACCGTACTGTAGTCTGAATGTCAGCTTTTGACCTTTACATTTGCATTACTTTTCTAGTCATTCTGGATAAGGATTAAAAAAAAAAACATTTTATAAATATTACACTCTAAAAGAGGTTTCTATGTATTAGAGCTGAGTAAGGGAAAAACTATATTCATGACTATCTATCTATCTATATATCTATATATCCATCCATCTATCTATCCATCCATCCATCCATCTATCGTCCATCTATCCATCCATCCATCCATCTATCCTGTCCATCTATCCATCCATCCATCCATCCATCTATCCGTCCATCTATTCATCCATCCATCCATCCATCTATCCGTCCATCTATTCATCCATCCATCCATCTATCCGTCCATCTATTCATCCATCCATCCATCCATCTATCCGTCCATCTATCCATCCATCCATCCATCCATCTATCCGTCCATCTATTCATCCATCTATCCATCCATCTATCCATCCATCTATTCATCTATCCATCCATCCATCCATCCAACCATCCATCCATCTATTCATCCATCTATCATCCATCTATTCATTTATCCATCCATCCATCCAATCCAACCATCCATCTATTCATCCATCTATCCATCCATCTATTCATTTATCCATCCATCCATCTATCCATCCATCTATTCATCCATCTATCCATCCATCTATTCATTTATCCATCCATCTATCCATCCATCTATTCATCCATCTATTCATCCATCCATCCATCATCTATCCATCCATCTATCCATCCATCTATCCATCCATCTATTCATCCATCTATTCATCCATCCATCCATCTATCCATCCATCTATCCATCCATCCATCTATCCATCCATCTATCCATCCATCTATCCATCATCTATTCATCCATCTATCCATCCATCTATTCATCCATCTATTCATCCATCCATCTATCCATCTATTCATTCATCCATCCATCCATCCATCCATCATCCATCCATCCATCCATCTATTCATCCATCTATTCATCCATCCATCTATCCATCCATCCATCCATCCATCTATTCATCTATCCATCCATCCATCCATCTATCCATCCATCTATCCATCCATCCATCTATCCATCCATCCATCCATCCATCCATCTATCTATCCATCTATCTATCCATCCATCCATCCATCCATCTATCTATCTATCCATCTATCTATCCATCTATCCATCTATCTATCTATCTGGCTTATAATCCTTCAAACTTCAAGACTTTTCTAACTTTTTTGAAAACTTTGAAACAAGGTTTTGTCGAGTCAAATGTTTGTATCTATTATTCAGAAGTATATGTTACTCATTTTGAAGTCATTATCAATGCTTTTACGAACAAAGTAGGCTACATCCCATACCTGTTAGTTCCAGTCCTTTAATGTAACGGGACTAGCAGCTTTCCAAGAGCACATTTCTCTGGCTTTGTGTTCCCTACAAAATACAAGAATTCCTGGATTCTTTTGGGACTGTTTTTATTGGCAGAGAAAAAGTAAACAAAATCGCCGACCATTGTGTCAGAAAGTCATGTAACAAAAAGGCCTGATGTACACTCAGCTGGTTATTATTGTTAAATAAACCAAGACAGGGTGATCAAGACGCCGATGTGGAGTCTTCAAACCATATAAAAATATATGAAAATATCAACAACAACAAAATTATTTATAAAAATGGGGGGATTTTTTTATATATAAAAATATAGAAAAAAAAATAGTGACAGAATGGAGAAAAAAAACATGGGAGAACCCAGGCTCAGTCAGGGGGGTAGTCGTCCTTTGGCCAACGAACCAACAGTGTATGATTATGATTTAGGCAGCATAATAGGTCAGAAGTCAGATGGGATCAGAACTTTCATGATATTTATCCAGTTCATATGAGGTGTCCATGAGGCCTTCAGTGTTGATGAGGCTGGCACTTCAGGGATTGGTTGTCGCCGTGTCCAGACGCAGGTCCTTCCTTAGATCCGGATATGCCCTGGATCCGGCGGACTGTGGTAAACCTCGGGATAAACAGAGAGGCTAATATTAGCGCAGACGCCATCCATTTTATGATGTACAAAGTACATCAGGAATTATGGGAAGTGTTCCCGGTTCCGGCTGATCTAAACTATGCAGCCTAACATTGAATTATAGAAGTCTATAATGTATTATGTGTATGCTAAGCCAAAAAGATGTGTTTTTAGTCTAGATTTAAACTGACAGACTGTATCTGCTTCCCGGACCGTGTTAGGAAGATTGTTCCAAAGTTTTGGTGCTAAATAGGAAAAGGATCTACCGCCAGCAGTCGATTTTGATATTTAGGTATTATCAACTGGCCAGAATTTTGAGATCGCAATAGACGTGAAGGACTATAATGCGTTAAGAGCTCGCTCAAGTACTGGGGAGCTAAACCATTTAGTGCTTTGTAAGTAATCAGACAAGCTGATTTCCAAGCGAGAGCTAAATGTGTCCTCTGACGGGAGTGCTTTGATTGGCCGAGGTGAGCGGCGCCTCTGCAGGACAGGGGTGATGTCTCTGGGGTGAGGGTGCGGTCCAGCCCGGGACGCTCAGGTAAGGCCGTGACTCGAGAGGTTTTAGGAGAGCGTATGCCCAGAGGTAATCTGACACGTCCCGTCCAAACAAACCATCCTTCATGCAGTGCTTAAGTGCCAGCCGTGCAACACAATGGCAGGAAATGTTCATAAAAAGCCGAATAGAAAGACCAAACTCTGTTAGTCGAGTCAGCTTCATTTATACAGCGCTTTTAACTATATAGACTGTTTCAAAGCAGCTTTACAGTGATAATAGGAGATTACAGTAACAGAGATTGTTTTGGCTTTACAGCAGATCTAGAATAAAGTTATTGTCCAGATAAAGTTAGTTTGATTGATTCACTTCTGTTGCAAAGATCATTAGTTATTAACTTACACGACACAAACTTTGTTTGTTCTGGCCGTTCATTTGCACAAAAACAGTGTCTGGCGGCTCGAGAACGCAAACATTGAAACAGGATCAAAGGTGCACGTTTTGAAATTTTTCAAAAAAACGTTATCATCTCCATGTAAACTTCAAAAACACAAATCTGTGAAAACGCTGATGGCGTACACATGTGTATTACGTGTTTAGTCTATAGGTAAGCACGTTTAAATATACACGTGAAACTCGGAAAATTAGAATATCGTGCAAAAATATTTCAGTAATTCAAATTAAAAAGTGAAATTAATATATTTAGTATATATAACTATATACATATGCATGATTATACTTTTCAGAGTGCCGACATTTCTGTATTTAAAATCCTTTTTTTGATTGATTTCATGTAATATTCTAATTTTCTGAGTTATTGAATTTGGGGTTTTCATAAGCTGTAAGCCATAATCATCAAAATGATAACTTTTGCACGATATTCTAATTTTTTGAGTTTCACCTGTGTAATAGCCTGGTTAAAACCAGAGCATTCTCAGTAGTAGCTGACTTATGATCTGGCAAAGCTAGACAAATCATTTCCAAAGGGGCGTCACCAACGGACGTCGCTCAAATGCCTCTGGGCGCAATTGGATAGACCTAAAACCAATCAGAGCGATGAAGGAGATGACGTATGTATGCAGAGCAATGGAGAAACATCTCCGAGTGTTGTTCTTTGCTCGGGTTTTAACAAAAACGAAACGTTCATAGCTGATTCGAACGAGTGATGTTCGAGTGGCATCCATCTTTGTAATGTAGGCTACAAAATCTGCTTCACCGTCGCTGCGCTGTCGTCATCGTGTAAAGCCGCCCCAACGTTTCTGATTGGTGCCTCGATTTCGACGGATTGGAAACGGGCTTGAATGAGCTCTTTGCCAGACTTACTTGCAGAGCAAATCTAAATTTGCCGGAAGTTGTCTGGGTTTTCCCAGGCTACCTCTATATGGCTCTTTCTTTACAAATTGACCTCAACAAATGACTTGTCTGGCCTGCATAATACAGAAGTATTTGTCATTTTCGTGTATCCATGCGAACTGGAATCATTTGTATAAGGTTTTATCAGTACAGAGGGGAAGAGGAGAAAAGGAGGGCTTCACGGGACAGTCTCCCCGTCGTGTTCGGAGATCTGTGTCTTGGCACGTCGTGTGTCCATTCACCATCTGAGCCACTCCGCTGTGATTTATGTGTTTGGCTGCAGATTCTGCCGGATTGGACAAAGAAAGGAAACTCGGCTGACATTAGGCAATGCGCTACACATCCTTCTGAGGCTTGTGGGACGGGAGCAAGTCTTGCCTTGCCCAGACTGTGGCTCTTTAAGTCCGACTGAAAGGTTATCGGCCTGGCAGAGTACAGTAAACGCCTATCCCTCTCTCTTCCGGGAATTACCTCGGCAGGAGCCGGACACAATGTGTGTGACAGCTGTTTCAATACAGCACAAGAGCGGAGACAATGCCATCATATCGCTTTTGCCGTTCTCAATATATTTCTTGCCTTTCATTGTTTTGCTGTCTCTTTCTGACAGTCTCGGGTTTAAGACGATATTAATCTGAGTCCGTTTGGTGTCCAATTTTGGCATGTGAGAAATGAGAAATGAATGTCCAGTTTGGTTTGCTTTTTAAATTATATCTTATTCTTGTATTTTCTTTTCTTATTTTTTAGTAATAATTTATTCTCCTACTGCATTTGATTTATATATATATATATTATTTTCTTATTGCATTTTGCAAGTATATTTTATTAAGTTTTGATATCTTATTTATAGTTTATTACATTTTGATTTATTTTATTATTTTTTTATTTTTTTATTTTCATATTAAATTTAATTTTCTATATTTGAATTTTACTTATTGCATTTTATTTTTTGTTTTATTCTCAACGTTTTATTTTGCAATTACATATTGTTCTTTTACATTTTTCTTGTTCTTTGTTCTATTTTATTATTTTATTAAGTTTTATTGTCTTTTTATTTTAATTTATATTGCTTTTTATTTTTTATTTTCACATTGCATTTTTTTAATCCTCTCATTTATTCTCTTTATTTTATTCTGTTATTGTATTTTATTTTCATGCTTTTAGATATTTTATTCTCTTATTACAATAAACTTTCTTATTTTTAGTTATTTTATTCTCTTATTGCATTTTATTTTCAAAATTTTGCTATATATATATTTTTATATATATATATTTTACATTCTCATTCTTTTAGTTCTATATTTTATAATTCTTTTTTCTTTATATTATTTTATGACACACTTCAAACACTATTTCAAAAGGTGCTATATAAACGAAGTTTAACTTACTTAATGTCCAGGTAGACTGTATTAAAGCACCTAACACCAGAAAGCACCTCAGGTTGGGTTAGTCGGTCTCTCTGTAGAGTAAAAAGCTTCTTAAACTCTATTCTTGGCCGTCTACATGTTCATATTAACACACAGCGCCTGGCTCTCTCCCTGGTTCCTCTGTTCATTGTCCCGTTGAGTTGAAGTGCACATATTTTTGAGGGTTACTAATGGGTCAGTGTGTTTGAAATGAAATAAGTAACTGAGTTTATTAGTCCCAATATATTTCTCTGGTTTTATGTGGAGCAGTAAGCAGCCGCGGGTCCATTAAGTGCATCTGGAGAAACATAAACCCAACGAGACCAAAAGCCCAGTGTCACAGGAACGAGATGGAGCACGCCGATGTCAAAGCTCTCGTCTCCGTTCATGCAAGCGTAATGGAGGATCTCCAGCGCATAATTTAGCTTTGTTTAGATCTGATGTCCTGATGGAGCTCGACTCAACAAGCTGTTTCGTGTAAGTCTTATCTCATCTGTATGTTTTCTAATGTATAGTCATTTAGAAACCAGAACAAAACAGAAGGAAGTTTCACGGTCCCACAAGACTTTCCAAAACAGCCTCTTTTTTCATTTCACAAACCTCACACACAGATACATGAAAGTGTCTCGTGTGTGTGTGTGTGTGTGTGTGTGTGTGTGTGTGTGTGTGTGTGTGTGTGTGTGTGTGTGTGTGTGTGTGTGTGTGTGTGTGTGTGTGTGTGTGTGTGTGTGTGTGGTGTGTGTGTGTGGTTTACCACTCCTTGTGTTACACTGCATTACTTCGCTTCAACAATACTCTCAAGGCCAGGCCTCCTTTCTCTCTATAGAACCGCCACAAAACACTGAACGAGTCGCTGGGAAACCTGACCCGACTCCACCCTCGAAATTATACGCTACTAGCCACGACAACAATAACAGGCAGTGTGTGTTTTTCTGTCTTTAACGAGATCTGCGCGTCAGACCTGCGGCCGCCACAGACGAGCGAGGGCGTGTTTTTGTGTGTGTGTGAGTCACATGACTGTTTACCTGCCATGCTTCACAAAGAGGCATCTGTGCTTATTTTAGCAGTAGTTGACTGATAAAA
This sequence comes from Chrosomus eos, assembly GCA_036326025.1. Lineage (NCBI taxonomy): Eukaryota > Metazoa > Chordata > Actinopteri > Cypriniformes > Leuciscidae > Chrosomus > Chrosomus eos. Next base: position 28,118,600 of record CM070842.1, read on the forward strand.
AATTTAATTTTTTACTGTCATTTAGCGGGAAAGATTACCAGTGTATAATGGCTCTCAATCAATGAAGTGAGTTCTGAACTTGTATTGAGGCAGCAAACGGGAAATAAAACTGCAATTCAAATTTGCATGTGAGGAATTAGAATTAAAAATACCAGAAATTTAAAAGGAAAGTTTGTCTAAACAGGCTTTGATTGTAAGCCTAGTTTGTTTTTGAAAATTATGGTTCACTCTCCTGATTCTTCAGTGCCTAATTTTGCAAAATATCCCTAAAATACATCAAAGGTCAGGGAAGCTTGTGTCGGCCAATCAGAATGCAGTAAAGCTGATGACACGCATTTGGGGATGTTGTATGAGGGAATGTGATGATGTGGTAAAAAGCATCAGACTTTATGACCCAGGCGAGCTCACAGAGAGAAAGCCCTAATGGCAGGGTACATGCAGGGGGCTGCGGGGTGTGTGTGTGTGTGTGTGTGTGTGTGTGTGTGTGTGTGTGTGTGTGTGTGTGTGTGTGTGTGTGTGTGTGTGTGTGTGTGTGTGTGTGTGTGTGTGTGTGTGTGTGTGTGTGTGTGTGTGTGGTGTGTGTGTGTGTGTGTGTGTGTGTGTGTGTGTGTGTGTAGGGGGTTGATGAGCCACAGTGGAGCCACTCTGGAGAAGTGAAATCACTGTAATAAGAGGGTAGTTGTTTGGCACAAACACACAACACACACACACACACACACACACACACACACACACACACACACACACACACACACACACACACACACACACACACACACACACACACACTTGAGCGAGGTGAGGCAAGATCTTTGCCCTCTGCTCTGTTTAACTCTGCTCTCTGCGCTCTGGCTTTGGACTCATTTTGGCGAGTGTTTCTGGAGTAAAGCTTGAGATCATTTGATGCATCAGAACTGCATCCTTTCACATTTAAATATTTGAATATGCTCAAACTCAAATTTTTGAGCTTTAAAAATTTGAGAGATAGGTGGATGGATGGATAGATAGAGAGATAGATGGATGGATAGATAGATCGATTGATGGATAGATAGAGAGATAGATGGATGGATGGATGGATAATAGATAGACAGATGGATAGATTGATGGATAGATAGAGAGATAGATGGATGGATGTCTGTTTTCTTGTCTGCACATTAATGCACTGGTGTTGTCTGCAGATATTAAAGGAACCCCAGGAGTCACTCTATTATATAGCCTACTCAGACAATAATGTGCCAGACAGAAAGCTCTTGGCAAATGGACGACTTCACGTATTGTTTACGCTTGTTCGCTTGTAAAGGACTTTTGTTACCTAATTGTACAGCACTGGGTAAATGCAGCGGTGCCTGTGCGCTTAACTCGTCCCTGTATTGTTGTGTTAGGGTTGTTAATTTGGCTGAGCTGGCACGCGCCCAGAGTTCAGCGAGTTCACAGACACTTGAGGCACGAGAGGGAAGCAGCGCTCTCAAAAGCCTCCTAAACTTTTCCTGTTTGCTGATTCAGCGCAATGAAAAGTGAAGCTGTGCTCCGAAAGCTCTTAAAGTGCTGTTTAGTCATCAATACAGGAACCCAAATGTAATCCGTATCAGTCGGTGAAGTCTGAGGGCGAGCGCTTTTCACTGTTTACCAAAAGCAGAAGTTATTTTGTTTAAATTAGATTACTATTTATTTCTCTTTTTAAAAAAAAAAATAAAAAAAAAATATTTATATATATACTTCTGGTAATGCCTATTTTTGGACGAAAATGAGCATAATGTGCACGTTATTTATCAAATGAATCATAATCCCACCCTTCAAGAGCTTTAAATATCCCGATGATTAGATCATCCTTTAAACCATTCCTGATCTGTCATTATCCGTGTCAATACCTAATGCGTTTAAAACTGCAGTCAGCCCTTTCTCTGGATGGGAACCTCATTTTGGGTCGTCTGGAATGGCAGGAATTGCGTCTTTTCCGTCCGAGCTTTGCAATTGAATGAGTTTTAACTGCGTAATGCCATGCTGCATTCTGAATGATTTCACATTCCCCTGATTTTCCAATTTGAAGTGCGTACGATCATCCTATCCTCATTTTTTATTTCTTGAATAGATTGACTATGACCAGGCCATTAAGAGCGCAAATATGCCATTAACGTTAATTCCCAGGTTTGAGCGCATTGCCATTTCTAAATATGCCCTTTGTGGTTTAGTCCTGGTCAGCGTGTTCCTAATGGACATAATGACATGCAGGTACACATATTATAATAGCATAAGCCTTGACACAATAGGTTTGTTTGTCCGAGTGCGCCGTGAGTTCCTCAATGGCATGCAAAAACAGCACATTACTGCACGCTGGTGGAAACACTAATGCAGCCTGTAAACCAGACACTTATACGACTCCCCAGTAAAAGGTAATTGTAGAACATAATGGCCTAATGGCTGTTTCGCTTCCACAGGGCCAAATGATTGAATCCACCCTTCACCATGCTTAACCAACAAACACCTGATCCTTTGTTAGTTGGGATATTTGACTAAGATAAGCCAAGACAGACTTGGTTGTTTTATGCAGTGTTGTGTTGAGTTATGTAATCAGATTACTTTTTTCAAGCAACAAGTAACACGTTATGTAATCAGATTACGTTTTTCAAGCTGTTGTAGAAATTTTAATAGTCATTTATTCCTAATCTATTCAATGTGTAAAAGTATATGTGTGTACATGCTTGTGCGTGACGTTTCAGGAATATATGGGACAGGACATCTCGACCTTAGGAATGGTCAAATTTGGCTGGTTTATTCCAGTACCAGTTTGTGTTATTAAGTAGAAACTGAACAGAAGTGGGGGCCTTATCTGGGTGGAAAAGTACAGCGAGTGAGAAGGAACCTTGAAAAGAGTATAAAAGCTGTCTCATGTCTTCCTGGTGCGCGTCACTCACTTCACAGAATGTAACAGCTGTGATGGCGACTGGGCCTTCTTGCAAGAATAAATATTTCTCTTTTTATTAATTTGACTCTGAGTGTCTCTTACGCAGTGATGATGTTTAACAGAAGTTTTTTGCCACAACATTTGGTGTCAGAGTGGGATTCCTTGGCAGTACCTCCTGGACCTGAGAGCGGACGGTGTTTGGCCACCTGGACTGAGCAGTTCCAGCTCTACCTCGTAAGTTTCAGAGAGAGGGGCCGACCGCTATCAGGGCCAGGAGAAGCTCCACTGGAATCAGATGAAAACGAACCCGTGGCAACTCAAGACATCTCTGGTAAGAGACGGCTAAAATATTTTTCTTATGGGCTAAAATATTTTTCAAAGTGAAACTGAACCATACTGGCTGAGGGCTGTTTCTGTGGTACGTAATCTGAGATTAATTGAGATCTATATATAGATCAAGAAATTTCAAACAGATACGAGGGAAAATAATCTGAGATTAATTGAGGTCTGTGACAGATCAAGAAATTTCAAGCAGATAAATAATCTGGGATTAATTGAGAACTGTGACAGATCAAGAGATTTCAAACAGATAGGTAACCTGAAAATGAGTTGTTCCACCACGGAGCAATTTGTTTTTAGGTGCTGAGGCTAATTAGGGGGAACCAGAACAATCGTAACAGATTTTTTGGTAAACCATAGTTAGGAGGGCACTAATAGTGCAACCCGACCGATTTGGGTTAAAAGAAAAGAATCGGGTTTGTTGGGGACGCCTAACAGACTAAAGAAAACGCGCGTTGAAGAGAAATCCACAGAGAACAGAGAAGCAGCAGTATGGGGATGTCTCAAAAGCAAGCTTGCGAAATTTGGTACACCGGTTTTCTGTCAAATGAGATAAAATTAAGGGCAGAAATGTATGATATTGAGCGCCACAAGATTAAAGGTGGTGCGGGGAACAGTTGAACAGGGCAGTGAGAAATAAAAGTGTCTGCGTTCAACATGTGTGTAAAAATGTGAACAGATAAGGAAATGTTGGCTTGAAGATAAAATGTCGAACTGCCAGGAGAAATAATGTTTTTACTTCTTCATCCAGTAAATGGATGCATGACATTAGATGTCTATAGAACTTAAAGTTATACGATAAGGATTGAAGTAGCAAGCAGCAATAAGGCTGTCTGTGTGAAATAGAGTGATAGAGTGATAGAAAAAGAGAGAACTGTAAGTGAGAAACTTGATGGAAGAGGGAAGTGAAAAACAAGAAGGTTGGTGTGTGAGATATGTTTATGTGGGGATTGTGCAAACAATCATGTACTGGTTAGATAATGAAGGAACTGGCATGTTTGAGAAAAGAAAGGAGAGGATACAGAATGAAAATGGCATGTAGGGGAAGATTGAGAAGAAATATAGTAGAAAACTATATGTGATGAAAATAAAATGTCAGACAGAATTTATGGAAGTCAAATTAACTGTTTAAATGGTATGAAAAGTCAGTTTTAGAATAAAATAAGGCATTGTATGAATGACAGGGATTAACATGACATGAAGAATGCAGTATGCAGTATGGGGAACAATTCTATATTTTTAATGGTAAAATAAAGATTGAAATTAGGTTTAGTTTTAGTTTGACAAACATTGTTTTTGAACCTAAAGGGTCTAATGGGGGTAGTGAAAGGAATGGATTTACCATCCATCTTCGTTTATTATGAAAGGAATTGGAAATTATAGTTTTATAAAAAAACGAATGCATATCCTGGTGTTTATGATTGCAGACAATGTCTGTATTTAATATCTGAGGAGTGACTGAGGGTTCGATCAAGGTCGAGAGTACAGGAGCAGTCTTCTTATTCAGCCCGGCTTTTGGATGTTAGATATGCACTTGTTCTGTAATCAGTGTTGATGATAATAGCAAATTAGTAAAATGTAAAGACAGCTATGTCCAAAGATTCCGGAAATCAATAATGTATGTTGTGCCAGTAATAATGATGATTCGGCTATTGTTGTATCTGCCATTGGTGGACTGTAAAAGAATATGGAGCACTGCTTATCAGTGGCTCTGTTTGCATTCCTGAATGGAACACTCTGCTTCAAGGGTGTGCAGTAAGTTAGAGCAGATGGAGAGTGTTTAAATTGTGGTCAGCAGGACCATTTAACATGTAACTGTAAATGCTCACTGAGAAGGGGTTTGAAAATGTGATAGTGACACATTTCTGGTAATAATGTGGGTTTGAAAGTAGATCAGTGTTTAAGTGACGATATTAACATTTCGTCTGAGAAAGAATAAGAGAAAAAAAAAAAAACAAGGTCAAAAGATTGAAGTCTTAAAGTGAATCCTTTGAAAATATCTATAATAGTAATTATTATAAGTGAATTGATGAATACAGTTTGATGTAAAATTAATGACTCCAACAAATGTGAGTTGCAGAAAGGAAAAAGTAACTAAAAGGATGATTGTGTTTTAATTAAACATTTTAAAAAGGGTTTAGATTAAATAGAACTAGAATAATTATTTTTATTTAAGATCAAATAAGCAGAAGCAGTAGGCTACTGAATTAACAGTTCTAAAATGTAAAAGGCATCTGATTAAACAAACAGCTTGAAAACTGTTGACCATGAAAGAACTAGAAGCTGATGTTTTGCTTTCAAAAGATAAGTTTGTTATTGGCTGTAATGAAACAGCTCGCTTATCTGAATCTGATGTGTGCTGTGGCTGTAAACGGCCAGTACGACAGATACTCGATCTGAGTGGAAATCTGTAATGTCTAAATTCCCTGTATGGGCAAAAGACAACTAAAATGATGTTTATTTGGAAACAAATGTCATTTCTGGCAAAGATGCCTTAAGCTGGGATAGTTAAAAGATTATAGATAAAAGTTTGATGATTAGAAGTATTTGAGAGAACAGTTTACCTGTCCTGAGTGCCTCAGAGTCTCTCTCAGTCAAATGTCAGCTAACAGGCTGTTATCTGACCCTGTGTCATAAGTAATAATAAGCTATTTATAGTAAAGCACAGTGTTTCAGTTGAAAAATCAGACACAGAGATGTTAAAGAAACCATTGCCATAAAGAGGGCAATTTGTATTGGTGAATGTTTTAAATGTAAAACTGAACGACTTTAAAGAAGTCTTTAAAATAATAATGCAGACCTTAAATGATAGAAATAACATTTTTGATTATTTTATTTTAGGACCAGTAACTTCTTTGTCTTATCTTAAGTCTCCACCATTGAAACAGGCCCGATGGCTACGGCTACAGATGTACAGTAACAGTACACTGAATGTATGGTTGTGAACTAAATTCACTGAGGGTAATCTAAGTAGCTAGGTTGATGATTTTAAGATGGTTAATGGATTTTAGTGATTAAATACTGCTGTTATTAACCTGTCTCCCTGTGAACACTATTAGGCAATCAGAATGGCTCTGGTGACTCTTGAACGTGCCTTTCCTAAGCTCCAGAAAGCAGCTGAGTTCTGTTAAAGGAAACTGATTGTGTGATGGGAGAGAGAGGTCACCAGTTTGTAAGCGGTCACCAGTGTGTACGTGGCTACTCAAGGACGGGATGATTCTCCTGGCCAGGGGACAGCCTAACGCAGGGGGTCACGGACATTGGGCACCTCAGGACGGGGGTGTGGTACATGCAAGAAAGGTAGTAAGAGTTGAGCGCTGACTACTGGAGGCCACTGGGGTCAGCAGAGCATTGAGAGGTGAGATGCGCTGTGACGAGTTGCGGCAGTCTGACCCAGAGAATGTGAGTTCCTCTATACCACTTGCCAGAAGAAACCGCATAATCGTACGCTTGTTTTTCATTGTGACAAGTGTCTGCAATTAAGCCAGGGGGACAACACCCTGAAGAGAAAATTATAGATAAAGAGCCAAGGGAGATGGGCTTTCAAGAGACAGCTGAGAAATGAGGGGATTGCCATTGTTTGTTGTGGAGACAGGAACAAAACTTTTTATGTATTGGCTGCCTCATGGGCAAGAATAAGAAAATTTATAGAAGTGTTGATTTTGAACTAATATGTTTTAACTCCTGGAGGTCGTTTGACATGGTGGGTGGCTAAAGATGAAGACAGTTTTTGATTTGAGAAAAGTCTGGATAACAAAATTTAATGGTAAAAGGATAGTGATTAATTTAATGTAATTATTATTTGTTAATAAGAGAGAGAGACTGTTTGAGTGGAGGAAGGGATGGTAAACTGTGTCTGTCTTTCTGTTGCCGGCCTGCTAGAGCAAGCTGAAGCAAAATAATGATAAGGAAAAAATTAAACAAAGCAACCCAGCAGACTGAAAATCTAATGAATAATGAACAGAAATGCTTTGGAACTGGTTAAGAGACCATGTAAAATTAGGTAAAAGCTACAGAAAAATGCGAAGTTTAAAATCTTATTTAAAATTTAAATCTTTTTAGCAATAATATATAAAAGAAAGAGTTAATATTGAAAAAAGCGAACATTGAAAATGAGCAGTTAACATATGTGTGTCTAGTATGAGTGTGTGTGATGGTGACAGCACTTTAGGTCTTGTATGTATTAGTTGAGGGTACTAATATTCCGCCTGAATAGTGAGTATATTGTTTCATCATTACAGATGGGTTAAGGGAATTGACAAATTTTAAAGAAGGCGATAATTGTGAGTGGATCAGATGAAAGATGATACAGAACATAGGACGAGCTTTAAGTTGATTGGTCATCAAGCTCTGTCTGGTATTAATTACTTTTTGTTGATTTGAATTACGTTCTGAATCAGTTTAAGTATTTGTGTAAATTGGAATTGTGGAGTTGTAGATCACCATCTGGCATGGGCTGAGATAAATGAAAATGTTATAGATTTGATGGCAACAACAAAGCGACACATTGGCTGAGTCAATATCAAATATGAAGAGAGCCCCTAAAAATGTATGATTATTGTGGGCAGAAGGATGAGAATGTTATTTGACTGACATTGACCAAGTCTGTACACCACGACCTGACTTGATAGAAACAATTGATGACTTTGAAAATGTTTTTAGATGACTGATTTAAGAGACCAAACAACAAGCCTGAAAAGCAGGATACGCTGTGAGGCTCAGGGCCTTTGCCCTTCAAATACTTCGTTGAGCAGATGATAATGTGGCTTTAAGTGAAGAATGTAATATTTTTGTTTCAGAGGCAGATAAAGATGTCTGGAGGAAATTTGTCTGAAGGACAACTTTTGGGTTAGTGTTGATGCAAACTTTATCAAAACACTATGTTAAATGTTATGTTAAATTGATGCTCGAGTTGTGTCGTGCATCAAGAGGGAGATGGTATAACAATTGCCAAATATGGTTTACTAAGGGACAATATATGTGGGCAGGACACTGGGTCTAATTGGGTAAAAGGCCGTCCCAAACAAAATTTGCTTTCTGTAAATGTATTTGCAGGACTGTTTCAACAGGAAACGCCAGGGCAGATGTGGCAGCGAAGGTCACGGCAGAACAGTAGACAAAAGAAACTACGTGTAGTTTTACTATCTGAAAATAACCTCGACATTTTGTTTTCTTTACAGAGAATGGAGCAGAGCATAACTTAAAATTTTCCTTTCACAGAATGTCAGGATTGGATTGCAGCTAACAGAATGATTCTGTTCCAAAATGTATTAATATTGTGTTGTTGACATGAGTAAAGTGGGTTGAATGTTAATGTAATAGTTGAATGAGTTTCAGGTTGCTGAATTGGCCAAATGTTGAGAATAAATTTGGAACTAATAATGTATATAATCAGTAAACAAATGGTGAAAATTCCACAGGTCACACCAGAAGGACGACCAGCAGCACTAACAAAACACTTAAGATCTCCATTCACAGGTGACAGAGGCTATGGTCCACTCCACAAACAAGGTTGCAAGGATGGAGATTGCAGCACCACCGTCCAAACATCTCACCTTAAACAACGCCAACGAGATTTGATTGGTCACTGATTCATTAGAAAGTATTTTAGGAAAATGAATGGATTGTTTGATTACTCTTTGGGGTTTCGGGGGTAGGATTGTCAATATTGTGTGTTTCCAGCTCAGTTAAATTGGTAAAATGACAGTTTTATCCAAATGATGATGACAATGACAAGAAATGTGATGAAGATGATTCTAGTAGTGGAAGCTACAGTGACATGTGTTAGACATTTGGTGTTTGTTTTTCTTTTCTTTTTCTTCTTCCTATGAATGTTTTTGTTATGAACAGATGGTTAAAAGCTGTGCTTATCCGCTATGTGATAAGGTACAAGGAGAGGGTTTTGAAATGAAGGGTTTTATTATACTTTTCTTATACTCTATATTTTGATGTAACCACTGTGGATTGATGATTTGTTGTTTTTCTAACTAGTCTGTACACTATTTCTTATTTAACTAAGGTGACTGAGGGTCAAGCTATGCTTGGGGTACAACAACAGTGATTGTTTATCTAGCCCGGCTTTAGTTGAATTCTTTATCTGCTTGCTAATACTTAAGGGCCTATCCTTACAAAAAACAGCCTAAGCTTTTTCTTTTCAAATGTTATTTTCACAAATGTTTAAGAAGAGTGATCAGTTATGCGAAAACTAGAGATGAAGAGTAGTGTGATGATATGACTTAAAATTTGTCTTTTTGTTTATTATTGTGATTATGGGTAATCTGAATGATAAAAAGTGTGGAATTGTTGTAGAAATTTTAATAGTCATTTATTCCTAATCTATTCAATGTGTAAAAGTATATGTGTGTACATGCTTGTGCGTGACGTTTCAGGAATATATGGGACAGGACATCTCGACCTTAGGAATGGTCAAATTTGGCTGGTTTATTCCAGTACCAGTTTGTGTTATTAAGTAGAAACTGAACAGAAGTGGGGGCCTTATCTGGGTGGAAAAGTACAGCGAGTGAGAAGGAACCTTGAAAAGAGTATAAAAGCTGTCTCATGTCTTCCTGGTGCGCGTCACTCACTTCACAGAATGTAACAGCTGTGATGGCGACTGGGCCTTCTTGCAAGAATAAATATTTCTCTTTTTATTAATTTGACTCTGAGTGTCTCTTACGCAGTGATGATGTTTAACAGAAGTTTTTGCCACAACAAAGCAACAAGTAACGCGAGTTATGTAATCAGATTACTTTTTTCAAGCAACAAGTAACGCATTACAAGTTACACGAGTTATGAAATCAGATTACTTTTTTCAAGCAACAACTAAAACAAATTATGTAATCATATTACTTTTTTCAAGCAACAAGTAACGCGTAAACAAGTAATGTTTACAACTAAATATCTGAGTTACTTTTTCCCATGTATTGGCTGACAGAACATGATGCTTACTGTAGTTCTTGTAGTGTTTGGCATGGTAATGGATATGACATTGTCGATATGTTTGGTCTTGGCAGAATGGATCTGATACTCTGCTGCTGCAGACTAAGTACAGGAGTTGCCGCTGCCAATACACACACGACACGCTGCTGTGAGCGAGTAAGACACGCTGCTGCTGTACAATATAGCATACATGAACAACCCGTAGCAGATCTATACAGGTGGAGCTGGGGAAGGTTGAGCTGCGAGCTCATTGGCTACTGATACAGCAGGAACCAATCAGCTGTGTCCTATAGATAATGATGTGATTGCAAGTAGATTGAGTTAAGGACCAATCAGTCTGCGCCATCTAGAGTTTCATGACATAACTTTGTATTTCTAGACTAAATGTGAGCATCTCACTTGCAAACTATTAAGTAAACCTGCAATAATCATAATGTTAAAATAATACATAATTTATGTATTTAATTTCACTGCATTAAACAATGTCTTTGCTGCTGACCTTTGATGATCTTATTCAACCATACTAAAATGACTTTACATTTGTGATTTTTTTTTTTTGCTGAGATTTTGACGACTTCTCCTGCATCATTTCACTTTTTATACTAAAGGTCCTTTTTACATTTGCCAAAACAACAATCTCAGCCCAGCTGATAAAAAGTAACACAAATTGAACACATTGCCTTCTATAAATAGTTACTAAGTAACTCAATTAGTATTTTTTTAGAAAGTAACGCAATATTGTATCGCATTACTTTTAAAACCAACTTTCCCCAACACTGATTGTATGTCCAACATGAAGTAGTTTTGGGATAATTCACCCGAGACTTTTGTTAGTTAATAATTGAATAACAGGGCCATTAAATTAACTTAAATGTTCTTAAACATTAGCGTAACGTAATGGTGTACTTGATTTTGTGTAGTACTATTTAAAATTCACCCTGTCAAAATTAGTATGCCAAAATCTGCTGTACATACAACACTAATAATCGACACTTCATTTAATATCATATGCATCTCTGCCAGGATTTGCGGTTGCGTATGAGGCATTAATTCATTTGAGGGATATTCTTGCATTGGTAACACTATTTCTAAGATTTCGTAATCCCCATACAGTGTATTCACTCTCCAAGTAGGCAAAGCAAAGCATGCGGTGATTGTGCAATGTCATTCATCAGTTAGGAAGTCACCAGACCATCTGTTTTAGATTGAGCTTCCCCTCATACAGAGATAAATGCTACCTGGGGAACTTCTGAGGAGAGCGTGTTCAGTCTTGTTCAGTTGACCCATATCGTGAATGTGTGGCATAACGAATGTGTTGTTTCCTTACAGCATATCTGAACGCATTAACAATGCTTCATTGCAACATTGTATTGTTATCTGTTTAGCAATGTTTTGCATGCGCTGGGACTAGTTTTTCTAGATATAGACCTTTGTTTGGTTACACAGCAACAGTTTAATTTTAAATATTAAAACTATTAAATTATTATTACAATTTTTTTTATATATATATATACAGTATATATATCTCCTGTCTCTTCCACACTTTTCTTTCATCCTTTTTTCCCCCAGCTCAGAATCCTGAAACTGTCTCTTCTGAGACTCACTCTGTCTCTCTTTGTCTTTCTCTATCTTTCTTTCTCCCCTCAATCGCCATCACCTTATTTTTTTTACGTCCTTTGTCAAATTGCCCTCGTCCTCTAATTGTCTTAATTAATGATGAGCATTTTACATGGCTGCGCAGTTTTCCCATCCCGCTGTTGTTTTTTCAGTCGCATTCCTCCTTCAATTTGTGGCAAACAGACAAAGAGGAGCTTGTTGGGCAGTTCTCCATCTATGGCCCGTGGACGCTATTAGTTATGAGGGTCCGTGAGAAAGAGACGCTTACTGAAACTCACTCTGGCCTGAATCAATGTGAACATCGCTATCGCAAACTTCACTATAAAGTTCTTCTTCTACGGTCACTTTTCCCTTTTAGATCAACAAATGTCATGATGGAGGAGCAAACACCTGAATAGGTTGTGAAATTTTAATGCAACTCTTTCGACACCTTAAATATGAATTTATTTTATCGCTAAAGCAATGCAAGAATGCATGTTGAGTACTGTATGTTCAACGCTGCAATGAATTGGCTTTTGCTGCCAAGTATTTGTTGCATACTTGCATAAAATGTGATCGTAAATTAAACGGCACAAGACTATAAAAAAGCTAGGGTAAAAACCTATAAATTACTAAATGGTAAGTAGCCTTACTCTATAGAGGGAAAAACATAATAGATCTAATAGGACATTTCATGTAGCTTTACAGTAAAATACTTATAAATGTACAGTATTTGGAGGTGAATAAGATGAGATGGAAGTATAAATTGTATAAAAAGTATAAATTGACATTTCCAGACACTTCACATTTTAAATATTTTCATTGTTTCTTCTTAGTTTTTTAGGGATGCACGATATGTCGGCCACCAGATCCGTATCGGACGATATATGTTAATTTTTAATGTTATTGTTATCGGCCTGATAAGAAAATTTGGCCAATATATAAAAGCTGATAAATAATGTATTATTTCCTTCAGCTGAGACACTTCAGATGCGCTCTGATCAACATGGTTTTGAATTGCTTGAAATATGACTGGAATCACTTATAATGAGAACATTATAATAGTGTGCTTGGGTCAAGACTTCTGTTTGGTAATCAGGCTCTCAAAAATGTTTAGATTTATCAGCCAATATATCGGTTATCAGCTTTCAAATATAAAGAATTATCAGTTATCGGTATCGGCCAAAGTTTTCATATTTTTTCAGTTATATCAGTTATGCACATTGTTGTTTTGTAATATTGCATGATGACTGTAAACTTCACAGATTTATTTCTTTACACTGATGTTTCGGAGCTGATTGATGAAGATGCGCGGCGTTTGTCCCGTGTCTGTCAGCACAAAGCCTAAAAGCGATCCGATCGTAAGCGAAAATGAAACCTAAGACATACCTGAAATGCAAGCTGCAGAAAAGCATGTGTGTGTGTGTGTGTGTGTGTTGTGTGTGTGTGTGTGTGTGTGTGTGTGTGTGTGTGTGTGTGTGTGTGTGTGTGTGGTGTGTGTGTGTGTGTGTGTGTGTGTGTGTGTGTGTGTGTGTGTGTGTGTGTGTGTGTGTGTGTGTGTGTGTGTGTGAAACCCTACATTATAGGGATACACAAAGATAGCAATATCTGAAATCCTTGTCCTTGTGGGGGACATTTTTTGGTCCCCATGAGGAAAACAGCGTATAAATCATATTAAGTGATGTTTTTTGAAAATGTAAAAATGCAGAAAGTTGTGTGTGATGGGTAGGTTTTGTGTGTGTGTGTGTGTGTGTGTGTGTGTGTGTGTGTGTGTGTGTGTGTGTGTGTGTGTGTGTGTGTGTGTGTGTGTGTGTGTGATGGGTAGGTTTAGGGGTAGAGTTAGTGTAAGGGGACAGAATATACAGTTTGTACAGTATAAAAATCATTATGCCTATGGAGAATCCCCAAAAAGATAGCGGACCAGACGTGTGTGTGTGTGTGTGTGTGTGTGTGTGTGTGTGTGTGTGTGTGTGTGTGTGTGTGTGTGTGTGTGTGTGTGTGTGTGTGTGTGTGTGTGTGTGTGCGTGTGCATGGCCCCTCCGCAGGGGAAAGTCTGCTAATATCGGCCCTAAACGCAGGTTATTATCCACCCAAACACGAGGCCCTGGCTCTTATCTCCTCAGCTGAGTGAGTGCAGTCCAGCACTGACAGGTGGACGCTGCGTCGCGCATCAGATAAGCGCTAACTGATCGCGGAGCGCACATTTCAGCATGCTAATGTCAGTAGTGAAACCGGATTCCTCTCTGTCGCACAATGCTATCACGAACTATCACGGGCCGCTGGAGGTCCTCGCGCTCTCAGGCCCGGCTCGCGTTTCTTCATGGCACGCCGCAGGCACTTATCTCTATCCCATCATGCACTGGGGCGCAGGAGCTGTCAGTGGCCCCTGTGGCGACCGGCGGGTAGAGTTACAGCAGTTCGTCTGTCAAAGACCCGTTTCCCGCCAATTTTGCCTCTGGACTGCTGTTGTTGTGCACTTTTTTGATGCAACATCATCATTTAATCAACATAGACCAACGCTACATTTTTCTAAATGTCATAATCATTTGTTAACAAGCAAGTATTCATTACTTCAGTGACATAGACATTTCTCCATTAAATATATATATTTTTTTAATTAATACTTTACTACCTTTTTCGCTAACTGTGATTTTGTTAGGGTGACCAACTGTCCTGTTTTCATATAACAATATAACAAATTTTTATCCATACAGAGGAGGCATAACCTACTTTAAATGTATTGAAATTAATAAGGTTTCTTTGAGTAAACTTCGAGTATCATTTGAGTAGGCCTATCAGTTTGCCGGGCCGAGTGTCCTGTTTTTTCAGGACAAAATATGGTCACCCTAGATTTGTATGTGTACATTTCTGAAATACAAAACTTACAAAAAAAGCGCTACACAAATAAATGTGAATTGAATTGAACTTTCACTCTTTAATAGTGAAAGGTTTTCACTATTCCCAAGGTTTTTTCTCCATTCTGTCATGTTTTTCATCATATTTAATTTAATATTCAACAATATTATTGATCTGCCTGCATTGACACCATTATATGAGATCTGAACTGAGCTGGACGATGACATCACTGTTTTCTCCAGAGCGGCTGTATAGATAAATTAACTAAAATAATATATTTTTTTACAACAAAAATGAACCATGATTATTTATCAACTCACTTAAGCTGGATTGTGACGCTTTTTCTTCTAGAAACAAACTTTGTTGCATTCCTGTTGTAAAGCTGCTTTGAAACAGTCAGTATTGTAGAAAGCGCTGTATAAATAAAGGTGTTTTGAAGCAGTGATTTGTGAGCAGTGTTGTGCAAGTTACTTCCAAACTGGAATACATTATATATTACATGTTACTGTTATTTAAAAGTAATTCATTACCTTACAATATTACTGTCTCAGAATTGTAATGCGTTACATTACTCCTGTATTACTTTTGAGTTACTTTCACCAAAATAACTATACAGAAGTAGAACTTAACATTCTAAAATGACTAGGGCTTTAACGATATGCGATATGAAACCGAAATCGCAACACTCAGATCCACAAACCTGCAGAATCGCGACACACCACTTCCAACTCCCAGCGTTATCCATACCGTCCAGATCCAATGCTACCACATCTTTAAATTACTATTAGTATTATTTGAAGTTAACTTAACATTATAAAATACGTAGACCTACACCACAAAACACTTAAGAATAAATTATTTAAAATTTGGGAATTCCAGCGTTATGGACATGGCATTTGCTGTCAAAACTTAAAAAATAAATTCTCAGAAAATGCATTAATACCAAAATATTGAAACGTCTGTTTATCCATAGGCTCCTCCCTGAAAGGAGTCCAGACATTAGAAAAATATCAGTCTACACATGCGTTTTAATTTTAATATTAGGGAAATAGACAGTCATGCATGACAAAAAAAAATCTTTAACTTTTAGGAGGCAACGATTTTTGTTGTTGTAATTTTGTGAATTAGCCTACACAGCGCAAATCGGATGAAGAAGGGTTGGCTCTCCACAGAACATAAAATATTATTTTATTTTATT
>CM070842.1:28146929-28311929 GCA_036326025.1 Chrosomus eos
CATTCTAATTCAGTCCATTTTATATTCGGTTCCATTCCGTTCTGTTCCATTCCATTATATCTTATTCCTTCCATACCATAAGTTTATGATGTATGAAGTATTCTCCTCTGTTGCAGTGTATATATACTGAAGTGTATACAAAGTATATATAAATGCATATATATATATAAAAGTAGCCATCAGAGGATGGGTACATGGTGGCCATAAAGGGATGGACATGGTCAGAAACAATGCTCAGGTAGGCCGTGGCATTTAAACGATGCCCAATTGGCACTAAGGGGCCTAAAGTGGGCCAAGAAAACATCCCCCACACCATTACACCACCACCACCAGCCTGCACAGTGGTCATGATGGATCCATTGTTCTCATTCTGTTTACGCCAAATTCTGACTCTACCATCTGAATGTCTCAACAGAAATCGAGACTCATCAGACCAGGCAACATTTTTCCAGTCTTCAACTGTCCAATTTTGGTGAGCTCTTGCAAATTGTAGCCTCTTTTTCCTATTTGTAGTGGAAATGAGTGGTACCCGGTGGGGTCTTCTGCTGTTGTAGCCCATCCGCCTCAAGGTTGTGCGTGTTGTGGCTTCACAAATGCTTTGCTGCACACCTGGGTTGTAACGAGTGGTTATTTCAGTCAAAGTTGCTCTTCTATCAGCTTGAATCAGTCGGCCCATTCTCCTCTGACCTCTAGCATCAACAAGGCATTTTCGCCCACAGGACTGCCGCATACTGGATGTTTTTCCCTTTTCACACCATTCTTTGTAAACCCTAGAACTGGTTGTGCGTGAAAATCCCAGTAACTGAGCAGATTGTGAAATACTCAGACCGGCCCGTCTGGCACCAACAACCATGCCACGCTCAAAATTGCTTAAATCACCTTTCTTTCCCATTCTGACATCAGTTTGGAGTTCAGGAGATTGTCTTGACCAGGACCACACCCCTAAATGCATTGAAGCAACTGCCATGTGATTGGTTGATTAGATAATTGCATTAATGAGAAATTGAACAGGTGTTCCTAATAATCCTTTGGGTGAGTGTACAATGTACAATTTAATTTAAAAGTTTGGGGTCTGTAAGATTTTTAAGAAATTAATAGTTTTATTCAGCAAAGTCACTTTAAATTGATTGAAAGTTACAGTAAAGACATTTATAATGTTACTAAATATTTTATTTCAAATAAATGCTGTTTTTTAACTTCCTATTCATCAAAGAATCCTGAAAAATTAAAAGTATCACGGTTTCTATGGAAATCTGTAGCTGCACGACTGTTTTCAACTGTGATAATAATCATAAATGTTTCTTGAGCATCAGATCATCATATTATAGTGATTTGTGAAGGATCATGTGACACTGAAGACTGGAGTAATGATGATGAAAATTCAGCTTTGATCACAGGAATAAATTAAACTTTAACATATATTCACATAGAAAACACATATTTTAAATTGTAAAAATATATCCAAATTTTTACTGTATTTTGATCAAATAAATGCAGCGTTGGTGAGCAGAAGAGACTTCTTCCAAAAACAATCATAGATGCTAATGTCCATTTTCCTATTCAGATATTTATAACCTCACTCCACGTAAGCCTAACCACAGTCGTGTTGTTTTATTCTGGTTTGTGAGATATAAACGGCATACGCCCGTCACACGTCCCTGAGACCCACCGGAGCGACTCCTTATTCCAAAATAGAAATCTCTGAATCTGAAAGCGTTACCTGTATTTATTTCCTCTGTGACTCTATTTCTGTGGGACTGAGTCAACACTCCCTGACTGTGTTCTTTCAGCGCTGAAGGAGAGGAAGAGCGCACGGGCGCTGCTCGTGTTTACACACAACCTAATAATACACCGGCCCGACGGAGACCAAACCTGCACTGGAAATGGACAAAAAAGGGCCGAAAGTCAGGAGTGTCGTGCTGAGCAAGTGGACAAAGACAGAGTATGATTGTCTACTTTTGTCGTCCTTTCAGAGAAACGTGACGGAGGTCAAGCGGAGGTTTCCAATCCTTAAAAACACCTCGATTAAAGCTCCCATATTGCACAACATTCTGAAGTTTTATTTTAGGTTTTGATGTCCTTATAGGATTAGTTCACTTTTAAAAAAACTTTTGCTGATAATTTACTCCACCCCCATGTCATCCAAGATGTCCACGTCTTTCTTTCTTCAGTCGAAAAGAAATGAAGGTTTTTGATGAAAACATTCCAGGATTTTTCTCCATATAATGGACTTCAATGGGACCCAAACGGTTCAAGGTCCAAATGACAGTTTCAGTGCAGCTTCAAAGGGCTTTAAAACGACACCAGACGATGAATAAGGGTCTTATCTAGCCAAACCATCGCTCATTTCAGAAATAAATAAAAAGGTTTAAGTTTTATAAGCACAAATGCTCACCTTGCATGTGACATTCGTTCGTGACCTTTTCAACGTAATTGCGTATTACATGACGTCACATGAACGCGCATCACAGAACAGCAAGGCGACCATTATCCTTTAAGGACATCAAAACCTAAAATAAAACTTCAGAATGTTGTGCAATATGGGACCTTTAATCAAGGTGTTTTTAAGGATTGGAAACCTCTGCTTGACCTCAGTCACGTTTCTCTGAAAGCTCTGCCAAGAACAGCTCGAGTTTGGCCTGTCTACTTAATATTCACGAGACTCTCTCCTGATTGGCCTGTTGTTTTCTGAGTGACGCACTATTGGTCGGGGTGGAGACTGAAGGCGGAGACTGAGTAGTTGTGACATCACAAATTTACAGAAGTCACAACGGCTCGTGAAAAGGCACAGATACTTTATTCAGGCTGTGTGTGTGTGTGTCTGTGGATCCACTGTTTTGAAACCCCTAGATCTCTGTTATCATGAACACAGCCAGGAAATTTCAGTTTTGACAATATGGGACCTTTAACTTGCGTAATGTGATGTAATTCCAGATAAACTGAAATATTTAGTAGGATATCAATGGGACTGGGACTTACAAATACAGAAGCAGCCCATTTGTGCATCATGATGAGCTTTTATTATGTATTTAAATGTACTTACACTATCATAAACCATATGGCAGTGCTCAATAATCAGTTGCATTTATTAATAATAAGCAGATTCAAATGTATTTTACATTTTTTTTAGCAGATACACTGGGGTTTGTAAGAATTTTGTATATATTTTTAAATAAATCTCCATATCTTGGTGAAATATGCTCGCCAAGGCTGCATTTATTTGATCAAAAATGCAGTAAAACAGTGAAATAGTATTTATTTCGAAATATACAGTTTTAAATATTTTTTCTATGCGAATATACAGTATATTCTGTGATCAAAGCTGAATTTTCAGCATCATTACTCCAGTCTTCAGTGTCACACGATCCTTCAGAAATCACTATAATATGATGATTTGATGCTCAAGAAACATTTTTGATTATTAATATTAAAAATCATATTTTTGTGGAAACCTTTTTCCCGGGTTTCTTTGATTAAATAGAATGTTCAAAAGAACAGTATTTATTTGAAATAGAATCTTTTGCAACATTATAAAAGTTTTTACTTTTACTTTTGATGAATTTAAGGCAATTTTATTTTCTATTGCATATTAATTGCATTACAGTAAACAAATCACTCATGCATTTATTTATTTATCTATGCATTTATATATTTGCCATTTTAATTAATATTTCATAATTTGCCCCACCCCAGTTTTTTACCTGTCCAACAGCTGTTTCAAATACATCACAATAATGAGTAATAAAACTTAGTAAGTCTTTAAAAGTGGCCGTTCTTGGCCTTATACAATCACGCTTTTCTTTTTTAAATTGTTAAGGCGCGTTCACACAAGCACGATAACTATAATCTATGTACACGTGTAACATCTTTCTCCATTACATCCCATTTCATGCAAGTGAGTCGAGTTTATCAAGTAGGCCTACATTTTTACAAACGAATTTTCAGGTTCTTTCAGTTGTTTGTGACCCCGTGTGAACGGCCTGAACTCAATCCGCCGAGGAAAGCTGACAGGAAAGTGTCAGGACGTAAATAAAGAAGAGAAAAGATGAACCCGTGGGAGAAACACGCAGAAATATGAAACTCGATCACCTCTGGTCACGTTTCATTCATCTCTGTTCTTAAGCGTACAGTAAGAACATGCATGTCTTCATTTTTCCCGTGAGATATTTAAATGACCCGAGTGACATCATTTCCTCTTGTACACTCTCTGAGTGTGTGTCTCTGCAAGCTGATCGGGTTTGAATGGGAACGCAGCGTTCAGGGAATTGTTTGCGATGTAAAGATGAAATGGTTTCGTGTTTCTGGCGGTTATCGGCAGGGAAATTCCTGACATTCAACAATCAACCCAATCTCAATTCCAGCTTTGTGACTTATACATTATTCTTGCCACTCATGTTGTGGGGTTTGTAATATTAAAATTAAATGTGTTAACATGCATCAAGTTTTAATGAAATAAGGATAAACATTTCAAAAGCATTTATCCTAACATATAGTATTGTTTGTTAATATTTTATGTTAATTTCATAATCAAGTTTGGAGGTTGGTAATATTTTGTATGTTTTTAAAAGAAGTCTCTTCTGCTCATCAACTCTTTATTTGATAAAAAATACAGTATTTTTTTAAATATAGTTTTACTGTTTTCTATGTGAATATATAGTAAAGTGTAATTTATTCCTGTGATCAAAGCTGAATTTTCAGCATCATTACTCCAGTCTTCAGTGTCACATGATCCTTCAGAAATCACTATAATATGATGATTATTATCAATTTTGAAAAAAAATCATATTTTTGTGGAAACCGTGATATATTCTCATTTTTTAGTATTCTTTGATGTACAGAAAGTTCAAAAGAACCGCATTTATTTGAAATAAAAATATTTTTGTAACGTCATAAATGTCTTTTACTGTCACTTCTGATCAATTTAATGCTGAATAAAAGTGATTTCTAAAAAAATTGAAAAAAAAATCTTAGGCTATTGACCACAAACTTTCTAACAAATTTTAATTTATACAACTTTAAAAGATAAAGTTTTATGTTAGTGTATATAGAAATGAGTTTTACTTTAGTTTATGTCAGCTGTTGTAATACTCAGCTTCTCTCCTTCAGAAATTATCCGCTAAAGTTCATGATGGTCGTGGAATGCTGAAATATGACATTCATACAGTGTTTGATTTTCCGTTGGGCACACACACTTCCTCAGACACCTGCACAAACACACCGTAGTGATTCACTTTCCTTCAGTTCTCTAACAGTACAGGAGTTGGGTTGTGTCTTCGGGACACGGTTGTGTTGATCTGATGAAGTGATTGTTGGACAGTTGTGGTAATTATAGGCTGTTGCTTTAATTAGGGCTTCACAGAAGATGTAATTGATTTGGCTTGACGAGTGGGGGGCGGAGTCGAGTGAGTGGGTGTGGTTTAACAGCTGTCAGTCTAAAGAGACAAGTGTTCAGTCAACAAGCCCTACAGGCACAAAATACTGCATCTGTCCTCACACACTCACGTTTATATGACACTTGTGTGTGTGTGTGTGTGTGTGTGTGTGTGTGTGTGTGTGTGTGTGTGTGTGTGTGTGTGTGTGTGTGTGTGTGTGTGTGTGTGTGTGTGTGTGTGTGTGTGTGTGTGTGTGTGTGTGTGTGTGTGTGTGTGTGTGTGTGTGTGTGTGTGTGCGTAAATATGTATAAATACGATAAAGCTGTTTAATTAAATTATTTGATTTAAATTGTTTTAAAGTGTTTATACCTCATTGGAATGTTTATTTTTGTCTTATTTTAGCTACAAATATCATAGGTATAATATAGCATTAATTAATTTGTATTAATCTGTAATATTTTATTATATATATTATTTATAGTAAAGATAATTCCATTTTTATTATTGAGAATTGATTGAGAAAATGTGCTTTAATGTCATGAAAATATCATATTGCATGAAATCGTACAAAAAATCACATTTTCTTCTTGCAAAATGATGAAATGATATATATATATTTAGTACTTATACATCATGTTTATTTTGCTTTATTTTTATTTAATTATTTTGGATTAATTAATCTTTAGTTTACTTTTTAATAATATAAAAAATATTTATTATATTAATTTTTATATTATATTTAATGTGTATCATATAGAATTATTTATGTATTTTTGTACTGTAAGGAAAATTAGTTTTATTACCAAATATTCAGAATTAAGAAATTGATGTTGAAAATGGGCTTAAATCTCATGTAAATATATTGCAAAAAAATATATACTGTTCCTAAAAACTTCTTTTTCTTCATACAAAATGCAATTATTTACATTTTCTTCAATTCTGATGTTTTTATAAACAATAAATGACAATCAAAAGCTTATAATGTGCATAATATTGAGCAGATCTCAGTGCCATGTGGACATATTTCAGAGGTGACTGTGCAAATAAAGCAGTGTTTCAGAGGCCAGAAACACACACACACACACACACACACACACACACACACCTTGGAGTGTATGAAAGGGGGTCTGTGACCACGCCTGCCCTCGGGCCGCCACAGGGACCATTAAAGAGAGACGCTCAGCTGTCTGTCTGCGCAAATGTTTAAAGGGCCAACTGGCCCCTAAACACATCCATTCAGGCTCCACTACAAACCCAAATTAATCTAAAGAAGGGAATATATCAACAGAGAAAGAAGATTTACTGGTGAATATTTTATAGCAGGAGAAGCAGTTCTGTTTTGTTCCCATTGAAAATCTTTTTGTGGAGAAACGTTCAGCCAAATGTGAGCGAGAATGAGGCCAAGTTCAATTTACTTGCGTCATTTTCAACCATTTTTATTGCGGGTCACAGCAGTAAAACTGAACCGAATATATTCTGCCTGATATAAGAACCTTATTTTTATGCGGTGTTTTTTTAGGTTCAGTTTGCGGTTATTACAATATAAATTGTGTTTTTTAATTACTTTTTATGTGTTTTATGTTTGTCTTTTATGACTGGTGGTTATTAAATCATAATGAAACATGAAACTTGTTGTCTTTAAAGGAACAGTCCATCAAATATGTATTTAGTCGTTCCAAACCTGCACTTTAAAAAGTTGTAAACTAAACAATTTTTACAGTTTGACCTTCTTGCATCCGTGAAACACAAAAGAAGATGTTTAGCAGAATGTTCATGCTGCTCTTTTCCATATAATGTAAAACGGCTGTCGAGCTCCTTAAAGTATCATTAAACCATCGTAACAAACGTCTATATGACTTCTGTACCATATTCTATCATTCATATGATGCTTTTTGTGATGAAAAGTAAAAATATAAAAAATTAAACTGCGTTTTCAAAGTTGATATTGAGGATTTATACAAGGCCAAACACTTGCATGTGTCATTATATTATTCATATTTTTCCAAAATTAAGTTCAAATGGAGTTACAAGGTATTAGTCAGTCGTTAGATCTGCATCTGAGGCATTTGAGAGCATTGCATTATATTTTCATCAACTTACAGGTTATGAAGTTTATTGTATCTATGTGGTGCTCAGTTTTTTTTTCTCTCATTTGGACAAAATCTCATGTTATTAAAGACAAAGTGCTACGTAGCCTACAAGCTATTTAAGAATATATAAATATAGTGTTTCTTAAAGTAAAGAAAACGCTGTACTTATTCAAATATCAGTTCTTTATTTTGAATAATTGCATTGCAAACAAGCAGAAATGCTTTAAAATGCGTGCGGCACTTCATTCACGATAGAGGTGGGCGGAGTTATGAGGTTTGACGGACAGTTTGAGGAGCCAATGGATTTACGAGGTCTTTTTAATAGCTTTCGTTGGTTAAATCTTTGCAAAAACCACAGAAACGTGTAAATGGTGATCACCAATAGTAATGATTCTGTGTTGCGCAGAAAGTCATACAGGTTTGCAACATCGTGAGTAAATTATGACTATTTTTATTTGTAGGTGAACTCTCCGTTTTAAAGCAGAACTGGATGAATGGTTTGTTTTGGTTCAGAATGAATGATGGCGATGTCGAGTGGGCAGAAGGCATGTGTGTGCGAGTGTGTGAGTGTGTGACGTTTGTTCTGCTGGAGATTGTAGAGAAACGGAGAAACAAAAGCAGCTTTGAGAGCGAGAGATAAGCCTCGGCCTGCAACGCTTCTGACCGCCGTGTCGCGGCGCGTGGCGAAGACTTTGATACTTATCGTGTGCGTCAGGTGCTTCTGATACTCTTCCTGTTCCACAAAACAGGCCTCCCGCCTTTCTTTTTTTCTTTCTTTCAGGGACGAGGCCAAGAAGTTGTGAAACTTGGCACACTTATTAGTGAGTGTCTCAAGGTGCTCTGATTCCTTCCTTCATTTGTTTGTTTGTTTGTTTGTTTATTCGATCTATATACTTTGAATGTTGACCTGAAAAAGTGTGTTTATAGGCAGATATATAGATGGAAAG
This sequence comes from Chrosomus eos, assembly GCA_036326025.1. Classification (NCBI taxonomy): domain Eukaryota; kingdom Metazoa; phylum Chordata; class Actinopteri; order Cypriniformes; family Leuciscidae; genus Chrosomus; species Chrosomus eos. The sequence continues at coordinate 28,155,339 of CM070842.1, forward strand.
AAACACGAATGGATGGATGGATAGATGGACAGACATAGATAGATAGATGGATGGATAAATAAATGGATGGATGGATAGATGGATGGATGGATGGATGAATAGAGGGATGGATTGATGGATGGATGGATGGATGGATGGATAGATGGATGGATGGATGGATGATGGATGGATGGATAGATAGATAGATAGATAGATAGATAGATAGATAGATAGATAGATAGATAGATAGATAGATAGATAGATAGATAGATAGATAGATAGATAGATAGATAGATCTGTCTTTCTATTCATCCATCCATCCATCTATGTCTGTCCATCTGTCTATCCAACTATCTATCCATCCATCCATCTATTCATCCATCATCTATCCATCCATCCATCCGTCCGTCCAAAGTTTTTCTTAAAAATGTGTGATATTTTCAACAATTTTTCATTCTAGTTACATTCAAATTTATATTTCAATTCTGCATTCCTGTTTTGATATCCAGGAACTAAACTGCATTTTGAAAGGCATTCTTCATCAAACTCTGAATGATCCACAACCCTGTTGCCCATTAGATGTGTCAAGTCAAGTCATTTTATTTATATAGCACATTTAAACGAACCACAGTTGACCCAAAGTGCTTTACATATTAGAGCAGGAAAGGCAAAAAACAGAATAACCTTAAATTTACATACATACAAACCGTTTAAAAAAAAAAATCAAAGAGAATTAAAAGCAAGAGATAAAAGTGTGTTTTCAAATTTGTCTTAAAACTGACAATTGTATTGCAAGACTTGATATGAAGTGGGAGGGAGTTCCAGAGTCTAGGGGCTATTACAGAAAAGGCTCTGTCCCCTCTGGTTTTAAGGCGTGGAATTGCAAGAAGCTGTTGGGTTGTAGACCTGAGTGATCTTGTGGCAGAGTAGGTGGACAGAAGCTCAGACATATACAAAGGGGCTTGACCATGTAAAGCTTTAAAAACAAATAGTAAGACTTTAAATTCAATTCTAAATTTCACTGGTAACCAGTGAAGCTCAGCTAAAACTGGAGTTATGTGCTCAAACTGTATTTGGTTAGACCTGTGTACAGTGAATTGCAGTAGTCTAAGCGTGAGGTAATAAAAGCATGAATGAGTGTTTCAAGATCTTTCTTGGATAACAAGTACTTCAGCTTTACTGTTCTAAGCTGATCAAAACTGCCTTTAACAACAGAGCTAACTTGTTTATTAAAATTAAGAGAGCTGTCGAAAATGACACCTAAATTTCGGACCTGATTCTGCAAATTCAATAGCCGCGTTTCCACTGCCGGGCCAGTAGCCCTGCAGCGCTGCCCTAAACCCCGCCCCTAACACGCCTTTCTGGATCAAATGTCATACAATACAACCCAACAGTATTAAGAATGTATTTATAATAGGAAGATAGCGTGTATATTAACTCACCGGCCGTGGCTGCAAAAGTGTCCCGATTGTCTCGCGAGTGGACGGTGCTGGGTCACCGTACATCAAGTCGAACCATGGAAAGTCCCTTCTCTGAGCTCCGCTTTGTCCATTGTGCATTTTAATCGCCTTGTACAATATACTGCGCCCGCGACTTGTTTATTTTTCCTGAACTTGAAGCGTTGCTCGCTGAATGCTTAGCTTAAAAAGTTCAGCATCGATGCATTTTATAACGTCCTCGTTTCTTCACACGCCGTCTTTCTTCTGCCCAAATGCCCAGAAGAGCTTTGGTATCTTCCACAGACCAGTACAGGCGATTCTCCATTTCGAGCAGCGATTATTTTTCGCGATATAAAACAGTGAAATGTGCATCTTGCTTCAGATCATAACGTTCCATAACACCGATAAACTCCGCCTTTTACCTTGAGCACGCCTCTAGCCCGAGCTGGCCCGCTTTGGCCCAAGCTATTCGACGGGCCAGAAATCCTGGCCGTTGGCCCCGAGGAAGCCCCGCTCAAGCCCCGGAAGTGACAGTGGAAACGCGACTGGCCCTGGCACGCACCAGCACGGCTCGGCCCTGGCCCGGCAGTGGAAACGCGGCTATTGACCAAGGGCCAAGGTCGTTGCTCCGGTGTTTTGTATGGGTGGGTGATCCAAATAAAATCATCTCTGTTTTTTTGGTATTCAACTGGAGGAAGTTTTCTGCCATCCGGGATTTAATGTCTTCCAAACAGCGAAATAGGTAAATAAAATAATGTATCATTGGCATAACAGTGGTATCTTAAGTTGTGCTTTTCACTGATAGTGCCAAGGGGCAGCATGTATAGGGAAAATAGCAGGGGGCCAAGAACTGACCCTTGAGGGACGCCATATTTAATATCTACTGGAGGGGATGATTTAGCTCCCAGTTTGACAGAGAATGATCTCTCTGTCAAATACGATTTAAACCAACGTAAGACGGGGCCCTGTAGTCCAACACTATTTTCCAAACGATCAATAAGAAGACCATGATCGATAGTGTCGAAGGCAGCGCTAAGGTCCAAGAGGATAAGTAATGCACATGATCCAGAGTCAATAGTAAGAAGGATATCATTATAAACTTTAAGTAGTGCGGATTCAGTGCTATGGAGGGCTCTGAAACCAGATTGAAATTTATCCAATGTGTTGAAACTCGTCAAGAAAGAAGAGATCTGCTGGAAAACTGTTTTTTCCCCCCAAAATTTTTTTCCAAATGGGTCTAAAATTTCTAGGGTCGTTGGGGTCAAGATTGGGTTTTTTCAACAGTGGTTGTACCACTGCGTGCTTAAAACCAGAGGGAACAACACCAGTGTATAAAGAGCAGTTTATTATAGCTAACGCAGTTGGACAAAGGACATCAAAGACCTGCCACAAATGTGTGACTTATTTGTGTCTGTTTGCCGTACTGTGAGTATGAGTCCAGTGGGTCGTTGCTCAGAGGGCAGATGAAGTGCAGGAGTGCCCGGGTGTTTAGTGATGTCAGTCGTGTAGTCTGGGGTCCCTGCATGTGTTTCGTGACAGCTGTCCTCATATCACATGTCTTCAAGCACCAGTACGGCCACACTGGCAGATAAACACATTTATATCCACTCAGTGTTAAAAATACCCAAGCAATCTAAACAAACCTGTAAAACTAGTAAAGTTCGATTCATTTCTCAGACAGCCGGTTGAGGTGTGCTGGAGCTGAACGTGTGAAACGGGAATGATTTGAGCGAGTGTGATCCTCAGAAACGCCCTTCAGCCGTGATGAATGTGTCCGTTTAACAGTGCCACACACAATATGTTCTTTGTGTTGGAAAAAAGAAAACTTTAGAAGACTGGAGAAGGACAGTAGAAGGAGGAATGGAGCGATAGAAGTGAAAAATGATTAATGAAAGAAGTAAAGCAGAGGGATTTGAAAGAAAGAAAAGACCAACATACAAACAAAAAAAGAAACAAACAAGAAGGAAAATGAAATGAATGAATGAAGTACAGCAACAATGAAAGTGGCAAGGTAGAAAAAAGTACATTAGGAAAATTAAAGGTAAAACACCAAACAACAAAACAAACAAACTATAGAAAGATCAAGCGGACGATGACTGGATGGATGCTTAGATAATTGCAAGATAGAAAGAAAAAAGAAAGAACAACAAAAAAACTAACAAAATTAACAAACAAAATGAAAAAATACACACAATTTCATAGACAGATGGATAGATAAACGGGAGATAGATAGATAGATGATAGATAGATAGATAGATAGATAGATAGATAGATAGATAGATAGATAGATAGATAGATAGATAGATAGATAGATAGATAGATAGATAGATAGATAAAAAATAAGTTTGCTTTTCAAGTAAATTAATCTTATTTCAAGGATTTGTAGATATAATAACTGCTACCTTTCAGTGTGCATTAAACATATTCATTTAAACTGCAATATATATTCCAAACAAAAAATATTATTTAGATATGCTAACTGGGAAATTAGACAGAATTGCAGTACCTGTTAAGATTAAGAAAGGAATATTTGCAGTGGGAACACTACTAACCGGCATTAAAAGAAAAAGGAACAAACAAACACCTTTGTGGTTCATTCTGGCTTTCACAGCCGGGCGTAAAACATGAAGCGCACGCCCTGTTCTCAGAGCGGTTTATTAAACACTGAAGTTTCAAACTGAATCTGCAGTCCAGCACAATCTGTGTGTGTGTGTGTTTCTGGGTTGTTTTTCCAGGGGTCTCCGTGGGTCATCGTGCGCCGGCTCCACAGACCAGAGGAATTCCTCTTCTGAGCGAGAGCGTCGCTGGGGAATGCAGATAATGCCGTAGATTATCAATGACATGTTTATGCTTCAGATTTATATTTCCCCACTAACAGGCAGTCAATGTTCCTTCTCTTTATGAAAATATATTTATGTCGGCTCGCTGTGAAACAACGCACTGTAGAGCTCAGAGCTTCTCGTGTGTGTGGGGTGTGTGTGTGTGTGTGTGTGTGTGTGTGTGTGTGTGTGTGTGTGTGTGTGTGTGTGTGTGTGTGTGTGTGTGTGTGTGTGTGTGTGTGTGTGTGTGTGTGTGTGTGTGTGTGTGTGTGTGTGTGTGTGTGTGTGTGTGTGTGTGTGTGTGTGTGTGTGTGTGCGATAAATAATGGCACGCAAGGCTCATAAACTGGTAGTAGCTATCTGAATAAATGACCCATTCTGAAAGAAAAACACTTACACAGGAGAGGTTGTTTCTGACAATTTGTGTTAATGTCACATTACATTACATTACACTACACACACAACACACACACACACACACACACATACATACATACATACATACATACATACATACATACATACACACAAACACACACACATACACCTATGCATACATACATAAATACAAACATACACACACACACATACACACACACAAACACACACACACACAAACACACACACACACACACACACACACACACACACACACACACACACATACACACATACATACATACAAACAAACACACATACAAACAAACACACATACACACACACACACACACACACACACACACACACACACACACCCCACACAATAAGCAAGGATAGGGAAATGAAATATCTAATGTATGATACAATAAATAAAATAGAGTAAATAAAATTTTCCAATAACCGATATGGTGGCAATGCATTGTGCATCTCTATAAGAAATTATTTTTAGGACTATTAAGAGTTTTTGCATTGTGACATTATTTTCACGACAATTTTCACCCCAAATTCTCATTAATATATTGCACACACACACACAAAAAAACATTTATTTATTAAGTATATTATTTACCTCCTTGGCTCATGGTAGTAATAGTTGAATACCAAATTTAATAAAAAAATATTATGTTAATGAAAAATGTTTTAGAAATGGCCCTTAAAATAGGCTTAATTTTATTTCTTTTGATATTAAGATTAATTTGTGTCAAGGGTTAAACTGACTTTTTATGACTTTTAATGCAGTACCTACTGTTAGTGTTTAAAAGTAATGTTTTGTTTAAATAGCGGTGGGCACAATGAAGAGATTTTAGCCAGATTTTCAGACTCTTAAGAGTTAAACAATGGTGTGTCGTAACCTGAGGTTAAGTGCCTCGCTGGAGCACAATGGAGATTGTTCATGGATTAACCCTTTGCACGGCTTGAACCTTCAACCTTTTAGTTAGTAGCCCGGATTTGGGCCAACACAACCACACCACCCTAAATCTAAACCCTGAAATGAACTAGAAAAACAGCTTTATTTCTCAGCCGAGGCCACGTCTAATCCACAGACATGTGAAACACATCCTTTTACTGAGACAGCATTTTAGTCCTGCGAAAATGAGCTTTTTGAGGATAAATATAAAAATGGAGTTATTTGAAAACAATGACGCATGTTGTACTGATAGATATCTTTGTATGTGCCTATGATGTGCTATTCACTTTCACAGTGTTGCTGAAAATAAATGTTATCTTCATATTGCATTCCTGCAAAGATGCAAAACATTTACTTGCAATTGATGTCCTGCGACAAACATGAGGGAAAATGCACAGTTACGTCATGAAACTCTAGATGGCTCAGACTGATTGGTCCTTAAAGGTTCACTTTCAAAAAAACTTGTTCTGATAATTTACTCACCCCCATGTCATCCAAGATGTCCATGTCTTTCTTTCTTCAGTCGAAAAGAAATGAAGGTTTTTGATGAAAACATTCCAGGATTTTTCTCCATATAATGGACTTCAATGGGACCCAAACGGTTCAAGGTCCAAATGACAGTTTCAGTACAGCTTTAAATGACTTTAAACGACACCAGACAATGAATAAGGGTCTTATCTAGCCAAACCATCACTCATTTCAAAAATAAATAAAAAAGTTTAAGTTTTATAAGCTCAAATGCTCTGTTCTGTGATGCGCGTTCACAGAACAGAGCAAGGCGAGCATTTGTGCTTATAAAACTTAAACTTTTTTATTTATTTTTGAAATGAGCGATGGTTTCGCTAGATAAGACCCTTATTCATCGTCTGGTGTTGTTTAAAGCCCTTTGAAGCTGCACTGAAACTGTCATTTGGACCTTGAACCGTTTGGGTCCCATTGAAGTCCATTATATGGAGAAAAATCCTGGAATGTTTTCATCAAAAACATTAATTTCTTTTCGACTGTGTATGATCTCAGTGATGCGTAGTTTGATGATTTTAGCGTTTTCTGACGTCTTAGTGTGGATGAGAGCGTCTTGTATCTGCGTTAATGCAGACGTGGCCTGAAGTGTGTCTGTGTTTTGTAGGTGCTTCAGATGGACGTGAAGTTGGAGAACATCCTGAAGATCCTAATGGAGCATTTCCAGCCCAAACCAGAGCTACTGCAGAAACCCAGTCAGTACAGCTCTCGCGTCACCGTCATGAAGCGGCTGGGCGTTAGCATGGACGAGAGCCAATGACAGCTCGCACGGACAACTCACGCTATGCATTGTGGGAAACGGGGTCCGAGCGGAAGAGCTTGGTGTTTCCTGTTTCTGACTACAAACTGAACATCATCTGAGGAGCGAAGTGGGAAAAGTGGATATTCAGAATCTCCGAATCCAAGCTAAACTGTCCGTCTTTCATTATTTGGACGCGTTATTTGATTGTTTTTATGGTCGGCGCTCTCACAGATGATGTCGTTCGGACCCGTTTTGGTCAAGCAGGGACTGTTCTCCTGAACAAAACATTGAAATCATTAACGTTTCCAAACACAGCACTGATCCAGGGATCTATGGCTTATCAAAACAGCAAAACACCAATGATAGATGCTAATGAGGTTTAATCGCGCACTGAGAAAGAAGGCTATTCACGGCTGTTGACTTTGAGAGGAGAGCCAAGATTCCCAACAGCGGATCCCAGCTATAATACAGTTTTCCCCCTTGAAACACCTTTTACATGCGTTTGTTTGATCGGATCTATGATTATTTTTCTCATCTGAGATAATTAAAGGCGAGATGAGTTGACGGAAAATCAATTAATGAGATGAAAAAACACATTCCACTGTTCTTTTCCAGAAACCACAAAGCTGTCTTGAGGAAAATGCCTTCATCCCGGATCTTTTCTCCAGACATGTTCGTCTGTTGGCCGTTTGCCCGGCACAGAATTAACAGTGAATTCTTTCTGTTTTTTCATAAAGCAAAAACACACAATGTTATTGCTTTTATCAAACGCAGACAACAGCAATATGAAAAATAAGGCAATGCTCAATAAATAGTTTAAACGTTTAATTATAATAATAAGTGCAATAAAAATGATTATATTTAAAAATCATAAGAAAACATCTAATACGCTACCATTCAAATGTTTGAAGTAAGATTTTTTAAATGTTTTTGAAAGAAGTCTTTTCTGCTCAGCAAGACTGCATTTATTTATTCACAATTGCAGTAAAAACAGTAAAATTGTGAAATATTATTACAATTTAAAATAACTGCTTTCTATGTGAATATATATTAAAGTGTAATTTATTCCTGTGATCAAAGCTGAATTTTCAGCATCATTACTCCAGTCTTCAGTGTCACATGATCCTTCAGAAATCACTATAATATGATGATTTTTTTCTTATTAACAAAACCGTAATACATGTTTTCAGTATTGATGAACAGAATTTTTTTTTAAAATAAAATCTTTTGTAACAATATAAATGTCACTTTTGATCAATTTAATATGCCTTCTTCCTAAATAAAAGTATTAATTTCTATTTAAAAAATCTGACTAACCCCAAACTTTTGAAAGTAGTGTAAACATTAACATAATACATTTTATAAATATTATAAAAAAATAGCATTTTCATAATATTTATTATATACTACATAAAACATTTCACATATTGAATGCCATCTTTGTTATTAATAATAATAATAATAATAAATATTATTCATAATAAACATTTAAACATAGTAACTAACTAATTCATAACATGCGGTCACAGGTGTCTGTTTATTGCTATTTTCTATTTGAAAATATATTTTCTTCATTATCTTTAATTGTTGTGCACAACAGGAGCTGGAAGCCTGAAGAAGAGGAGTTTTATGGCTCTTTTTCTGCTGCTGACACGAGACTGTACAGTTTTATAAAACAAAAAGCAATGTAAATATTGTAGTAATGCCTTATATATGAGGGTTTGGATTCATATTCTGATGGAATGATGATAAACTGACAATCATTCGCTCCAGAAAACTGTAGTGTAAATAAAACATGTGTTTAATTGTGTATCATGTTGCGTTTTGGCCGGTTGCGTGCGGGAGTACCTGTCACGCTTTGAGTCACACGTCATGTGTGAATGATTAAAGTTTGGAGCCTCAAACGAGCCGGAGAAATTGAAAATGACTTGTTTCCATCGGCTTATTTCTCTTCAGCAAACCACGTATATGCTGTGCATGATTTAATATAACAGCACATACACTCAAGTCTAAGCCTGAGAGACCTGGGTCGTTTTTGAGGATCTGAAGTTACGGGACCTTGAAGAAGAAGTGGAGTCTACAGGCCCAGCTGTGTGCAGGACACACACACACACACATGCAGGACCTACACACTGCCGGCCTCTCATGTACACACTCTTTGCTGTGAGCGCTGGATCATCACTATCCTCTGGGATGCAGACTCACATGTGACGGTGGCGTAGAGCAGATCCTCAGGTGACGAGTGATTCTCTCATACTCATATTTCCTTCTTTCTCCCTGAACCCTGAAAGCCTGACATGTATAACAACAGCCTGAAATATCAGTTTGTTGAACCTTTAGACCAAACACTTTGATACGTCAGGCTTTTATGGAGAAAATGGAGCTCAAACTCGAGGCAGAAAAACAGCTTAATTTTATTCAAAGAAAAAATATGTAATTTAGTGTGTTGCTAATATTTATATGGCAAATGATTGAGATCTTTATAACAGTATAGCAGATACTTACATAAAATGCAAATAAAGAGCAGTAGAGTCATTAATATGTCTTACTAAGTTTACATTTAAATACTCAAAGCTCTGTGGTTTTAAAACATAATGCAATGCAATACAATGATGATTTAAAGATACACAAATAAACGTTCCGCCTGATGATCATATTCGAGACTAACATTTGAACATGATATTAAAAAATATTTGGAAAGATTTCTAGTAAATCTTAGTTGCTTCAGTTCAGTAATGTTCATCTTGAAATATTACGCTGTAAAAAATTATATGATCAATAAGTTATGACAACATGTGTTTTTGCTTTAACTCGTCAAAATAAGTTCAGCAAATTACAGTTTTTATTAGTTATAAAAGATTCAACTAATTTATTAAGTCAGTTTAATGTAATTTATATTGAAATGACTCAAACATCCAAGTAAATTACTTAAAAATTTAAGGCAGCAAATTTTTACTAACAATTATTCTTAATAGCAAAAAGATGTTTGTACAATTATACTAAAATATCTTTTACTTGACTAAAACTACCAACAGAAGGCAAGTATAGATTGTGTGCAACAGGTTATTCATTTAGAGGCCTTGGATATTTGCGTAAACAATATATGATAAAGACTTTATAGGGTTACGGTTTTTAAGAATATACTGTGAATTTCACTAAAGGTGATTATTACATTTCTGCAAATATGATTCGCTAGCTAGACAATTCATTTAAAAAGGTCTGCAAACTTCACTGAAAAAAATTGTTGTAGAAATTGCAAGTCAATTTTACAATTAATTACAAAGAAATGGCAAGTAACAGTATTTTCGATAACACTTTATTTTAAAATGTCTTTGTTACACACATTACATATAGTTACTAGAGTAATTACTATATATTGTGCATAATTACATGCAACTTACCCTATAGTAATTAATATTACTCAAATGTATAATAAATGTATAATTACACAGTAACAGGGAGACACTATAAAATAAAGTGTAGCCGTATTTTCTCAAAAAACAAGAATCTTTGTTTTATTTACAATTTTTTTTACAGTGTAACTTGCAACATTTCTGGATAGATAATTAATATATATATATTATAAATTCTAAATAAATGAAAGGCTAATTTGGTAGCTATCATCATAGGTTTCATCAGTTGGATTTGCTCTGGTGTATTGTCAGGTTTTCTGATCGCTCAAACAGAAGTTGGCAGTGAGCGCTGTCCAGAAACCCACCGGCTCCTCCATAATGGGGCCTGTTTGAGCCGATGACAAGCGCGGGGCGTGTGCCGTTACTGGGGCCCCTGCGGCCCCGCAGCAGCAGTGGAGCCTGTGAAAGCAGACACTGGGGGGAACAGGTGTGAGGCGGGGGGGCGGCAGCTGCGCCTCTACAAATAGCAGAGCAGAAACAGTTGCACTGGCGGCTGTTGTTGTGTTGGACGGAGGGGCAGCAGTGACCCGTTCATCCCTCCATCCGTTCATCCCTCCATCCATTCATCCCTCCATCCGTTCTCCTCCATCGTTCATCCATCCATCCGTTCATCCCTCGCTCCATCCATCCGTTCGTTCGTCCATCCATTCATCCATCCATCTGTTCATCCATCCGTTCATCCCTCCATCCTTCCGTCTGCCCATCCATCCATCCTTCCATCAATCCGTCCTTCTATCAATCCTTCCTTCCATCAATCCTTCTGTCCATCCTTTCATCCATCCATCCATCTGTCCATCCTTCCATCCATCCTTTCATCAATCCGTCCTTCCATCCATCCGTCTGTCCATCCATCCATCCATCTGTCCATCCTTCCATCCATCCTTTCATCAATCCTTCCTTCCATCAATCCTTCTGTCCATCCTTTCATCCATCCATCCATCTGTCCATCCTTCATCCATCCTTTCATCAATCCGTCCTTCCATCCATCCATCTGTCCATCAATCCATACATCCATACATCCATCATCCATCCATCCTTCCATCAATCCTCCTGTCCATTCATCCATCAATCCGTCTGTCCATCCATACATACATACATCCATCCATCCATCCATCCTTCCATCCGTCCTTCCATCCATCCATCTGTCCTTCCATCCGTTTGTCCATACATCCATCCATCCATCCATCCATACATCTGTCTGTCCATCCATCCTTCCATCCATCCATACATCCATTCTTCCATCTATCCGTCTGTCCATCCATCCATCCATCCATCCATCCTTCCTTCCATCCGTTTGTCCATCCATCCATCCATCCATCCGTCCATCCATACACCCATCTGTCCATCCATCCATCAATCTGTCCTTCCATCCGTTTGTCTGTCCATCCATCCATCCATCCATCCATACATCCATACATCCATCCATACATCCATACATCCATCCTTCCATCCATGAAATACAATACATATATATAGTTGGGTTTTTTTTTTTACATCTATATATTATTATTAAAATATTTAATGTTATTCAAGGTCATAAAGCTTCACAGCTTTGTGTGAAAAACCGAGGTAAAGTTAATACGTTTTTGTTTTTCTGAAAACGTTTTTTTTTTTTTTTGTCACTGCCATTTTTTATGCAAATTATTGCAAGTTGCAAACAAATAGATTAATTAATGTATATGCTTATTTGAGGTGGGGGGAAAATGTGTTATTTGGTAAAAAAAAAAAAAAAAAAAAAAAAAAACGTGACAAAATCCAAGATGTGCATCAAAAAAGTCATGTGACTTTGCCTCAACATGTCATGTGACTAAAGACTGGCTCACCTCTCCAGAACTGACATAAGATACGTTCAGAGTAAATTACTGCCATTTATTTTTTATTTGTATTATTACGTGAGGCTTCCATTTCATTTATATTTTTCCACTAAATGTTTTATTTAGTTGCATAAATTAAATGTTGCATATTATCTGCATTAATAAGAGTGGCCTCAAATATAGTCCATCGTCGCGCTCGTCCTCACCCAGTCTGCTGTAGGCTACATCTGCGGGAATGTCAATTGAAACACATCATGTTGTTCAGGGCCGTGCACAGACATTTTGAGGGGCAGTGGCCTAAACCAAAAAAAAGGGGCACTAACGGGGGTGGTTGCTTGTTAGCACAAATTATCCAGTTATTACAAAATATACAATTAAAAGAGAAGACAGCGCACACTCTAATACATTTTAGACTTCATTGTAGATGTTTTAATAGAACATCATAATTACACATTGCTGATAATAACAGAAACTATTTGCTGTATAACATTTTTATATTTACCTGTTCCATTTACAGCAACAATTTTTTATTTGGTACCATGTCCTGAAAGATCTTAATAACTTCATCTTTTATGATTCACAATAACACATTGGTGATAATAACAGAAACTATTTACGGTTTTACATTTTGATATTTACCTTTTCATTTTAGAGCAAAACCTTTCTATTTGGTTCCATGTCCTGAAAGATCTTAATAACCTCATCTTTTATGATTGGGATTTCTTTTTCAATGGCCAGATTTGATTATACACGCAGCTAATTCTAAGAACGTGGATATGTTGTACAAGTTGTTAGCACTAGTAGAAGACCAAGCAAAACATTACGACATAAATAAATAAAAAAATACCAAATGATAATTTTGCAGATTCAGCCACTGTCTTGCATAGCCTGTTATTAATGCGACAACTTTCGTAAACTGTCGTGTTCACTCTCAGTTTCAAGAGAACGCAGCAGACACGTATAGCGCCCTATTTTAACGATCTGAAACGCAAGTATCAAGCGCAAAACGCAAGTAACTTTGTGGGCGGGTCTCGGGCGCTGTTGCTATATTACCGGGGGAATAAATGACTCGTGCGCCTGACGCGCATCTAAAATGAGCGGAGCGAGCGGGAAAACCCGGAGTGGATTAGCGGAATGCTTTTTTAGCTGAACGGTGGGGAAGAGGGGCACTTCAGTCGATGAGGGCAGAGGGCCACCCCCCTGTGCACGGCCCTGATGTTGTTATTGGGCACATATGGCGTTATTTCCCTGTCAAATGTCGAGAGCGCATTATTGTAGCGCGAAAGTACATTAATGCGCGAGCGCGAATCTCTCTGCTCGCGCGCGGAATATGACGTGCCGAGCGCGAATCTCTCTGCTCGCGCGCGGAATATGACGTGCCGAGCGCCATAGACATAATATAATACATGTGTATTACAATGTAATACAATGTATTATATTATGTCTATGCCGAGCGCATACATAACGTTTACATAATGGGGAAATTGAACGTTCTAACGTTCTAATAATCAAGAAATAACGTTAATACAACGTCTAAAAAACTGGACTTTTGAAATTCCCTAGAACATTCAGAAATAACGTTTTTATAGCCTAACTTAATGGGATCGTTATGAACACGTTCTTATAACCTAAAATTGTTAGCTGGGGAAGAGGAGAGATTCGCGATTCCACTGAACACGTTTTAAGTGCAGGCATATTCTCTGAGCTAGCCCAGAGAGACAAGAGAAGTGTATCTGAGAGCGCGCGCGGGAGATTCGCGCTCGGCACATCATATTCCGCGCGCGAGCAGAGAGATCGCGCTCGGCACATCATATTCCGCACGCGAGCAGAGAGATTCGCGCTCGGCACGTCATATTCCGCGCGCGAGCAGAGAGATTCGCGCTCGCGCATTATATTAATGTACTTTCGCGCTACAATAATGCGCTCTCGACATTTGACAGGGAAATAACGCCATAGAGAGTGTGTGGTGAACTGGGTCGCATTGCTGTGGACTTTTCTCCCAGACGCGAGGAGGATTGCAGGCCTGGAAACACTTCAGTGCTGGTTTGGCGTCCCGAGGAGAATCAGAGAAACGAGGGTAGAACAGCTGCTGTCGACTGTACAGTACACGAGCACACACACACAAGAGAGAGAGAGAGAGAGGAGAGGAGAGAGAGAGAGAGAGAGAGAGAGAGAGAGAGAGAGAGAGAGAGAGAGAGAGAGAGAGAGAGAGAGAGACATCATGTTGTTAGAGCAGGGGTAGGGAACGTCGGTCCTGGAGAGCCACAGCCAACCCTGAAAAAAAACTCACCTGATTGTAGCCTTAATGATCCTAAAGACATTGATTAGCTGGTTCAGGTGTGTTTGATTAGGGTTGGAACTAAACTCTGCAGGGCTATGGCTCTCCAGGACCAACGTTCCCCACCCCTGTGTGAGAGAGAGGAGGAGAGAGAGAGAGGAGAGAGAGGGGAGAGAGAGAGAGAGAGAGAGAGAGAGAGAGAGAGAGGAGAGAGAGAGAGAGAGAGAGAGAGAGAGAGAGAGAGAGAGAGAGAGAGAGAGAGAAGGAGAAGGTGCGCGCGTGTGCATCATGTCGCAGCTGCTGCTGTTAAAGCCCTTTAAATCTTGATGAGAAGGTCGATCATCAGCCTAGAAGGACATGATAAAAGTCCGAAACACTTCACAGAACAGCTGAGTTCAAACAGGCTGCCCATTACTTTACTACTGTTTTGGAAAGTCGTGGATACACTATGTTATTTATAGATATATATGTGTATATATATGTATATCTATACGTGTATATATATATTTCTATATTTAGCAAAATAGCAAAAAAAATAGCAAACATTTTAACAAAACATAACATTTAACATCCATATGAGATATATATATATATAATTTTGTTTGTTTACTGCAGGAAAAATGTCGTTTTGCTAAATTATGTGTCTTGAATTAAAAACTAAACAGTATTTACTAGGCTATATGATATTTAGCCTAGTATAAACTATGATGAGTCATGACACAAATTAATAACAAAAGTATTAGTTGTTTGTAATTTTTGTCTCCTGTTTCAATGTTTTATTTATTTACCTATTCAAAATTAATTGTGTGTGGTAACGTGGTGGAATGAAATAAAGTTTATATATATAGGCCTGTTTTTGTTTTGTTTTTTTATTAATTTTTGGTCTTAAGTCAAAAACATTGTCTTTGGAATGTCCAGTGAAAAGTCTTCATTAAAATGTCATCTGGGTGTAATGGTGATGTTTTGACGCACGCACGCATAGCTGAGCAGATTATCGCGCACGGATAATGAAGTGTGTTCAGAAGCGCCGTGTTTCGGTCTGTGCTTCACGAGCTCGAGCTGATAAAGCCTTTGACTGGCTGCAGGTGAGCCCGTGTAATGAACACTACAGGCCAGAGCTGGCGACAGCTGGGGATATCTGGAGATGTATGAAAGCCAAGCCAGACAGGGCGTGTGTGTGATATAGATTCTCCGATTCTGTCAGGTGCATGTTTAATAAAAGTGATTTATGGCAATGACTGATGTTTAGTAGATATTCTCTCTGTTCCACAATCTAGTATACTGCCCTGTTGTCTACTTCCTGCATAGGAAACTAAACCTTTTATGGGGCTGTTTTTTTTTTTTTTTTTTTTTTTTTTTGTTGCATTTTCCTGCTTTTTTAATAAGCCCCTAAAGGGACATGGTGGTGAAGAAGAAAAAAATTAGATGGGAGGAACATTTTTGCATTCCCTTGCAAAGAACGCAAAAGTTTCTCAGGGGAATGCAAACATTTTGTGAGGGAATGCAAAACATTTGAATTAGTTTTCGAGTGCTCTACATAGGCAACACCTCTGTGGTAAAGTACACGAGTATTAAAGGTAGGGTAGGCAATTTCGGAGTGGCTAGCAATAGCAAGCTAGCTATGAAATCATAAGATCCCGCCTCCTTTCAGAACGTCTCCAAAGCCTCCTTCAAAACACATGAACTGAGTCCGCAAAGCGCCATGAGAGACGGCGTTAAATTACCACATTTTACATTTTTTTAAATGTTACTACTTGCTTCAGAACGTTCTGAAAACATTTAAAAGTAACATTCTAAAGTAACATTCAAAAGTAACATTCTAAAGTAACATTCTAAAGTAAATTTCAAAAGTAACATTCAAAAGTAACATTCCAAAGTAACATTCTAAACCAGTGGTCTCAAACTCGCGGCCCGCGGGGTGATATTTTGTGGCCCCCTACTTGACATTAAAGTTTAATGTTAGTGCGGCCCGTCGTTGCGTGTGTGCCGCGTTTTAAAAAAAGGATTTTTTTTATCCCTTATGGCCCGGGGCTACCATAGATAGTCTCGTGACCGCTTACGGTGGGCTTGTTGTCAATAGTTGTCATAGACAACCGCGAAGTACAAACATACTGCGCGCGTCGCTTCAAATGAGCCCGCTTGCCGCGCGCCTACATTTGAAATAACGAACTTGAGTGCGCAAAATATGTGAGCGCGATATGTGAACAGGCCCCTTGGCGAGTTACCACCAATCAGGCCACGAGATACTGGCCGCTCGCGAGCGACGTGTTGGAGAGAGACCCTGCTCTAAAACAATGTGAGAATAATCATTTTGAGCTTGTAATATGTGTCCAACAAGTTGATAAGAAGGTTTGCTTTGATTTGTGCAAAGTCAGTAATTTGAGACACTATACATGTGTAGAAAGAATTCAATAAGACGGCAGACATGACTGCAAATATTTGTATTTCAAAAGCAATAATTGTTTTTCTAGGTATAATAAAAAGAAATGTGCCTTCCAAAAAAAAAAAACATTCAATATCATTAATGTGTTGTATAAAGAAAATAAAAAGGACATAAGCAAATATAAATATCACAAATAAGTGTTATAGGGAAAAGACAAAGAAAGTTTGTAAAAATGAACTTCAACTGTCAGAAGGACAGCTCATGAAGAACCAATCATGTACAGAAATGAATGTTCAAATTCAGAGGAACAGTTCAGAAGAAACGTTAATAATAAATATTGAGAAGATTGGATCAGTTGTGCTTCCTTTTTATAATACTTGAATACTATTTTTTGTGGAATACTTGATGCGGCCCAGCCTGACCCAGCCTCTCCCTCCAGCGGCCCCCAGTTAAGTTGAGTTTGAGACCCCTGTTCTAAACAGTCCAAAGTTAATGTTTGCAGAATGATAAAACGGAATGTTTCATTATAGGGACAGTTCTCCCAAAAATGAAAATTAGCCCATGATTTACTCGCCCTCAAGCCATCCCAGGTGCATATACACTGTAATGAATTGCTGTAAAAATTACAGTATTATTTTACAGCAACTGGCTGTTTTCTAATAATATATCATATTGCTGTAAACTGCAATGCATTCTGGGTTAGCATGGCAGTTTGACTCAAATATACAGAATATTGCTGTAAATTTCAAATCTACAGAGGCATTGTGGGATCTTCAACGGTTGAGTCGTTGAGATTCGGGTAGCGGCTAAAGGAGTGATTCACAACTGTGGTAAGTGACGTATTCTTTCAGTTTTGGTAACTCGTACTATAAATGGATTTACATCCGCGGTTTATATTTGTAACGGATCACGTTATGGGCAGACAATCTAGTTCCTATGTTAAGAATTACATGCTTTAATGATAACAGTTGGTATTCACTGGAACTTCATGTTGATCAGCACACTTCTTCGTGATTATTTTATGGTGTTATTAAATTTGCACATACACTTATGTTAACATTGGCGCTGAAATGAAAACATGTTACGGAGGATGTGTCATATAAATTCTGAATGGTGTTATAATACCAGTTTTTAGGACTTTTTAAAATTAGGTATATTCTGTGTTTGCTTATTGTTTGTAATGCCTTTTGTTATAACTTTGGTTTGAATAAATGTGTTCATGCATTCTTACTAAAATATAGTTTAAATGTAAAAAGAGAATGGCATAATTAAAAATAACTATTGCCACATGTGGTATTGATTTGTTTAGGAGGCACTGGAAGGCCAGGTTGTGTGTGAGGACGAGGCATTCAGTCCTGTTCACAGCGCACACACACACACAAACACACTCGATCTTGAGGACCTGGAGTTCATTCAAAGGTAATGATTGAATTCTTAACAACCTCAATACCTGCATTTTACATATCGTTAGCCTCATAGCATAATTGGCTAGAAGTCATTTTTTTTCATATGACTTAGGCAATTATGCTATGAGGCTAACGATATGTAGATATTTCATATCAGAACTTGCCTTTTATGTAGATATGTTTTATATCTGTTGAGGCCTTTAACTCAATGTTTCTCAACTCGAGAAGAGAGAGAATTTAGGGTGAATTATTTAGATGTCTCTCTATTTAGTGAAGATTTGAGTGAAAATCAGGTGTTTTTATTAGTGGAACATTGAACACTTTCTGGGAGTCTTCAGGACCGGAGTTGAGAAACACTGCTCTAACATATGGTCCAATTTCAAAAACATGATTACAAGAAAAAGCTAAAACCAAAAACCAATCTTATCACATATTGTCTGTTTCCTGACCCTTTAGACGCTTTGTGTGATTTAATCCGGAGAGAGGAACAAAGAAGTCGAAAGGAATATCGCCACTACGCCAACGAACACCACTAACCACTCGGTGAGTGTAACAGTTTTGAAAACGAACGTTGGGTTGTTTTAAGCACATGTTTGTGCATGCCCATAGACAGCCACTCTGAAGCGCTCAGAGGCGATTCTAAAAGAGTCAAAAAGTCGAGACAGGACCCATCGTCAACATTTCTGTGTCCACCACTCTAGTTCATCCAAAACACACTAGAAAATAGACTCAAAGCGCTAAATACCCGAATTATCCTTTAACATGGAACATGCATGTGCACGCCGTCAGCGGTTTCACAGATTCGTGTGTTTGAAGTTTACATGCATGGAGATTATAACATTTTTTTAATTTTCAAAACGTGCACCTTGGATCCTGTTTCAAAGTTTGCGTTCTCGAGCCGCCAGACACTGTTGTTGTGCAAATGAACGGCCAGAACACATTAAAAGTTTTCTGTTAGCACGGTGTCGTGTAAGTTAATAACTAATGATCTTTGCAACAGAAGTGAATCAATCGAACTAACTTTATCTGGACAATAACTTTATTCTAGATCTGCTGTAAAGCCAAAACAATCTCTGTTACTGTAATCTCCTATTATCACTGTAAAGCTGCTTTGAAACAGTCGATATAGTTAAAAGCGCTGTATAAATGAAGGAGACTCGACTGCAGTACTTCCTCAAAAGCGTGACCTGTGAGACGTGAGGACAGAGATCTGTTACTGTAATCCACACGCTACAGTAGAGCATCAGTCTGGCCTGAATCCTCTTCATAGCCACCGGTTACTGCTCTGCCAGCCGTCTGAGGTCACACACAAGTCATTTATTGAGAATTTCATCTAATGACGTGCGTTGTGGTCGCAGGAGGAAACCAAACGGGGAAGCTCAGAGATTTCAATGAACTGCAGGCCCTTGTTTACAGGAAAGGGTTCGAGACCTGTGGTTCGCACTGCATGAATATGAAGCACTTTCAGTCAGGAAATCTAGTTTAGATCTGTGTTTTTGTCTTTGTTTGTGTCAAATCTTAGCATTCAGAGTACAACTTAGACACAGTGTCGAGATCATACATACAGGAGTCAGGACAGGACGTTCTGCAAACTATGAGAACTATTTTCCATCATTGCCAAAGGGCCTGACAGTGGATTGGTCTGAGACTAAAGGTTAAGGTTTGGTGTTTCCGGTCCCGAAACAAGTGAAACACGGAGAGCTTTAATAGGAAATCAGATAATATACCCGAGTATTTCCTGTAGTGTGTGTGTGTGGTGTGTGTGTGTGTGTGTGTGTGTGTGTGTGTGTGTGTGTGTGTGTGTGTGTGTGTGTGTGTGTGTGTGTGTGACGGGCCTGAAAGCTCGTTCAGAGGAAAAAAACGAATTATTATTATTATTATTATTGGCTGGTTTTCTGCTCAACATCATGATGCTTTCCTCAGGCGTTTGAGAAGTGCTGTTCATATTCATCTTTCATGTAAATATTTAAAGTATGTTCTTTCATTCGGGGAATGTCAAAGTGAAAATAATTTAAATAATTTCTGTCCTGAAACAACAACAACTCAAGTGCATCACGCAGGGTTTGGTGAGCCGTTTTAAAGAGTAAAGTTAGTCATCTTCCCTCATTTTAATATTATCATAATAATCACATTTACAACATACTAGCAGAATTGTTAAGGTAAAGTGAACTGTAGTTTTTAGGACCCTTTTATGTTCATTGAGGTTTATTATGGAAGCACATTTCCATCACATACACTGTAAAAAAAAAGTTGGATTAACTTAAAAAAGTAAGTTACCTGGTTGCCTTTAAAATTTTGAGTTAATTGAAATTAAAACTTTGAGTTAATACAACAAAGGAGATTAATAAATAGAAACTCAAAATATTATGTTATCTGAACTACATTAATTATCTAAGTTGATTTGACAAAATATAAAAAGTTGTGATAACAAATCATGAAAATAATTTTTTACAGTGTAAGAATAACAATAATTTGGTAAATAGTCCTAATTATGACATATAGTGCTGAAATTATGATATAGTAGTCATAACTATAAAAAAAGTGAGATTGACATACTAAGTCATTATCATTAGCCTATATAAAAAGTCAGAATTGACATCAAACTTAATGTCTTATTATGAATTTTTAACCAATTGTGACTGTCATGATTTATCAAGATCAAAATATTTAGCATATTTATAAAATGTATCATTTATTTCAAAGTCATTCAGCATAAAGACATGTTCTCCTATTGCATATATCTAATGGTTCATATGACTGTGTGCTTGAATTGTTTAATATTTTGGCATTGTTGATTAATAGTTTTGCATGTAAATCCGTTTATTTAATAAGCAGATTTGTGGTAAATGTATATGTGCACTTACAGGATATTACCATATTTATTTTCACATTCACCACTATTTCAACATGTTATTACATTGTAAGACTCTTCTTATGATACTTTTATAGTACATTTTTATTGTTTTTGCTTTTCTGTTCTCATCATTTTCACTGTATAGAACAACAGCTCAGAGATTGTGTAAAATAACTTGTTTTACAGAGTGCGAGTAAATGATGATGAAGTGATAATTTTAGGTGAAGTATCTTAAGTAACCCATTTAACTTCTAGCTATAATGTGCTTTTTGACTGATCTGAGACTTTCAGACAGTTAGTGGTGTTTACTTTAGCATCACAAAGACAAACAAAGCCTCATTGTGTGATAATTCCCCGTCAACCTTGTAAAAACGTTTAGTTGTTTTGTGTCACATCTTTACACCATTTTTTTAGCTTTTCAGCTCATTATGTTTCAAACCACTGAAATTGAAAGGAGCCACAGAATTGAAACCACAGACTTTTTATTTCCAGCTCTTTCTGACCGTGTCCTCCCAGTTTTGCCCGTGACTCAATGGACTCCCTGCGGTTGAAGTCCTTTCCATGGAACAATGAAGAGGAAATTTACGTTTTGCCCATTAAAACACACTGAACAGGGCTGGAGTGTTTTTATGCTCGGGCAGTATTGAGTTTCCTCGCGTCTGATTGGACGAGGTCAGAGAGTCTCCGCTTGATGTCGAGGGCAAACCCTACATGACTTCTTTCTGGGCGACGCAGTTTTTGTCCTATACGAGTCCTAGACACAACAGAGGAGCGTTTTAACCTCTCGACAGCGAAGTGCACAACACAAAGACGACTGAGGTCACACACCTGCGCCTCACGAGACCGATGCAGGTGTCTTCCTGTTTTTAGCATGTGCGTTTAATCCCTGCTTGCTTTTGTTGTTTTAAAAGGTTTGATTGTTTTGGTCTATGCATCCATTTAGGTGGAACCAGTTCATGTGCAAATGTCAGTTTGGCCTTTTCATCACTTAAAAAAGGGCTAAATGAGGATGCACTGGATATTTTATTGCTTAGATTTTGCTTTTTCATAGATCACGAGATTCATTTTGCATTTAAGTGTCACTTTTGTAAGGAGCCGTTAAATGGTCATGGTGATGGAAACATTGTCAATGTGGCTGCGTTCTCTAGCAAAACTTTTGCGTTTCTCAGAGAAACTTGCGTTCCCTCACGAAACTTTTTGTTTCCTCATGAAACTGTTGCGTTCCCTCACAAATCTTTAACGTTCTAACGATAAACTTCCGCGTTTCCTTCACAAAACGTTTGCGTTCTCCTGAGAAACTTTTGCGTTTCCTCACAAAAGTTTTACGCTCTCCTAAGAAACTTTGCGTTCCCTCAAGAAACGTTTGCGTTTCATCACGAAACTTTTGCGTTTCTTCACAAAACTTTTGAGTTCCCAGAGAAATTCTGCGTTCCTTCACAATTCTTTAACGTTCGAGAAACTTTGCGTTCCCTCATGAAACTTTTGCGTTCCCTCATGAAACTTTTGCGTTCCCTCACGAAAATTTGCATTCCCTCATGAAACTTTTGCGTTACCTCGAGAAACTTTTGCGTTCCCTCGAGAAACGTTTGCATTCCCTCACGAAACTTTTGCGTTCCCTCACGAAACTTTTGTGTTCCCTCACAAAACGTTTGCATTCCCTCACGAAACTTTTGCGTTCCCTCACGAAACTTTTGTGTTCCCTCACGAAACTTTTGCTTTTGCTCATGAAACTTTTGCGTTCCCTCGAGAAACGTTTGCGTTCCCTCACAAAACTTTTGCGTTCCCTCACAAAACTTTTGCGTTCCCTCACAAAACTTTTGCGTTACCTCACGAAACGTTTGCTTTTGCTCATGAAACTTTTGCGTTCCCTCACAAAACTTTTGCCTTACCTCACGAAACTTTTGCTTTTGCTCATGAAACTTTTGCGTTCCCTCGAGAAACGTTTGCGTTCCCTCACAAAACTTTTGCGTTCCCTCACAAAACTTTTGCGTTCCCTCACAAAACTTTTGCGTTACCTCACGAAACGTTTGCTTTTGCTCACGAAACTTTTGCGTTCCCTCGAGAAACTTTTGCGTTCCCTCACAAAACTTTTGCGTTCCCTCACGAAACTTTTGCTTTCCCTCACAAAACGTTTGCATTCCCTCACGAAACTTTTGCGTTCCCTCACGAAACTTTTGTGTTCCCTCACAAAACTTTTGCCTTACCTCACGAAACTTTTGCTTTTGCTCATGAAACTTTTGCGTTCCCTCGAGAAACGTTTGCGTTCCCTCACAAAACTTTTGCGTTCCCTCACAAAACTTTTGCGTTCCCTCACAAAACTTTTGCGTTACCTCACGAAACGTTTGCTTTTGCTCACGAAACTTTTGCGTTCCCTCGAGAAACTTTTGCGTTCCCTCACAAAACTTTTGCGTTCCCTCACGAAACTTTTGCGTTCCCTCACGAAACTTTTGCTTTCCCTCACAAAACTTTTGCGTTCCCTCGAGAAACTTTTGCGTTACCTCACAAAACTTTTGCGTTCCCTCGAGAAACTTTTGCGTTCCCTCACGAAACTTTTGCGTTCCCTCACAAAACTTTTGCGTTCCCTCACGAAACGTTTGCGTTCCCTCACAAAACTTTTGCGTTCCCTCGAGAAACTTTTGCGTTACCTCACAAAACTTTTGCGTTCCCTCGAGAAACTTTTGCGTTCCCTCACGAAACTTTTGCGTTCCCTCACAAAACTTTTGCGTTCCCTCACGAAACGTTTGCGTTCCCTCACAAACTTTTGCGTTATCTCACAAAACTTTTGCGTTACCTCACAAAACTTTTGCGTTACCTCATGAAACTTTTGCGTTACCTCACAAAACGTTTGCTTTTGCTCACGAAACTTTTGCGTTCCCTCATGAAACTTTTGCGTTCCCTACACGAAACTTTTGCGTTCCCTCACGAAACTTTTGTATTCCCTCACGAAACGTTTGTTTTTGCTCACGAAACGTTTGCTTTTGCTCACGAAACTTTTGCGTTGCCTCGAGAAACTTTTGCGTTCCCTCACAAAACTTTTGCGTTCCCTCACGAAACTTTTGCGTTCCCTCACAAAACTTTTGCGTTCCCTCACGAAACGTTTGCGTTCCCTCACAAAACTTTTGCGTTCCCTCGAGAAACTTTTGCGTTCCCTCACGAAACTTTTGCGTTCCCTCACAAAACTTTTGCGTTCCCTCACGAAACGTTTGCGTTCCCTCACAAAACTTTTGCGTTATCTCACGAAACGTTTGCGTTCCCTCACAAAACTTTTGCGTTACCTCATGAAACTTTTGCGTTACCTCACAAAACGTTTGCTTTTGCTCACGAAACTTTTGCGTTCCCTCATGAAACTTTTGCGTTCCCTACAAAATTTTTGGGTTTCCCTCACGAAACGTTTGTTTTTGCTCATGAAACTTTTGCGTTCCCTCACGAAACTTTTGCGTTCCCTCACAAAACTTTTGCGTTACCCTCACAAAACTTTTGCGTTCCCTCACAAAACTTTTGCGTTCCTCACAAAACTTTTGCGTTCCCTCACAAAACTTTTGCGTTACCTCACAAAACTTTTGCGTTCCCTCGAGAAACTTTTGCGTTCCTCACGAAACTTTGCGTTCCCTCACGAAACGTTTGCGTTCCTCACGAAAACTTTTGCGTTTCCTTCAGAAACTTTTGCGTTTCCTCAAGAAACTTTTGCGTTCCTCACGAAAACTTTGCGTTACCTCACAAATTCTTTAGCGTTACCTCCAAAACTTTTGGTTTACCTCACAAAACTTTTGCGTTCCCTCGAGAAAACTTTTGCGTTCCCTCACGAAACGTTTGCTTTCCTCAAAAACTTTTGCGTTACCTCGAGAAACGTTTGCGTTCCCTCACTAAAAACTTTTGCGTTACCTCACGAAACTTTTGCGTTCCTCACAAAACTTTTGCGTTACCCTCGAGAAACTGTTTGCGTTCCTCGTGAAACTTTTCGTTTCCTCGTGAAACGTTTGCGTCTCCCTCAATTCACAATTCTTGAGACTTTTTTTTCTTGATATTTTAAGTTTACGTCTAGCAAATGTTATTTTTGTCAATCACAAATAAGCCAACCTAACAAATATTTCAAATAGATTTAAGTGACTGTGCTTTGCGAATTTCAGCTGGAAATACAATTGTATTTCTGGAAGGATTCAATGAGAAATGTTTGAGTTCAGGTTGAGATTTGTCTTTTGATTGCAGACTTTAAAGAATCGCACAATACTTTTGCAATGTTTTTAAAGGAGGAAAATGGCACAGACCCGCTGTTTTTCCTGACCCGACTGGGCACTGAGCTCTGAACCTGTCAGTTTCTAATTGCATTTCATAAGGGTCAAATCGTAACATCCGCACTTGGATTGTAAACTCCACAAAATTCCCTCTGTCCGTCCAAACGCCTGTGTTTGTTGCTCGTCCCTGATCTCAGCGGTAAAGACGCTCTCAGGGCAGATCAACTGATGCCACATGAATAAACACACGTTGTGCTTAGCTTGGCACACTCAAACCAGCCATTAAAATATCACATGGCTTTTTTCTCACCCCTTTTGGGGGATGTCTGAACAATGTCGTGGATGAGAGAATCGAGTGAAGAGTGACGTACCAACGACAACCAATGTTTCTGTCATGCAAATTAAATATGACATTCGTATAGCTACACATTTGACTGAAACGCATTTTGTTGATTTGAGTGGAACAGCAAACAAAAAGCATAATTGTGATTAGATGATTTTTAAAGCGAGACGTAAGAGAATTAATGAAGTAGGAAACAGAAATAATCTCGCAGTGAGGAGCACCTGTGTCTCTCGCCACTCCCACTGTCAGTTTGTGTTTGAGTCAGCGCTGTGACTAACCGGTGGCATGTGTGTGTTTCATTCAAACGGGTAAATGACACGAGCGCCTGCTTGCCAAACCTAGTCAAGAAAGGTCACGCAGGGCGAGGATGTCAAATCATTTTTATTTCACCAGCTTCTTGCATAACTAAAGGATTGTATTGGTCTCTGGAATGGCTAAAAATACTATTTTTTCCACAAAAAAAATTCTGTTTAGCAGTAAGGCTATAAAATTCAGTGCATTGTTACAGCTAAAAAAAAGTGCTATTTTTTTGTGTGCCTGCTCTAGCTCATTCACTGAAAAAAACAATCAGAAAATTAACTTGGCCAGTTAAAGTTTGTTGAGTAATTTCTACTTAGTTGAAGTTTATTTTGCAATACTCGGTTTCAAGTATATTTTACTCAAACAATATAACACTGAATTAAGCCACGTTTTTAAAGTACATACGCCTTAAATAAATAATAGTGCAGACAAAATACACTAAAAAGTGAGAAAACCCACTGCCTTAAAATTATTAAGTAAATAAACCATGCGTAATTGAAAAAAATAAGTTCACATAACTTTTTTTTAACTACACGTTTATTTACTTGATCATATTAAGGCAGTGGGTTTCCTCACTTTTTTTTAAAGTTGTCAACTGATCACTTTTTCTTAATCTGGTTACTAAACCTAACAACATAAGCAATAAAACAGTGTCAAACCAGCTGGAAAACAGTGAAAATTCAACCATATTATTACTGGGAACACCAGTATCAAAGTTAAATAGGTTTTACTAAGTTTGATATTTACGCTTTAATTTCTACAAACCTTAATTAAGCACTAATATAGAATTTACTTCTTGCATGATCTAACTTATTCAGGTATAAATAAAAAGTAAAAAAAATTCTGAAGTATTTAATTCACCACAGGTTGCATTTTGACATACTATTATATAATGTTCAAATAAGACAGAAGTGGGTTGAAATAATTTAATTCTCTTTTAATTGATTGCAGCACATTGTATAACCACACATAACAAAAAAGCACATATCAAATATTTTAATCAGGCTCAGTTTGCAACCTCTTACAATTTGTTAAAATAATATTACAACAAAATAAAAAAAAAACAGAAAGGAAGAAGCTACCAAAAAAATAAGCATTTACAAAAATAATGACTCAAACCTTGACCAAAAACCATTTTTAATTTTGAAAAAAAAAAAGCTTGATATAAATAAGTTAGTTTTAATTTTCTCAGTGTTTTTACAAAGTTATGTACACAAATACACAGGCAGTGTAAATCGTTCAAATATTAATATTTACTTTCTCTATAAATACAGTTATGCATCAGGTTTCACCACAGAATCTATTTGTAGAGTGTTTTAGATGCATTCGGTTTGGTGGGATCATGAAACACCCACTTCTGCAGTGAAAAAAACAAGGCAAAATCAAGGGTGATCGAGTCAAAGTCAAAAAAATATCAGTAGAAAATTTCACGCAAATTATAGATGATCGAGAAACATCTTACAAAGAAATAATTTAAAAAGGTGAGCGATGTTTCTCCTCCATGGAAGTGCCTGATAGTAATACTGGTCGATGCTACAAAGGTTTGACCTCAGAGTTTGAACTTTTACATCACCTTAAAAAAACTAAAAAAAAAACAGGCTGAGATGTTCGGATCCAACCGGATACCTTCAAAAGAACTGGTATTTTGTGTACCTCATCTGAAAAAGATTATTTTTTTACACCACCAATATAAAAACAGGCACACCGTCTTCAAAACATGAAATAATGAACAGCATTTCGGAAATAATCTACACACGGCAATGGTGGCTCTTCAAGTCAAACCAAACTCACACCTCCAAAAAAAATAGATTTGTCAAACATAATACTAATTATGTGCTACATATGAAAAGGAACAAATATATATTTATATACACAGGTAGTAAGAAAAGAAAAAAAATGAGCAAAAAAGGAAATCAAACCTAATTGCACACTGCTACATACACTGCGTTTTTTCTTGAGTGCCAGAACTTTAGTGTTTCTGTTTCAGTGCTTGAACACTCTTAGAGTTGATATGTTTTAGTTTCCAAAAAAAAATCTTTCGTTCACCGAGCACTGAGGTCATCAAACCGCAGACGAATCTTCAGCCCTGTCAGGAAATATCACAGAATTAGTTACACAACACACATTATTGTTCAGAAACATCTTCATACATGCTTTAAATGAAGAGAAAAACATCTTTATTGCACATTACATCTGCCGTATAACATGCATTTTTAATAGAGATTATGCAACTTTTCCATTTTTAGGGGTCATTATTCACCTAATTTATTTTCTGCACTATAAATACATTAATCTGCTATTGTAAACGTTAATGGTGGTAATTGTCGAGTGAATATTTGAGTCAGACATGTAACCCGCAGAAAACTGAATGAAACTTAGGGAGGAAAAAAAAAACACTGGAAAATGAGATCATGAAACGTTTCTAGTCCCACCAAAGCAAAACACTCTTCACTGCTAATGTTATGACTTTACAAATGTGCCGCGACCGGCTGTTATTTGCTCATTGACTAGCGGCCCAGTGACATATTGATTTGGCAGGACGTTTCCTCACATGACCGAACTGAGTAACATCATCCTACGGTTACATCAGATTTCTGGACTCGATCGCTCGCCAGGTGTTCCACCTAGACCTGAAACCTGCTCTTAAACACAACTAGCTCACACACATTACATTAATACATTGCATGTAAACATTTAATCATGTTTACATGCAATGCACTGAGCATATTTGCACAGGTATAAATGCATGCATATAATAATAAACTCTTTCAGGTGTGAACACACTCATGAGTGAACACACACTGCTGACGTGTAAAATGTTTTTCACTCAGAAGGAAACTCGAGCTCTCGTAGTAAATGCACAATATTAACCCTTTCATGCACTTCCATGATGCTTTAAATAAAAGCTAACATTAAACTGGCTACTAATCCTATTGATTAACAAGTTTTTTTGACATACTATTCTAATTTTTTTTCATGTGCAAACTGAAAACAGTGTTTCTAACCGCTCTTCTGTGTAAAATTAACTCAAATGATAAGATGCAAAGTCGAGTTTACCTTGTGTTTATGTGTGTGTCGTCGGGTTGGGGTGTTTTCTGGGCTTTTTGGGTTTTCTGGGCGTTCGGGTCACTTCATCCACACAGATGTGAGAGTGTTTGCTTTGACACGATGAGTCTGAGGAGCCAAAACATGCATTTGTCATCTCACATCGGTTAAAAACAAATAAAATACTAATAAACAGTGTAAAACATGTACCAATCTGAATCATTCATTTTAAGTTAAGAGCATTTCGCAACAAATGCAACTACATTTTAACATTTATTCTAACCCTAACCCATGATTGTAAACGCTCAAATGCATAATGTTGTTGTGTATCATAATTGGTCTTGCCCATTTAAAATAAAGGCATTTACGTCTACATTTATTACATTAAACGTGTGGCTTCACAAACAAAAGTTAAAATGCAATTACATGAAAGTGTGAAAGGCTTGAAGATAGATAGAAGAATAGATGGATAGATAGTGATAGATGGATAGATGGGTAGACAGATAGTAGATGATCAAAGTTAAAATTTCAAGTATGGCGCTACTCTATAGCAGCGCAATATTTTGAAAATCCTGAATTTTCGTGATTATACATATAGAGCTGAATTCAGATTGATAAATGAGAATATGATAATTTCAGAGAGCGCGCATACCGAGACACGAGGGTCTTTTCCGCGGCTCTCGGGGTGTCTCGGGCGTCTCCTCGCGCTCCTCCGTTACCCCACACTCGTGATTCCCGTTAACATCCACATTATTGTCGTTATTATTCCCAGAGGAGCACATATGAAGATTGGAGCCCTTCCCTCGCTCGGATCTGCTGTAGAAACCGGGAACCGAGCGAATATCCAACGCTTCCCACTGGAATCTGCCGTCGGCGCGCGGCGTGTGCGTGGAGAAGTCGAAGTTCCACGCGTCCGTCGACGCGTCCTCCATCGCCTTCAACTGCCGCTGGAAATCCTTCTTTAACTCTTCATGGTCCACCGGACCGAACAGGTTCCGACACGCCGATGGTTTGGGTTGATCGGACACTCGCGCCTCCATTCGCTCCAGCGTCGGGCTGCCGTTAGACAAGCGAACGTTAGACATTTCGAGTCGAAAACGCAAAGCCAACAGCTGTTATAAAGCGTCAACGCGATCCAAAGCGACGGGCGTTAAGGCTAAACTCGCCCCGGTTGCGCCGCATGAGCGAGAAACACGGACAAGTGACGATCATCAAAACAAAAGCAGGCGTTCTCGATGGCCACTACTGTCAACTGCGCGTCGTAGTAAAAGAGGGGAAGAGAAATAACAAGGCGAGGCTTTTCTGCGCCCAATATGGCGATGAAGGGGGATAGAGAACGAAAAAAACGCGTGATTGACACAAAGAGCTCTTTAAACCACCAAAGGAACGCCGTTGGATTGGTGCCTCAGAGATCCGCCTTCTCTCAACGCACATCCCCCACTCACAGTCCGAGAGAAAGAAGATCAACAAACACCCGAGCCTAGACGAGCCTCCGAGTCGTTTTAATGAACGAGTCGGTTCATTCGATTGCTTCGATTTTGAACCGGTTCATTAAATGATTCGCTGATCCGCAGAATTCCCCGCGCGGCTTTTAACGTGCTTATTTGTTTTTCAATGCGAGTTTTTGAATAACTTTATGCTGTTTTCAATTGTTAATGAATGTGTTGACTTAATAATTTAAAAAAAGGTTTACTTCTAAATTAAGTTTTCCTACAGGCGAGTGATTCACAAATGCTGCGCACATTCATTCGACTGAATCATTTAAAAGGTTCAGTTCAAAACAAACGATTCATTTGCGAATCACTATCGAACGGCTTATGACGTTGAATGTCAAGTTCTGTAACAGTTTAAAAAAAGAACAATGGAATCTTGTGCAAATGGTTAAAATTCCGAGTGAAACCGAAACTAAAAGTTTGTATAACAGCTTTATCGGGAAACTTGTTTCCTCAAATTAATCAAACTATTATTAAAAGATGAGAAATAAGAAAATAAACATAACAATAAAGGAAAGGCAGAATTTAAATCTAGTTCCTTGACTAAACTGTACTGTAAAACTAGTTAAAAAAATCTGAGATTCATTTTCAGTGGAGTCTCTGTCTATTAAGATTTTCTCAATATTGTCCTTGAATTCCTATGAGGAAAAACCCAATGTTCAAATAAGAATTGGATATATTAAATCTAAAAGGTATTAATACGGGTTTAAGAAATTCCTTTTTTAAAACTTCATAGGTCTAATTCTTCTAATGTGACTAAACAATTTATTCATAGAAACTAATAAATGTTTGATTTCATTAACTGTAGTGTCTGGTATCTGAAGGTGATGTTTAAATTTGAGACACTAAAAAAAATGGGGAAGTACAACAAGAGATTCACAATAAGTTGTTCCAAGTAGTGAGAAGCTGCAATTGTCAAAACATTTCCAGGAACAACAGCACTGCCCTGATTAGACCTCACAATCATCCTGACAAGAACTGAGACTCACACACTTGACTTGAGTGTGTATGCGTCACGTGAGGCCTGTCATAAACCGTTCTTAACTAGTCTTTGGCTACTGTAACTGTTTCTAATCTGATAACTTTACACACGGCTGATGATGAGCATCTCACCTCTCCTCAGCACACCAAATTTAAGAAAGCTCAATACATTTTTTTATTTGTTCCACAGATCACCTACCAGGAGTATTTCTGTAATGAAATATAGTCTTAAAGGTATGATAGGCAATTTTCGGAGGCTAGCAAATAGCAAGCTAGCTTTGAAAGCATAAGATCCTTCAGAGCGTCTCAAAAGCCTCCTACAAAACACACGAGCAGCCAGCAAACAAAAGCGTCACGAGTTTGGATAGACACTCAGCAGATTATTGTAAAGTGTAAGCACTTCAAAAAGGAAAGTATTAAAAAGTTATGGAAGTTTAAATTTACTGTAAATCAAATGCAGTGTACTAAAGGTTTATTTTATTTTATATAAAATAAATATTTTTACAAAATACTTTACAATAAAATTACTATAAAATCAAAGCCATATATATAACCAAGTTGTGTTCCAAATTTGAAGTTGACATCACAAAAAAGTGAAGTTCCTATGCGATTTTGTTTAAGCGCTGTACCAAAAATATAGATTTTTTTAATGCATTTTATGATATTTCTGTCCAAATATCACTTCAATCACAAAAGTGTCACCAAATATGGAACCTTGAGATTCAGGCCTTTCCGACGATATGCGTTTTGTCAAGATCAGAAAAGGTTTGATTATAAAGTAGCTAAAATAAACTGTAATATGAAACCTGACCACTAGAGGTGCCGCCCACTAAAAAAAAAATTAAGTACCGTTTTCATGGTAAGGCAACATCCAATTTTAAAATGGTTTTTACAGGATGAATTTTGAGTTCGTAACCTTATTTATGACTATAATATGTGATACGGGAAAAAAGGCAATAAATAAAAAGAGCGACAAGTGCACCGCTAGCAGAACGGTGACAGTTAAGGGGTTAAAGAGCTCGAACATTTAAAGCGACAGATCCCAAAACCGCAGTGTGCGCTTATAATTAACAAACGTTATTGTACGTTGGTGTGGACACTAATATAGTTATCGTTCTTGGTGTGAACGGGTTGAATTCTGCATAATTTTGTATTTATTGCATTTTTATGAATTTAAATGTTCTTTAAAAATAAACCTGATCTATATAAACCTAATAAATTAAATTAATATATAACATCATATTGCAACATGTTAGTTTCACCTCAGAAGCCAAACTGGGGAAAACCAAAAAAAAGTTAAAATATAACACTTAATTAAAGAGTTGAACAGAACCCAGTTTTCCAGTGTGGTTTAAAATCAAGAGTGTATTCACACATCAAAACGTGTAATTTATGCAAATAAAACAGGCACAAACAAGGCAAAGTCTGTTCTCATGTCTTTGATATATTCCACAGACATTCATATGGGGTTTCTCAACAGCACAATTCAATGTATAATTTCAGAGTCTTTGATGAGTTCTAGCAGACCGAGCACAGGTTACTGTCCTGAACCCAAACCGATCCTCTACCGGCCACTGCTGGCGAGCGCCGGGACTGCACGAGCGCTTGTGTTACATACAGGGTCCATAATTGCACACACAGTTGATTTTGAAAGCAAAACGGTGTATATCCGAGTTGGAGATTCACATACTGAGCCACTTTAGGATGTAAAAGTTTCTCTTGCCCACTCGGATCAGGCTGAGTCCACTAAGAGAGAATGTGCTGGCCCAGAACCAGAACTTGCTCAGGGTTTGCTGCCCTCTGGTGGTTGATCCAAACCCCACCATCCTGGATCATCTGATACCTGGTCAAG
Organism: Chrosomus eos; assembly: GCA_036326025.1. Lineage (NCBI taxonomy): Eukaryota > Metazoa > Chordata > Actinopteri > Cypriniformes > Leuciscidae > Chrosomus > Chrosomus eos. Next base: position 28,188,579 of record CM070842.1, read on the forward strand.
AGAATAAAATACTCAATAATACGAAGCAAAAAGGCATCAATGCAATTTCTAAATAAATGTAAGTGTTTTTCTGCTTTGGGTCTTAAAATATGGACCAAAAATGCTTAATTTTTTTCTTAAAGGGAACTATTATGCACTTTTACCTCTCCCTTATCGTCTAATATAGCTGTTTGTGCATGCAAAACAATCTGCAAAGTTACAAAGCTCAAAGACAGTGAATCTCTGCAACAGAAAACACCTAAAACGCCTCGTTTGCAAGTAGCTATGTTACGTCATGCATTTGCATAAAGCCTGCTTGCTGGATAGATATTGTGGCTGGGCTTGCACTTAAACTCAGTTATAAAGCCAGAAAAATATGTTCAATTCTTTTTCAATTCCTCTGATTTTGGAAGTCCATGTAATGCTGTTTTCCCTCGGAATCAGTGGATAAAATTTATTTTTAACATTATTCCTCAGCAGTACAAATACAACCTTTGTTGATTTTTCGTTTGCATTTTATTTTAAAGTATGTGCACTTATATGTAAAATACCTAAGAAAGTACCGGGTAATATAAGGTAAATACATGGGTTACGGTTAGGTTTAGGGGTGGGTTCAGGGTTAGTACAATACAATTAAAAAAAAATACCACTGTGAAACATCCTGCACAACTGAGTAGTTCGGTGATAATATGAATATTTGTAACCCATATATAAATATACAGGGTGGTTGAAAAGAGAAGCTGTTTCATACATAAACATGCTCAACACAACGGCTCTCTCTGGCTCAGAGCGCAGATCTAAATGTTTGCTGCGATTTTGTCAAAGGTTTAATAGAGTCGAATCAATGTCATTTAGGAATGATAGGTGTTTGAATGGAGACCACAATCTTTTCGTACACGGTCAAAATCGTGCAGCTCTACTTAAGAGTCACTCTGACTGAAAAGTAACAAAATGTGTCAAGAGCATGTGTTAGTTTAAAACTGAACATTCCTAAACATTACTGGCGTCTCTCACCCTCGCGGTCCCTCGGGAATGGCTTGTGCCCGTCTGCAGGCGTCCAGCACTGTCGTCCCAGGATCCAGGAACAGCTCGTGGAACGGAGCCTCTCGGAAAAGCTCCTGGAGTTCAGTGTCACTCATCTGCTCCAGGGCCTGAAGACTGCTGTGGTACAGAGCATTGGTGCACCTGTGTGTGTGTGTGTGTACATGCATCCATATTTATACAAGTAACATTAATGAAGCATTGCATGCAAATATATATATAAGAAACATTAATGAAGCATTGCATGTAATATAAGTAACATTAATGAAGCATTCCATGCAAAAATATAGAAGTAACATTAATGAAGCATTCCATGCAAAAATATATAACATTAATGAAGTATTGCATGCAAATATATATATATAAGTAACATTAATGAAGCATTGCATGCAAATATATATATAAGAAACATTAATGAAGCATTGCATGTAATATAAGTAACATTAATGAAGCATTCCATGCAAAAATATATAACATTAATGAAGTATTGCATGCAAATATATATATATATAAGTAACATTAATGAAGCATTTATAGAACAAACAATGAGACTAAAAGGAATTTATTTTATCCATCTGGAATTGAATAGATCAATGAATCAAATAAAGAAGCCAAAAAAAGAAAAGTTGCATCAGAAGCAAAGCAAGTTGATGAATCATACTAAAGAATCATGCAAAGCTGGAGCAGGAAAGAGCATAATAGAGAGTTTGCATTGACGTCACTTTCCCGCCGGATCACTCCCTCAGCCGGACTGAGTGTCAGAAGAGCGTGTGTGACTGGAGTTAATAGGGGAAACTGTTAAATCGCGAGTAAAACAAACAATTATCAGTTTAAACTAAAGGTTGGACTCGATATAGTGTTCCTAACAACTTACCAAAGACCCAGTGATCCATGGATACTGACATGCAGCCAGGATCGTGTTTCCTGACATTTATATGGGCCTGATTTTGATGCCGGGGAAATAAAAAAGAAATTTTTCTGTGACACTTTATATAAATTTAATATAGGAAGGTCTAGATCTGTGTGATAACTCATATTAATGACATATATCGTCATGTCGTCCAGCTCTAAAACTTGTATAGCTTTCTGTCAGTGTTTATGTAAAAACGTCCAATTATGAAAAATATATGATGGTAAATATTTAATTAATGAGTTGTCAATACAATATACAACAATACTATATATATATATATATATATATATATATATAGGACATGATTTCACCCCTAAATTCAGCATATTAACACTGTCTGGATCCAGTTATTTCTGTGAATTGTAGAGATTCAGTTGCTTCTCTGTTCTGTAGCTTTCAGTAGTCTGTAAAAATATACCTCAGATTTCTTGTCAAATCTACTGTAGTTGTGCAGTCAATCTGGAAAACTCTTTTCCGTTTCAGATGGTTTTTTGCGGCATTAACACTGAAAACTAATTTGCCACTCAGTGTGTGAGTCCAGCCGAAAGTGACGTCACACGCATACCCTCTATAAAGTAACTATGTTTGATTTGGATATCATGTTGATTTCTCAGGCAGAAATCAGAAGCGAGTCTCTGCTCTTGCCTTTTAGCACTCTCTAACCCCTCTTTCCCGTGGACGAGCTTGGTGACTTCAGCGGCCAGGCGTTTGTGTGCGGTCCGCTTGCCCGGGTCCCGTCTCTGTTGCTCCATCACCTTCTCCACCTCAGCTAACGGCAGGAACGTGAAGAGCTTCAGATACCTGGAGGACAACAAGCCTTTCTGTCAAGATCAAGGAGCTAAATAGGCATTACTTTAGTGGTGGAGCAATAAATCACAATACAAAAATGCAACAATATGTATAGTGGATAGAGACAATCACCCAAATCAAAATCATTTTTAGTGTCATTTTTCATTTTTAGAGTTTTAGTGTCAATACTACATTAAACTACTATATATAATGTTGAATATAATGTATAATAATGCAATGTGGGAATATTTGTGGGTCCTGATAATGCAAAATGTCTTGTTACCAGTAAAAAGTGTCCTGCATTATTTTAAATACATCTAGTCAGTGACAGTCCAAGCATATTCATCTAAAATAATTCTATATTTTCAGCTTCAGAATAATTTTGGTGTCTTTATTGTCCTGTGCATTGAGTTTTTTTTCCAGCACCAAGTCCAAGCCTATTCATTTACTCCAAATTAAGCTTGTTGATCAACAGTTCATTCTTTGTTAACCTTTTATCATATGTTTTGGAGTATCGCAATAATACCATATTGTGAGTTCAATATCGTATCGAATCGTGACTTGAGGGTTTCATTACACCCCTATAACATTACTGTTGAAAAGTTGTGATTTGAAGCTGTTTTCCTTCATAGGGAACGACCGGACGTGTGTTTGCAGACTCACCCTTCGACGCTGCTATCGGGCAGCCGGAGGAAGTACTGGTAGAACTCAAACGGGGAGGTTTTATCGGGGTTGAGCCACACAGCGTTACCAGCCGTCTTCCCCAGTTTATCTCCCATCGAGGTCGTGATGAGAGGAACCGTCAGGCCGAACACTTCCTCTCCTGTCTTTCTGCACAACAAAAAAACAAGATTACACATCAGAGGCTCTGCTATATTAGATTCAGATTATTTCATTTGGTAACACTTTATTTGAAGGGGTGTGCATAAGACTGACATGACACTGTCATAAACATGACATAACACCTGTCATAAACATGAAGGAGTCTTTATGAATGTTTATGACTGTTGTCATTAAGTGTCATTCGGTAAATTATGACACTTTCAATGCAAAGTTGACATTGTTTAAAATGTCTTTGTTATGACAACTTGACATTACCCAAGACAAAAATGTATTGATTATGACAACTTGAAATTAACAAAGACGGAAATGTCTTTGTTATGACAACTTGACATTAACCGAGAAATCATAACCTGTCAACCTGTGACAACTTTGGCCGTCATGACACCATTATAACTGTGTCATGAATATTTTACTTGTCCTCAAGTAAAGTGGAACACATTGTACTAGTTATAAAGATGTCATTAAGGGTTATTACACTGCAAAATGCTTGAAGTTTGATAATTAGACCTGTTATGACATAATTGTGACAGGTTGACAGGTTATGATTTCTTGGTTAATATTAAGTTGTCATAACAAAGACATTTCCGTCTTTGTTAATGTCAAGTTGTCATAATCAAGACATTTTTGTCTTGGGTAATGTCAAGTTGTCATAACAAAGACATTTTTTGTCTTTGTTAATGTCAAGTTGTCATAACAAAGACATTTTAAACAATGTCAACTTTGCATTAAAAGTGTCATAATTTACCGAATGACACTTAATGACAACAGTCATAAACATGCATAAAGACTCCTTCATGTTCATGACAGGTGTTATGTCATGTTTATGACAGTATCATGTCAGTCTTATGCACACCCCTTCAAATAAAGTGTTACCTTTCAGTTAATGCCATGTCAGCATTCAAAGCTATTTTCATGGCAAAAATTAAATTACAAAAATACAAATATCATATAAATACAATAAAAACAATATATTATACAATTCTTTTTTTTTTAAATTAACATATGATAAAAAAAAATATATATATATATATATATATATATATATATATATACACACACACACACACACACACACGGTATCACACACAAAATGATCCCAAAAAATAAAGAAATTAAGACTTTTTTATTCAGAAAGAATGCATTAAATTGAGCTTGTCAAGTCATCTTCATTTATATAGCGCTTTTAACAATGTAGATTGTTTCAAAGCAGCTTTACAGAGATAAACATATAATTTAAAGTAACAGAGATTGTAACTTGTGTACCTGTGTATGAGCTCCTGTACCTGTGTATGAGCTCCTGTACCTGTGTATGAGCTCCTGTACCTGTGTATGAGCTCCTGTACCTGTGTATGAGCTCGTGTGTACCTGTGTATGAGCTCGTGTGTACCTGTGTATGAGCTCGTGTGTACATGTGTATGAGCTCGTGTGTACATGTGTATGAGCTCGTGTGTACCTGTGTATGAGCTCCTGTACCTGTGTATGAGCTCGTGTGTACCTGTGTATGAGCTCGTGTGTACCTGTGTATGAGCTCGTGTGTACCTGTGTATGAGCTCGTGTGTTCCTGTGTATGAGCTCGTGTGTACATGTGTATGAGCTCGTGTGTACATGTGTATGAGCTCGTGTGTAGCTCGTGTGTACCTGTGTATGAGCTTGTGTGTACCTGTGTATGAGCTCGTGTGTACCTGTGTATGAGCTCGTGTGTTCCTGTGTATGAGCTCGTGTACCTGTGTATGAGCTCGTGTGTACCTGTGTATGAGCTCGTGTGTACCTGTGTATGAGCTCGTGTGTACATGTGTATGAGCTCCTGTACATGTGTATGAGCTCGTGTGTAGCTCGTGTGTACCTGTGTATGAGCTCCTGTACATGTGTATGAGCTCCTGTACATGTGTATGAGCTCGTGTGTAGCTCGTGTGTTACCTGTGTATGAGCTCCTGTACATGTGTATGAGCTCGTGTTCCTGTGTATGAGCGAGGTGTACCTGTGTATGAGCTTGTGTGTAGCTCGTGTGTACCTGTGTATGAGCTCGTGTGTACCTGTGTATGAGCTCGTGTGTAGCTCGTGTGTACCTGTGTATGAGCTCGTGTGTACCTGTGTATGAGCTCGTGTGTACCTGTGTATGAGCTCGTGTTGTACCTGTGTATGAGCTCGTGTGTAGCTCGTGTGTACCTGTGTATGAGCTCGTGTGTACCTGTGTATGAGCTCGTGTGTACCTGTGTATGAGCTCGTGTGTACCTGTGTATGAGCTCGTGTGTAGCTCGTGTGTACCTGTGTATGAGCTCGTGTGTACCTGTGTATGAGCTCGTGTGTACCTGTGTATGAGCTCGTGTGTACCTGTGTATGAGCTCGTGTGTAGCTCGTGTGTACCTGTGTATGAGCTCGTGTGTAGCTCGTGTGTACCTGTGTATGAGCTCGTGTGTAGCTCGTGTGTACCTGTGTATGAGCTCGTGTGTACCTGTGTATGAGCTCGTGTGTAGCCTGTGTGTACCTGTGTATGAGCTCCTGTACCTGTGTATGAGCTCGTGTGTAGCTCGTGTGTACCTGTGTATGAGCTCCTGTACATGTGTATGAGCTCGTGTGTAGCTCGTGTGTACCTGTGTATGAGCTCCTGTACATGTGTATGAGCTCGTGTTCCTGTGTATGAGCGAGTGTACCTGTGTATGAGCTTGTGTGTACCTGTGTATGAGCTCCTGTACCTGTGTATGAGCTCGTGTGTACCTGTGTATGAGCTCCTGTACCTGTGTATGAGCTCCTGTACCTGTGTATGAGCTCCTGTACCTGTGTATGAGCGTAGTTGTTGTCCTGTGTATGAGCTCTTCTTGTACCTGTGTATGAGCTCGTGTACCTGTGTATGAGCTCGTGTACCTGTGTATGAGCTCCTGTGTACCTTGTGGTATGAGCGAGTGTGTACCTGTGTATGAGCTCCTGTACCTGTGTATGAGCTCGTGTACCTGTGTATGAGCTCCTGGTACCTGTGTATGAGCGAGTGTTGTACCTGTGTATGAGCTCGTGTGTACCTGTGTATGAGCTCGTGTGTACCTGTGTATGAGCTCCTGTACCTGTGTATGAGCTCGTGTGTTACCTGTGTATGAGCTCCTGTACCTGTGTATGAGCGAGTGTGTGTACCTGTGTATGAGCGAGTGTGTACCTGTGTATGAGCTCCTGTACCTGTGTATGAGCTCGTGTGTACCTGTGTATGAGCTCGTGTACCTGTGTATGAGCTCGTGTACCTGTGTATGAGCTCCTGTACCTGTGTATGAGCTCGTGTTCCTGTGTATGAGCGAGTGTACCTGTGTATGAGCTGTGTGTGTACCTGTGTATGAGCTCGTGTCCTGTGTATGAGCTCCTGTACCTGTGTATGAGCGAGTGTGTACCTGTGTATGAGCTCCTGTACCTGTGTATGAGCTCCTGTACCTGTGTATGAGCTCGTGTACCTGTGTATGAGCTCCTGTACCTGTGTATGAGCTCCTGTACCTGTGTATGAGCTCCTGTACCTGTGTATGAGCGAGTGTGTACCTGTGTATGAGCTCCTGTACCTGTGTATGAGCTCCTGTACCTGTGTATGAGCTCGTGTTACCTGTGTATGAGGCTCCTGTACCTGTGTATGAGCGATGTGTACCTGTGTATGAGCTCCTGTACCTGTGTATGAGCTCCTGTACCTGTGTATGAGCTCCTGTACCTGTGTATGAGCGAGTGTGTACCTGTGTATGAGCTCCTGTACCTGTGTATGAGCTCGTGTGTACCTGTGTATGAGCTCGTGTGTACCTGTGTATGAGCTCGTGTGTACCTGTGTATGAGCTCGTGTGTACCTGTGTATGAGCTCGTGTGTACCTGTGTATGAGCTCGTGTGTACCTGTGTATGAGCTCGTGTGTACCTGTGTATGAGCTCGTGTACCTGTGTATGAGCTCGTGTGTACCTGTGTATGAGCTCGTGTACCTGTGTATGAGCTCGTGTGTACCTGTGTATGAGCTCGTGTGTACATGTGTATGAGCTCGTGTTCCTGTGTATGAGCGATGTGTACCTGTGTATGAGCTTGTGTGTACCTGTGTATGAGCTCCTGTACCTGTGTATGAGCTCGTGTGTACCTGTGTATGAGCTCCTGTACCTGTGTATGAGCTCCTGTACCTGTGTATGAGCTCCTGTACCTGTGTATGAGCGAGTGTGTACCTGTGTATGAGCTCCTGTACCTGTGTATGAGCGAGTGTGTACCTGTGTATGAGCTCCTGTACCTGTGTATGAGCTCGTGTGTACCTGTGTATGAGCTCGTGTGTACCTGTGTATGAGCTCGTGTGTACCTGTGTATGAGCTCGTGTGTACCTGTGTATGAGCTCGTGTGTACCTGTGTATGAGCTCGTGTGTACCTGTGTATGAGCTCGTGTGTACCTGTGTATGAGCTCGTGTACCTGTGTATGAGCTCCTGTACCTGTGTATGAGCTCTGTACCTGTGTATGAGCTCTGTACCTGTGTATGAGCTCCTGTACCTGTGTATGAGCTCGTGTACCTGTGTATGAGCTTGTGTGTACCTGTGTATGAGCTCCTGTACCTGTGTATGAGCTCGTGTGTACCTGTGTATGAGCTCGTGTGTACCTGTGTATGAGCTCGTGTGTACCTGTGTATGAGCTCGTGTACCTGTGTATGAGCTCGTGTGTAACCTGTGTATGAGCTCTGTACCTGTGTATGAGCTCCTGTTACCTGTGTATGTAGTCCTGTGTACCTGTGTATGAGCATGTGTACCTGTGATGAGCTCCTGTACCTGTGTAATGAGTCTGTACCTGTGTATGAGCTCTGTACCTGTGTATGAGCTCCTGTACCTGTGTAATAGCTGTGAGTTGTGTACCTGTGTATGAGCTCTGTAACCTGTGTATGAGCTCGTGTACCTTGTATGAGCTCCTGTACCTGTGTATGATGCGAGTGTTGTACCTGTGTATGAGCTCGTGTGTACCTGTGTATGAGCTCGTGTGTACCTGTGTATGAGCTCCTTGTACCTGTGTATTGAGCTCGTGTTACCTGTGTATGAGCTCCTGTACCTGTGATGAGCGCAGTGTACCTGTGTAATGAGCTGTAGTGTACCTGTGTATGAGCTCCTGTACCTGTGTATGAGCTCGTGTGTACCTGTGTATGAGCTCGGTGTACCTGTGTATGAGCTCGTGTACCTGTGTATGAGCTTTCCGTACCTGTGTATGAGCTCGTGTTCCTGTGTATGAGCAGTGTACCTGTGTATGAGCTGTGTGTACCTGTGATGAGCTCGTGTTCCTGTGTATGAGCTCCTGTACCTGTGTATGAGCAGTGTGTACCTGTGTATGAGCTCCTGTACCTGTGTATGAGCTGTGTACCTGGTATGAGCTCGTAGTACCTGTGTATGAGCTCCTGTAACCTGTGTATGAGCTCTGTACCTGTGTATGAGCTCTTGTACCTGTGTAGACTGAGTTGTGTACCTGTGTATGAGCTCCTGTACCTTGTATGAGCTCCTGTACCTGTGTATGAGAGACGGGCTTTTCTCTGATGCTTTCGGGGAAAGATCTGAAGCATCAGCAGCAGTGCCGAAAACAGAGCCATCTCTTCACGATATCATGCTTTGTTTTATTGTCAATGTGTTTAACAATGATACAATGTTTGATATTTGAAAATATTCAATAAAAAAACGTTCATGTATCAAATTTGTGTTTTTTAGACTACACCACTGGAAGGCGCTATACAACGCGTTTTCTTTTATCAAATAGTGTGAGGTTTGGAAAATTAGCATTGGGTTGGTCTTCTTAACTCTTATACCAAACTACTTAAATAGTCTATTAAAGATATAGGTTGCCACATTTGAGTTTTGCAAAGATGTATTTTATTTTGAGACAGGACTAGATATACATTTATCAAACATTTGTCTATATTAAGCCAAAGTATACAACAAAAACATCACCACTGACAGGCCTTTGCAGCAGCAGTTTATTAATATTAATTTGTTAATTCAGCTAATAACATTAATAATCAGCTAATAAAGTCACACATTTGTTTACGATATGCTGCTTGGTATTATTGTCAATGTGTTTAATAATCATATGTTAATCACTGTTGTTATTTGAAATTACTTTAAAAAAAAATTTAAAAGACCACAATAAAAAGAAAAAAAAAGAGAAAGAAAACAGCACCATCTTGTGGCGTTTCTTCATTCATTAAGCACAAATAAAAGCCTGACAACAGTAAATATTCAGTTTTCTGATAATATAATTCACATATTAAAGTGTGGCAGTAAATTAAATTGAACAATTATAATAATACTATAATGTAAAGTAAATGGTGTTCTAATTATTTTATGTTTTTTATACTGTTTATATGGCAGTATGATAATGTAATACTGTAGGCTATAGGTTTAAATATATATAAAATATTATATATTAAATGAACTTGAACTTCCAAAAACCAATAGAGTTGTGGTCTGGGGTCAAAGTTCAAACATTAAACCGTCATTGTGCTTCAGTGTCATGTATAGCTGCACGATTATGACAAAAATCATAATTTCATCATTGTCGATTATTCCCTTGCAATAGTAATTGCGATTATTATTTACGATTATCACAATTTACATTGAATGATGTTTTGAATAGCTTTTTACCAATGTTTGAAGCGACTGCAAGCCATATTGTTATATCAAAATAAACTAGATAAAAAGAAACACCTTTCCTAAACAAAGTTTATTTTTTACATTATTTTTATTTACAGCTTTTACATTATGCATATTGCTTTTACATTATGCCTCAAATGTCTTTTTTTTAATTTTTTTTTAAGAAAGTAAATAATATGCATGGTATTTTAATGTTATACTAAAACTAAAATTAAAACAATGGGGGAAAACACCTTAAGATGAGCTGTAGAAAGAAAAACATATCTTAAGCACAGAATAATGCAAGTTTTTTTTTTTTAATTGCGCCTTTGAACGATTACAAAATTGTACACCCGTAATTGCAATCGCGATTAATTGTGCAGCCCTAATGTGTGTCATGTAACATCACTACCTACTATACCTACTATACCTACCTACTATAAGGTACTATGGACAGTGCCAAACTAATTTTTGTTTCATAATAAAATAAAAGAATCAGTTTAAAAATTATTCATCATTATTACCCTTGTAATAAATATCTAAGTAAATTTTACCTTAATATTTCCCCACTATGCTCTTTTTGCCAAGAGGAGGAATAATCTATTTTATTCTACTCCTGTTCTAATACTAAACATTTTGACTTCCATACTTCTTGCATTTCATCAGTTGTGTAATATTTCTGTCAGTAAGGTTCTTTTTCACTCTGTCTCTGAAAATAAAAAGCTAGATGATACTACACTCTTTTGTATGATGGATAATACCATATTCACAAAATTCAAACCTAACTGCAAAGTATTTGCTTATGATTTAGTTATTATTGTCGTCACTTCAAACAATCCCCTCCAAAAAAAGAAAGAAATTGAAAACATCCTGTATTATAGGTTTTATGTAAATATATATATTTTTAATTATTATTATTTATTTGACCTTTTCTCGGTTTCCCCACATGTTCATTGTTCAGTATTATTTCTGTACCGATTTATAATTACGCAATAAATAAAATAAACATCACTACCTGCCAGTCCTTGTACCAGCTGCGGTTATTGAGCACCGTCAGCCGGCCTAGTCTACTCGGGTCCGGGGAGAAGTGCAGCTCGTGGTGGGTGAAGATCCGGTGGAGGCTCTCCATGATCCCGCGGGAGTTCTGCTCCACCGTGTCCGGGGAGAGGCGCTCTCTCTCGGCAGACTTCCCGCTCGGGTCCCCGATCTGCGCCGTGGCTCCACCGAGCACCGCGATAACCTCATGCCCCGCGGCTCGGAAGTGCATCAGGCCGATGATGGCGAGCAGGTTCCCGGCGTGCAGGCTGTCCGCGGTCGGGTCGAAACCACAGTAAACGGTCTGAGGACCGGACCGGAGCAGATCCGGGAGCTCGGCTTGAGCTGCGTGCTCAGGGAACGACTCCTTCAGGAGGCCTCGGTTATGCAGGGATAAGAGGAGTCCGCTTCGTGTAGATGAAGAACAGTGGAATAACGCGCTTAAATAAGATGACTTTGTTAATATGGTACGTGATTTAACTGTAGACACGATGCGGCATGACCGCGCTATGGACGCAGCCATTTTTTTTTTGATTTTTTTTTTTGATGGACACGTTCGCCACCCAGTGGACAGATGTGGGAGTGTAGATAAAAGTGAGTAGAGTAGCAATTAAAGGGACAGTTCACCCAAAATATTAAAATTCTGTAATTTACGCAGTTCCAAACTTGTATAAATGTGTTCCTTTTATTGAACACAAATACGATATTTTGAAGAATGCTAGTTGCCACACATTTGATGGGCCTCATTGACTTTAATCGTATTTTGTACCGTTTGGTTACCAATACTATTCTTCCTAATATCTTTGTGTGTGTGTGTGTGTGTGTGTGTGTGGTGTGTGTGTGTGTGTGTTTAACAGAAGAAATGTATACAGTCTTGGAACAACTTGAGGGTGAGTAAATGACAGGGTTTTCCTTTTTGGGTGAACTATCCCTTTATTGACTGTTTTATATATATATATATTTGTAATAAGATTAGATATATATATATATTTGTAATAAGAAACGACTGTGAATGGTCCAAACTGTATATATATTTGTAATAAGAAACGACTGTGAATGGTCCAAACTGACCGGCGCTGAGAAAAGTAACACGTACCACGTGACATTTGTTGTCTGCATTGATCGGATAGACTGTAAAATAAAATAAAAAGTACCGAGTTGCCTTTATTTTAATTTTAATTATTAAAGAATAATAAAACGCAACTAACTAGTTAAATATTTCAAAAACAGTTAGGTAAACAACTATTTTAGATTATCAATTAATCTTTAAATATTCTAAATAGTTTAATCGAAGAACTAATTTGTACTGAATCCTAATTATGATAGGGTGACCATATTTTGTCCTGAAAAAACAGGACACTCGGCCCGGCAAACAGATAGGCCTACTCAAATGATACTCGAAGTTTACTCAAAGAAACCTTATTAATTTCAATATATTTAAAGTAGGTTATGCCTCCTCTGTATGGATAGAAATTTGTTATATTGTTATATGAAAACAGGACATGTCCTGGGAAAACAGGACAGTTGGTCACCCTAAATTATGACAATATATGTAAAGTATATGTAAATGTGATCAACGTCGTGTTTTTTTAGACAACACCACCGGAAGGCGCTATACAACTTGTTTTCTTTTATCAAATAGTGTGAAGTTTGGAAAATTAGCATTGGGTTGGTCTTCTTAAAGTAACATTAAGTATTTTTCCTCTTCGGTCGCCCTACTGGTTGGAAATGAAATTGTCCATTGCCGCTGTCGTAAATAATTCTGTCTTCTTAACTCTTATACCAAACTACTTAAATAGTCTATTAAAGATATAGGTTGCCACATTTGAGTTTTGCAAAGATGTATTTTATTTTGAGACAGGACTAGATATACATTTATCAAACATTTGTTTATATTAAGCCAAAGTATACAACAAAAACATCACCACTGACAGGCCTTTGCAGCAGCAGTTTATTAATATTAATAATCAGCTAATAAAGTCACAGATCTGTGCATTATCCAGCTCCTTAAAATCAAGCATTTATTAGAAATAACGCTGTCAGAGGCAGTGACCTGAGCTACAGCGACTACCGGGGAAGAACGAGACACAATTCCCTGATATGACATTGTTAAAATCCCTTCTACAATAAAACATCAAGCACTCTAGTTAGAAAAGCAAAGTTGCTGACAATCAAACATTTCATTTTAATCTGAAAAAAGGGATAAAATGAAGAGAAAACAACTTAATACTTAATACTTTATGCATAGGTTTGCTCAATCAGCAAATATTACAAGACCAAAAAAAAAAAAAATCTTCTTGGGAATATTGTGAACTTGTCTGAAGATTATAATAACACTTGATTTGGTACTTAATAAAACAAGTTACAGATTTTTGCCGTAAAGTGAGTTTCATTCATCCATGTCATGCAGTTTTCTTACAATCTGGATCTAAGGCACCTGAATATCATACTACTTACTGTATACTGCAGAAATAGTATGAATATGTCATGCACATTTTATGTATGCATACATTTTTTTTTATATAAAATAACAGCACGCATATGCAATGCAATGCACTTGATTTTCATTTCCAGTGATGAATGAATCAGAAATGTCAGAAGAACACAAGTGTACTAACAAGTGAATGATGAATTCAGCTCATTCCATTGGGATCTAAACATCACATTTACATATCAAATCATACAAACTGCTATGATAATAATTGGGCACACACAACAATGATGCACACACAACGTGTTTTACTGCATTAATGACTAATTGTCTCAAATGTCCTGCCAGTGTGACGGCAGGGAGTGCGTCTTGCAACAGAGAATCTGTCTGGATTTGTGTCACAGGCAGTTATAGTTGATGATCTATATCATCAGTACCTCCATTCTTTACCTGAGATCTCAGAGATCACAGTACAGTACATCAGGTGAGGAGCTCGAACACCCCGAGAGCTAAATCATCTTCATGATGGCCAAAATCATCACTTATGTCATATGTATGGAAAACCATTTCTGCTATGAAAGGAAAAAATCATGCTTTGGTAAATCTAAAATATGACATAAAAATTCGTAATTATGACAAAGTTATAATTATGACATATAAAATCATATTTATGAGATTAAAAGTCAAAATTATGAAATACAAATTGACATACAATTCACAATTTCAACAGCAAGTCCTAATTATGACATAATTCAAAATTATTATTCAAAAAGAAAAAATTATAATCGGAAAATGTCATCATTTTTTCGACTTATGTCATAATTGATATTGAATGCCAATTTCAAATTTGAATGTCATAATTACGACTTGTGTCATAATTATGACTTTGAATTAAATAAAACTATCAATTTTAACTTTCTTTCATGATTATGAACATTTCATAATTATGACGGTCATAATTTGACATCATAAATTACTTCGAATGTCATAATTTCTACTTTTTGACATAATTTTTCTCATGTCTTTGACTTATTATGTCATAATATGGACTTTGAATGTCATAATTTCTACTTTTTATGCCATAATAGGAACTTGGTATGTAATAATGACTGCCTGAATCAATAGAGTCAATCCTCATATATATCTTCGATTTCCTGGTGTCGAAAAATGGCTTATTCATGCTGCCATATGGTTGCTAAGGTCTTCTAAATGGTTGCTAAGTTTTGGCCAGACAGTTACAATGGTTATACTAATAGACTAGATGTTTGACCAACTCAAAAAAGCCAACCGCTGTGTCTCTATGTCACTCTGATGCTGAGATACGGCTTCTTCATGCTGCCATACGGTTGCTAGGGTGCTCTGAATGGTTGCTAGGGCATGGCTAGATAGTTTCCAGACATTTAAAGACTACTTGCCATTCTGAGTCAAAAGAGGTCAACCACTTATCTCTACGATGCTCTGATCCAAACGTATCCCCCTCACTTTTTTCAATAGAAGTGGTTGTTAGGGTGTTGTAAATGGTTGCTAGGGTGTGGCTATGACATTTTTATGTCAACTAATTGGCTGGAGTCAAATGAGCCCATGACATACGTCATAATTATGACACACTAAGTCAATTTATGACATAACCCTAACCCATACTAGAGGTAGCAGTTGGGATATAACCAAAATAGATGATTCATGATTCATCATGTTTACTATTCCATGTGGGGTCGAAGTGTGCAGGTCCTCACGCTGCGGGAATTAAAAAGGAATGTGGAAATCACGACATGAATTCCCATGCAAGTATCGTTCGATGACAAATCTTACCCCATATTTACATTGCACTACATAAAACTCGTTCATTTCACAACATCTGATATATATATATATTAATAAAGATACCTTTGCTTTAGTATAAAAAGGCCAAATGTCAATCAACAATAATCTAGGTAGTGCATAATACCTAGACGCATGTACAACATCTGAGCCGTTAAAAAGCATTTATCAAAAGTCGAGACAATGCCGCGGCGGGCCGTCAGTGTCGCGGTGAAGCTACCGCTATTTACAGGGTTACAAAGCTTCAGCGTTTCCAGTTACAAACATAACGTTACAGTTTAAGTGCATCCCAGCTGGCATTGCTTTAATGTGACACGGGCGTTCAAATTGACAGCGTTTTGAGCAACAGTACGACAGCCATTTTCAATGATTTCAATGTTTTTTTGCTGTGGAACGATTGGCAACCAAAAGACTCGATGACCTCCAGCAGTTTAATCACCGTCGACTGCGTGAACCAGGTTTGCATAACGAATACAGCCCAATTTCTATTAAATGACCACTAAAGTGCCTTGAAACACGCAGCATTTTTCAGTGTGTTGACGTAATTTCCACTGAAACGGGAAGACAGGGCGGGGCATAACGGACAGCTCCTCCCCTTTTTCTAGATAGCCAATAGAGTTTCGTTTATATCGCGGCTCAGCCAGAGCTGTTGATCTCAGTAAAGCCGCAGTTTCCTCCTAATCTCTAATGTTTCTCCTCCTAAATTCTTGCATATCGCTTTAAAATACAGCATTTTGTGTAGAATTCAATGCGTTCGATACATTTTCTGTTCTGAGCTGCGACGGTTCGCGTGATACTAACGTGAAACCTAACTTCATACGCTCAAATAGGGCGGAGCTTCAGATTCAGATTATTTGATTGGACAGAGTATCTGAAGTGCAGATTGATGTCATCAAAATCGTTGATTGGCGGAAGTGTTTTGAAAGTTTTGAAAGCTATATATCTTCTAAATACAATTTTTTAAAAATATTTTTGGAGCACACTAGTTTATAGATAACATTAAGAGTAACAGTAACACTTTTCATACTAAAAGCCAAATAACTTCAATTATGATGTCATAGGGCTTTAAAAACCTGCCCAATTGCGTTACGGGGGAGGTAAAAAAAAAATTCTGTTCTTTTGAGCTTAAAACCCGCAGACTAAAAAAAAACATTTTTTTAAATTAATCAACTCAAAACATAGTTATCTAAGTATCAATCCAAGACAGTTTTTCCAAGTTCTCTAGATGAATCATTATGCTGACTTTTCTCGCGTTTCTCATATGAACACAACCAGAGACGACGGAAAAACACACGGAGAGCATCAGCTTTAGTTTCTGCTCTGACAAACACAAGACCAGCTGAACGTTGTGTGTGTGTGTGTGTGTGTGTGTGTGTGTGTGTGTGTGTGTGTGTGTGTGTGTTAGAAATCAGGAATGGTGAGAGAACATTGTGCTTGGTACATTTCTCATCTTCAAAACTAAACTTGGGTCTCAAGCCAACAGTTTAAATCCCGTCTGTCTCGAGTATTCCCATAATGTTACTCATTAGATCAGTAGACGGAGAGAAGACGGTCTTTTGTGGCTTTTTGAACACATTTGATCACATGAGCGTTTACACTGCGAAAGCAATCCGGCCTGGAAGTGTCGAAAGTGGACAAGCTCAAAGCGTTTTAGACCCGTTTACAGCTGTATTTAGTGTCTTAATACCAGGAGTAAACAGTCAAACACATCCGTCTAGCGCATGTTTTCATACAAAAGCAATGGAAAAGCCGCACAGTGGAATGCAAAAACGCCTTCAGTGTGAACGGACCCTCATGCAACAACTTTTTTTTACGTAGATAAAATTACACTGACACATTTTACACAATTAGCTTCTCTTTCTGGTTCATATAGGGAAGTGAAAAAGCGGTTGAAGAATGAGACTTGAGACGAGGCACTGCGGTTCTCTGAGAAAGCGTCACGAACCGAGAAGAGCGACGGACTGCTGGAGGGACAGAAGATGAAAGTGTGAAACGGATTCATACGGGAAGGGAATTAAATCACGTGTGGAGATGCAGGAACACCGACAGCATCAATGCAAGAACAAATGTGGGTCTATACAGAAAATAAGTGGATTTCTGGGATACTGCATTGAGTGTTTACTTTAATAATGGCCATATATTATAAAACGGTTATCAGCTATGGGCCCGTTCACAAACTTTATAGTCATTACATCTAATTTACCTGAGTAGGGACGTCACATTCACATGCCGAATGGTATTTAACTGCTTGAATGCATCAAGCCTGACGAGACGCCGATGTTCAAGGAATAGCTCACTTGAATATTGCATGTTGCTTCATAAAAGCCAACATTGCGTTAAATTGTTTTGCAGAAAAAAACATTTAGTGACGAAAATCGTAGTGTTGCTAATGCTTGAAGTACACTAACAGTCTAAGGTTTTGATCATTTTAAAATAAGTCTCTTCTGCTCACCAAGGCTGCATTTTTTTGTAAAAAAAAAAAAAAAAACTGTAATATTGTTAAATATTATGACAATTTAAAAGAAGTGTTTTCTATGTGAATATATTTTAAAATGTAATTTATTGCAAAGCTGAATTTATCATCATTACTCCAGTCTTCAGTGTCACATGATCCTTCAGAAATCAGTATAATATCATGATTTGATGCTCAAAAAACATTCATTATTATCAATTTTCTTTTCTTCTTCTTCAGGATTCTTTGATGAATAGAAAGTTCAAAAGAACAGCATTTATTTGAAATATAATCAATTTTTTTAAATTAATATAATTTTTAACATTGATCAAAAGTTACAGTAAAGACATTTAATAATTTAATTCATCCTTGATGAATAAAAGTATTGATTTATTTTGTTTCTTTCCCCCAAAAAGTAAAGTAAAAATTCTTACTGACCCCAAACTTGTGAATGTTAGTGTTTAAAAGTACAAAATTAACTTTCTATTCATCAAAAAATCCTGAAATAAAAATGTAAATAACTGTTTTCAACATTGATAATAATCATAAATGTTTCTTGAGCATCAGATAATCATATTATACTGATTTTGAAAGGTAATGATGCTGAAAAATCAGCTTTGAACACAGGAATAAATGAGTTTACTGTATATATTAACATAGAAAACAGTCGTTTTAAATTGTAATATTTCACAATTTTTTGTATTTTTAATCAAATAATGCAGCTTTGGTGAGCAGAAGAGACTTCTTTTTAAAACTTAAAAATTGTACCAATCAAAAACGTTTGACTGGTAGTGTATGAACGAACGCTGTAGCAGGCCTCATTTGTCATGTCTTCAAGCTCTTGAAACACTAGATTACAGTAAAACCGCACTAGCTGTCAGAAAGCATCGGCCGTGAGGTATTGATCATCTAAACCTGTAAAGCTGCACTGATGGATGCTTGGAGATGTCGAAGTGTCTTCACTGGTCAAACTCAAACGTAATATCGTGTTGTAACCAGGTGTGAACCGATAAAGCAATAAATAATTAATGTTTTTTCATGATCATCTACAAAATGTCAAGTTTTACCGCAGCAAATGGTGAAATACAAAGGCTGGAAACTGTTCAAGATATAAGAATCCCGAGACGCATTTTCATTCGCTCAGTGCTTGATGTTATCAAAAAAAAAAGTGTTCATAACGTTAATCATGAAGCAAAGTCCCTAAAATGTTACATTTTCACTAGTTACGGTAGGTGGAAGTCACTTGGGTGATCTTTCTGAAAACTGAGTTGTAAGTGTCATAAAAAGTCAGTATAAAAAAGGATATTGCTGTATGAATAAGTTGGATTTTTACGGTTTCTATTCACAGTTTCTAGCCCGAAGTGACCAGTAAGCGCTTTATAAAATGTCCACAAAAAAAAAGATCCTAAAACCACAGGATGCATTTTAGTTGGCATTGCAACAAGCATTGTCTAACTGGACGCTAATGAAGAGCCCTTTCCGGCACCGGCAGGCGTTCCTGGAAACAGTGTTTTGAAGGCCTCAGTACATGTCTCTGTAAATCTCCTGCAGTAAGGGGTGCAGTGACGTGTCCTCGGTCTTCTTGATCTCCTGCACCAGCTGAGCGTGCTCCGTCACCAGCTGCCGAAGGTCCACGAGTTTCTGGAGGAGTTTGGGGAAGAGGAAGCCGTGATCGGGGTGGTGTTTCTCCTCAGGTGCAGATGAAGCACGTTAACGATGGTCTCCTGCATTCGCTCGATGTGCGGGACGTTCACCAGGCCTGGCCGATCTGAAACACAACACAAATTACTCTCAAATAAACACACTTTTCTTCAGCGATTGTTAAAAAAGCTTCCAACAAATATGCATTTAAAAAAAAAATGTATTCTCTCTTCAGCGATTCTGAATTAATTCTTGAAAACTTCAGCAAATATAACATTTTTTAATTCGATTTTCTCTTCAGTGATTCTGAGTCGGTTCTGAAAACTTCAGCAAATATAAAGTTTTTTAATTCGATTCTCTCCTTTGCGATTCTGAATCGATTCTTGAAAACTTTGGCCTATCTGAAACACAAGACAAATTAGTCTCAAATAAATCACTAAATAATTGTAATAGTTGATATTACACCTCACGGTTAAATTCTGTGAATCACAATCCGATTCTGAGATTATTCTCGATCTGCATATTTTTACTTATTAATTAATACGTTTACCAACTCGGAATATCACATTTATTTGTGCATTTTTGTAAATTACTTTGTATGTTTTTAAAATAATTACAAAATTAATAATAAATACAAATTATTGTATGTTAAGAATTATTAAAAAACTATAGTGAATATAGCCTAAAATCAGAAGGAAATATATAAACTTTTTAAATTCAATTCTCTCTTCTGAATCAAATCTTGAATTGATTATTTCTCCACCTCTATAGTTTATTAAAATGAAATGAAAGATTTTCTACATGAAAGGAATTATAAATGCATAAAATCCAGCTTGTGTTGCTAAAAATGTTTTTGCTCACATACACATAATATATTATATATATATATATATATATATATATATATATATATATATATATATATATATATATATATAGGAAAAAAAGTAATTTTAACAGTAATTTATTAAAAAATATATTTTTGATATAAAAATCTATTTAAATGTATAATAAAATATAATCTCATATATATTGAGATTATATTAATATTAATTCTCATTTTATTTGAATAAAATCTGAAAAGACTCAATATACCTCCACAGCAGATGATGGCAGCCACAAACAGCGCGAGGTCACTATCGTCCAGTTCGAGGGAGTTGAACTTCATGGCAAACTGAAACTTGGGCTCCATCATCTCGCTGAAGGGCCGTCGTAAGCTCTTCAGAAACTCTCTGGTGATGAACCCGCTCCCGTACGCCACCAGCAAACCGTCCTTATTCATGCATGACGCCAGCATGGCAAACAGCGCCTCATGGACGCCGTACTTTAATAATGTCACCTGTCGGAGAACAGACTGCGTTCAATTCAAAGTGCTTATACAATGTTCATATATAAAGATCTGGGTTTGAAATGAACACCCGCCAACCCCGCAACCCGGTAGAAAACGTCAAATCACGAGCCAAGCTGGCGTGTTATTATGTTTACTCACTTTGCTGGGGAAGTTGTTTTTAAATTAGGCACTTTAAATTTATGTATGGATTTTTTGTACAGTGTTTTATTATTGAGTTTTATGTGGCACTTGCTTTTCTCTTTTATGTTATGTCCTTTTATGTGTTGACATTGAGCTTCTTGCACATTTTTTTCCAATGTGGTTTTATACTGCAAATGGCTAATAAAGTGAATCTGAATCTGAATCTTGTGTGCAAGTCAAACCTGTGCAGATTTAGCGCAAATACTCATCATGATATATCAAATACAGTGTATTGTGCAGAATCTGCTCATATCTGGCTTACGTGAACACACACGTCACTACGCAACAAATAACAGCACGCTTGTTCATTTGCATTGAAGCAAAAGAACAGATTAAAAAGCATTTAGGTAACAGAAAAGACAGTTATTTTCCAACATCCAACATGTTTCTGATGTTCTTTATACTACTGTATTGATCTGTCCACCGAAAACACATTTTTGGTGATGAGGATAAAAGAGGAAGGGAGGATGACAGGATTTAGTTTGAAAAAGAAATGAATGTATGAAATCCAAATTGTATAATATATTATATATATATATATGTATATATATATATTATATATATATAATATATCACTTATATTATATATATATATATATATTATATATATATATATATATATATATATATATATTATATATATATATATATAAGTGATGTGCGGGTCAATGTATAAGCAACCTGCACCCGACCGACGTTTTCAACTAACCCGCCCGCAACTCGGGCCGCAAAAAATACTAATAATATTGTACCCGACCCGCATTTTTTAAAAGTAGTAAATGTTCATGATGGCTTCCTGGGGCCGCACTTGTGACACGCCATGTTGGTCGTGCCAGTTTTGTGGCTATCAAATGTGTAAGCATCGCAAGAAGTACACAAGCTGCACTTTGGTCATCAGCTTTCATTATTTCGGCAAATGTCTCCCACACTTTGCTCTTTCTATTTGTGTATTTGCAGAGCTTCCACTCCCCAGTCTTCACCTTTTCTCCATCTCTCTGCAGACTGAGCTCGTGCGGCATCTTCGCGCCAGTTATTCGGCCAATAAAGTGTAGGCCTATGTATTTCATAGAAAATTGTGTCTAGTACTATATAAATTACAAAGGTTTAATTGGCATCTTTATTTCAAACAACCCGACCGACCGCGACCCGAATATCATAAAAAATATTTTTGGATGACTCGTAACCGCAGGCACCCGCTCATTTTGGATCAACCCGCGCATCACTGATATATCACATTTTTATCTTTTCAACATTTGTCACATTATTTTTTCTAATTTTAATGCTCTTATCAACATAAAAAAGTGGATCGTCTTGCTTTGTGCAAATGTTTTTTATTGAAAACAACATTGACAATACTGTGTTCAATTTCACACTAAAACATTCTCACTAGGAGCAAATAATCTCTCACACAATGTAACACTGTCCATCAATAAAAGGGTAAAAGAAATACTGACGAGCTCCTGATATTGACGAGGGGGCGGAGAATTCGCATCAGCTCTGTGTGTGTGTGTGTGTGTGTGTGTGTGTGTGTGTGTGCGCGCATGGCCATCAAGTGGTATTTCAGACTGGACGTGCTGCGATGATAGCTCAGTTCACAATGACAAAACACACAGATCACTTTGGTCTTGTAAAGGGAAACATTCAATTCAGAATCTTATTGTCATCCATTTCGGCGTCTCGCGCTCGTCATCCTCTCAAAACGTAACGTTAACCTACTATTTGGCCGGCTCGCAACAAGTGTTTCCCAACAAGTGTCTAGCTAGATCCGGTGCTTTCAGACAGGACGCGGAATGTGCGGCGCTACGCCAGTTTTCAAAACTTTTTGGATGGCAAAAAGTTTCTATTGGCCGCGCTGGTAATCATCACAGTGGCAAAAGTTGAACTATTTTTAATTTTGACTGCGGTGTGCGTGCCGCTGCGCTTTCGCTTTGGTCGACGAAGCAACAAAACGTCCTTGCGCGGCGATTAATTGGTTATAGCGCAGCGCCGCGCATGCCGCGTCCTGTTGCAAAAGCATGAGAAAAACAAAAAAATACAAAGTTTGCTAGGCAAAAAAGTGCGTTAATCTCGCAATAAAAAAATTAATCGCGTTAAAATGGGTTTGCGTTAACGCCGTTAATAAATTATGGTGTAGTTAATCTGGATCTTTCTTATTTTTGGCTAGTAGAAGTTCTGAATGGTCAGCAACTTAAAACTTTAGTAGCCAAATTGGCCGGTGAGTGAAAAAGTAAATTTCAAACCCTGAATGTTTATATATAAAGATCTGAGTGAGAAATAATTTTGAAGAAGCTTAAAGAGTTTAGAGGATGCGATGCACTAACCTGGTCGTTTAGGTCCAGGTCTGAGAAGCCTGGCACGGACTTGGCGAACTCCGTCAGCTCGGTCACCGTCTCCACCGAGGTGCACTGGCAGCAGTGAAATATCCGGACCTCGGCGTCCTTATTCAGCAGCCCTCCTGAAGAGCCCACCATCTTCGCCACGAAAGTCTGTTCGGCCAACTGCAGCGTCTCCATGTCGTGGATCACAAAAGGCTGTGCAAAACAATGAGAATGAGGCATAAAGATCATAAAGGAATAAACTGTAGAGCATTCTTCAGTTACAACGCTTTTCACAATATCTAGAGTAAAGGTGGCAGATGGGCACTGAAAAAAGTAATTCAATCAAATAAATAATGAAATTAAATATACAAATATAGATATGTCCCGCTCCAACATTGCAATAAAATGAATAATATAAAATAAATAGAATAAAAATTAGTGCTGCCAAACTGATTAATCGTGAATAACATAAAAAGTGTGTAAACATACATGTGTATAAATACATACATGTATATACACACACACACACACACACACACATTCATATAGGTATATCTATTGTATATATATTTACAAACTTTTGCTTAAATGCTTTACACACACACACACACACACTGTATATATATATATGTATGTTTAGATCCAATTAATCACGTTTAATTGATTTTACAGCACTGATAAAAATTTAATTCAATAATTTATATATATATATATATATATATATATATATATATATATATATATATATATATATATATTCTTTGCACCCAACTTCACTTCAGTAGTTTAAAAAAACACAAATAAACAAACTAAAATAATAATAATAACGATAAAATAAAAACATTAACATTATGATTGATATTATTATTGTGTGTATATGTAACAGACTTCCTGTTTCCTGTTTCAATAGTTTCTAAACTGTCAAGCCCTTGTATCACTATGTAAATGTGTTTGACGAGGACAATACAATATCAGATGTACAGCCTCTTCTTTACACATTTGTTCCAAACGGGCCTAAAACTCAAGCCGCTCCCGCCTCCATAAGAGGTCAACATGACACGCCGAGAGGCTGGTGAGAGAACAAGCGTACTGTGAGAGATGAAAGACTGGTCTTAACTCAGCTGCTCTCACTCCCAACAGCTGGCCCGCGTCCTGCAGAGCTCAGAACCAACAATCAGCTAGTGTTACAGATGCATGAGGGGAACCACGTCTGAGGTGGACCCCATCCTTACACTGACAGACATCCACACCCAGCCAGGACTCTGAGCAGCAAGCTCAACTATAAACCCCTGCCCCATGATGACCTCGTGTCACATAAGCCTCATCAATTAGAGAGCGGTTTACTGAAGGGCATTATGCTTTATAAGAAGGGAGACAGGAAACTGTGTACGCACATGCATTGACCACTGCGCAGTTACCCAAACCGGTAACACTTTACTTGAAGGAGTGTGCATAAGACTGACATGACACCTTCATAACCATGACATGACATATGAAGGAGGGTTTATGCATGTTTATGACAACTGTCATTAAGTGTCTTTCGCTCAATAATGACACTTTGAATGCAAATATGACATTGTTTGAGATGTCTTTGTTATGACAACTTGACATTAAATGAGTTAAACTGTCATGTGGTTGGTATTGACATTGGCTGTCATGAGGCCATTATAACTGTGTCATTAATATTTTTCGTGACCTCAACTACAGTGGTACACATTGAATTTGTCATTAAAAAGTTATAATGGCTTCATGACAGCCAATGTCTAACCCAGCCACCTGATAGTTTAATGTAATGTTAACCAATAAAGCTAAGAGGTTTCTTAAGTTTGATACTTAATCTGCTATGTCATGTTTGTGTTGTCTTAGTAATGTCAAGTCGTCATGACAAAGACTCTGACAGGTTATGATGTATTGGTTTATGTCAAGGTGTCATAAAGACATCTCAAACAATGTCATATTTGCATTAAAAATGTCATAATTGAGCGAATGACACTTAATGACAGTTGTCATAAACATGCATTAAACTGATTCATAACATGTGTCATGTCATGGTTATGAAGGTGTCATGTTAGTTTTATGCACACCCCTTCAAGTAAAGTGTTACCCTCAAACCTGAATAATCATTTGTAAATCATTTGATCTTGGCATGACATGTTGCCTTAAAATAGTTTTAAAAGATTATACAAACAACATCTAACATAGACTGAGTGCTAGGGTGTTCTAAGTGGTTGCTAGGGTGTTGCTAAGGTGATCTGAATGGTTGCTAGTTCATTGTTATGTGGTTTCAAAGGTGTGCTGGGTTGTTATTAGGCCATTGCTAAGGTGTTCTGTGTGGTTACTAGGGCATTGCTAAGGTGGTCTGAGTTGTTGCTAGGCCGTTGTTAAGGTGTTCTGTGTGGTTACTAGGCTATATGGTTGCAAAAAGGTGTTCTGTGTTATTCCTAGGGCATTGCTAAGGTGGTCTAGGTTGTTGCTAGGTCGTTGTTAAGGTGTTTTGGGTGGTTACTAGGCCATTTCTATGTGGTTGCAAAGATGTTCTGAATGGTTGCTCTGTCATTACTGTGTTGTTGCTAGGGCATTGGGTGGTTGCTAGGCCATTGCTAAGGTCTTCTGGGTGGTTAATAGGATATGTGGTTGTAAAGGTTTTCAGGGTTGTATTCTGTGTTGTTGCTAGGCCAATGTAGAGGTGTTCTGGGTGGTTACTTGGGCCTAAACCATTGCTATGTTGTTGCTAGGGCACTGGGTGGTTGCTAGGGCATTACTAAGGTGTTTCGAGGGGTTGCTAAGGTGGTCTGAGTGACTGGTATGATATTCCTATGCTGTTGCTAGGGCGTTGGTAGACTGTTTTGGGGATGGTTGCTAGGTAGTATCAAGGGTGTTATGGGTTGTTAGGGCGTTGGTAAGGTGTTCCGAATGGTTGCTAGGCCATTGCTAAGGTGGTATGAGTGGCTGCAAGGACATTGCTATGCTGTTGCTAGGGCGTTGCTAGAGTGTTCTGGGTGGTTCCTAGGTAGTACCTAGGCTGTTCTGGGTTGTTAGGGCGTTGGTAAGGTGTTCCGAATGGTTGCTAGGCCATTGCTAAGGTGGTATGAGTGGCTGCAAGGACATTGCTATGCTGTTGCTAGGGCGTTGCTAGAGTGTTCTGGATGGTTCCTAGGTAGTATCTATGGAGTTTTGGGTTGTAAGAGTGTTACTAACGTGTTCTGAATGGTTAATAGGGTGTTGCTAAGGTGGTCTGAGTGGCTGCTAGGACATTGCTATGCTGTTGCTAGGGTATTGCTTAAGTGTTCTGGATGGTTGCAAGGCAGTACCTAGGGTGTTCTGGGTTGTTAGGGTGTTGGTAAGGTGTTCCGAATGGTTGCTAGGCCATTGCTAAGGTGGTATGAGTGGCTGCAAGGACATTGCTATGCTGTTGCTAGGGTGTTGCTAGAGTGTTCTGGGTGGTTCCTAGGTAGTATCTAGGGAGTTCTGGGTTGTTTGGCCGTTGCTAAGTTGTTCCGAATGGTTGCTAGGGTATTGCTAAGCTGGTCTGAGTGACTGGTATGACATTGCTATGCTGTTGCTAGGGTGTTGCTAAAGTGTTCTGGATGGCTGCAAGGCAGTACCTAGGCTTTTTTGGGTTGTTTGGGCGTTGCTAAGTTGTTCCGAATGGTTGCTAGGGTATTGCTAAGCTGGTCTGAGTGACTGGTATGACATTGCTATGCTGTTGTTTGGGTGTTGCTAAGGTGTTCTGGATGGCTGCAAGGCAGTACCTAGGCTTTTTTGGGTTGTTTGGGCATTGCTAAGTTGTTCCAAACGGTTGCTAGGGTATTGCTAAGCTGGTCTGAGTGGCTGGTATGACATTGCTATGCTGTTGCTAGGGCGTTGCTAAAGTGTTCTGGATGGTTGCTAGGGTATTGCTAAGCTGGTCTGAGTGACTGGTATGACATTGCTATGCTGTTGCTAGGGCGTTGCTAAGTTGTTCCGAATGGTTGCTAGGGTATTGCTAAGCTGGTCTGAGTGGCTGGTATGACATTGCTATGCTGTTGCTAGGGCGTTGCTAAAGTGTTCTGGATGGTTGCTAGGGTGTTCTGGGTTGTTAGGGTGTTGCTTTTTTTTGTGCCACTGCCCTTCAAATGATCTGTGCACGTCCCTGTTGCTTGGATGACTTACACATGGCAGAATTCTCTTACCGGCGTGCTCGTCTTGCCCGTCAAGATAGTCCGTGCTTTGCATTTGTTCATGTTGAAGTTCTTCATGTAGGCCTCGTAGATCTGCTTGGCCAGGGTTTTTTGATCGGCCAGCTGCGGGTCCGTGACCTCTCGTTCTCCTGTTAGGATCTCAGCCTTCAGCCTCAGCTTCTCCGACTGTGGCATTCGCCCAAAGCGGATCGCTGTTCGAGGGATTATAAGGTAACTTATAGACACCCAAACCAACATCCAATGTAAGAACTGATGCTACCCCTGTAGGAAAGCTCACTATATTTTGGAACAAAGCCGATATCTGACATGTTTCTGTATATCAGTAATATGTGGATATAATCTGACGTGATCATTTGTGTGCAAATCACAAAAAATACTCTTTTCCTGACTGCTAGATCTACTGTTCAGTGTGACTTACTTGGCAAAACGTTCAGATGCTTTTGTTCAATATCCCTATTAATTCTAAACTTGTCAAGTCAATTATTTGTGTCACTATGCAATTGTGTTTCACAAGGAAAATACAATATCAGATGTACAGCCTCTTCTTTACACAACCTGATTAAGTTCAGATGGCATTTGTTCTAAACGGCTGTAACTCTTTACTCTGCGGATTCTCTTGCAAAACAACCACATGCGCCACTGATCACGGATGATTAATATTTGCTGAAATCCAAGGCCACTGTGTACAAATTTTTGTCAGATCAGGATGTCTGGTGCCTTAGAAACTCGCCCAGAGGAATTGAGTAACACAAGCTTCAATCTGGCCCGGGTTCAAATGGAGTTTGATGGTGTCATTGGACACGCAGAGCAGCGGTGGGCATCGCCAGCGTTTCAGAAACTATAGTTGTGAGGTGGTTTCTAACTGTCTCTCCTGTCAGTGGTATATTGTGCACTCAAATGGGGACATCTTTAGTACCTGAAATGCAATCCTAACACAGACGGCACAATCCCCTACAGCTAATGAGCTTAAAGTCCCGGCCTGTAAAACCTCCAGTGCTTGAAACACAGACTCATACCAACATTCACCAAACATGTGCATGCTATGCATTGATATGGCAATGTTTAACTGCAATTAAGATCACAAAATAGTGTGAATCTATGTTAAACTGTAATTTATTCCTGTGATCAAAACTGAATCAGTCAGCATCATTACTCCAGTCTTCAGTGTCACATGATCCTTCAGAAATCACTCTAATATGATGATTTGCTGCTCAAGATTCGTTAAAGTTAAAGATTAAAATCTCTATTTAAACACCGGACCAAACGATCTCATTCCTAAATGACAACGATTTTTTTTTTACTATTATTCATATTATCACAGAAGTATTGGAATAAAAGTTTATTGTTCGGATATAAACACTGATGTCTACAAAAGCGATGAAACTAGAGCAAATCACCTTTTGAAAGCAACTTCATTAACGATTCAATTAACGATTATATCAATTACAGTGTTACACCAGTAGGTGGCGACAAGTGATGAAACAAGTATTTATTTTATGAGTGAGTCATTGAATCATTCATTCAACCCATTTTTTTTTAAATAAATCATTCAGATTAATTCAACATTTTAAATAGACTGTGCTGCCTAATATCTTTGTGGAAACTAATACATTTTTGTCAGGATTTCTTGATGAATAGAAAGTTGTAAAGCACAGCATTTATATGACAGAAATCTTTTGTAACATTATAAATGTCACTTTTAATCAATTTAATGCATTCACGTTGAGTCATTGAGTCATGAGTTTTAGTCATTTTTGAACCACAATGCCCCAGTCAAACATGTAAAAAAGCACAACATGAGGTTGACAGAACTTTAATTCTTTAAGTCAATAATTTTACCCCTTAAAGCTCATCTCTGAAATTACAGATTTAAACGTTTTTTCTTTGAGAAAAAATTCTTAGTGACTTAAAATATCTTGAATGTAACTCGACACCCTTGCCTCATTTAGTATACGCGGTTCTATGAATATGCAAATGAGCCCCGCCTCCACTCACTCACTCACTCAGAGATCCACTGGTTGACGATCACACGTTGATCTGATTGGTTACAAGCTAGTTTGTGACGTCAGAAACACCAGCGATTTCAACCCGTGTTTTTGAGACTGTCTTTGGTTCACTGCAGTTTTAAGGAGAAAATACTCAGCAATGCTGTCGACTTATTAATTTACACATGGCTTGTCTTAAAGCATATTAAAAACACCACATAGACGTATAAACAACAGTAAAAGCTTGATTTGCACCACAGGGAGGCTTTAACGAAGCACTATATGCTTGTTTATGCTGGTTAGGTCTAATACGCCAGCGTTTGGAGATAACAGGATGAAAGCAGTGGCGAGGAATGCTGCTGGTTTTAACTTTCACTGGGATGAGCAGGTCTGAAGCAGATGCCTATTCTAAAGTAAGCATCCAATGGCACATATGTTTATATCAGCTTACGACGTGAAAGATAAACCACTTTCATAAAGAAAAGAATGGGACAACCGATATCCGTTTCTTTAGTCTCTATTCCAACACATTTCATAGTTAATATTTCTATCCAAAAGACTAAAAAACATAAAAGCATCTAATATTAGCAGCTAACCTACATCGCTTAGGAATGGGGTTAGGGTGATCACGCCTCACTGTATGTTTTCAAGTGTACATGGTTCGGATTACGGACTTCGACCATAGCACGATTTCAGCACATGCCTTTGCTGGTCATAAAGTCCGTGCGAGATGAGCGGTTCAGCACAGCGGGCCTCATGAAAGATAACCTTTGACTCTAGACTGAAAACAATGCAATGCAACAATGCAAGTCAATGCACTGATATCTCAAGGACAAAGACTTGCTCATTTAGTCAAAGATTATCCCGAACGGTAGTGCAACATCACGTTAACCTTGAGGAAGATCATTTAAGGGAACGGTTTCATTTAATTCCAACCGGCCAGTGTTGTACTGGTTTGCATGAGATACAATTATCATAAAATGCATGTGTTTGTCATACATACCATTGTGGGACATGCCCACAGACAGGCACTTCTGAAAGCGACAGTATTGGCACTTGTTTCGGTTCCTCTTCTGGATCTTACAGCGGCGTTCACACTTATCGTACTCCAGTTTGAGACGAATGGTCCGACGGAAGAAACCCTACAAAGTGTGAGAAACAACAGTTTGATTCTAAGAAAAACAGCAATGACACATATTTAAACAGATCAACGTAAGATCATTGCTTGTTTTAAAGGATAATTCCAGTATTTAGCACTTTGAGTCTATGTTCTAGTTTGTTTTGGATGAACTGGAGTGGTGGACACAGAAATGTTGACGATGGGTCCTGTCTCGACTTTTTGACTCTTTTAGGATCGCCTCTGAGCGCTTCAGAGTGGCTGTCTATGGGCATGCACAAACATGTGCTTAAAACAACCCTTAACCCTTTAAGACCGGCGCTCCCGTTTGCGTGCGTCTGTTTAAAAGCCTATAGAAACTGAAACCAAATGGCTAGCTCAATCATTCTTTTTGCATACAAAACCAGAGATGTAACATGTTCAGATCAAGCATCCAACATGCCCATGTTGCGTTGTTTTCACCCTCTAATCAGTCTGTACAAACTGCGTAATATGCGTTTACAAAAAAAAACACAAGATGCATTGCACGTCTTTGCACACATGTTCTGTAGATCTGCGATTGATAGTTACGTCTTCCGATGACTCATTGACGTATCACGTTCTGTGCACTATGACCATAGACAGTAAAAGAAACCATGACCCCCGGGTGTGTCGCATGTTGTGACGTCAGAAGCTGCGTCATTTGACCATGCATTTGACTCCCGTTTGACTCCCATTTGCTATATGTTCCTTCTTATCGTTATTGTCTTTTTACCATTGCTTTATTTTATCATTTCTTTCTCCTTTAGACATTCACACACACACACACACACACACACACACACACACACACACACACACACACACACACGCGCGCACACATGCACGCAAAGTTATGTCTAAAAGAAAGTACATGGAAGCGGAGGTTTTGGAAATACTAATTGCGTCCGATGACAATGAACTCTCCGTCTGCTCATATAGGCAATATTTATTTTATATTTGAACCAATTCAATGTTCAATCAATATTCAAAAGCAAAATGTTATCTGTTTGACCACAAATGTAATTGAATATTTTACATGGCATCCCCCCCCCCCCCCCCTTTTTTTTGAATGAGTGTAAAAATGAGTGTATCCTAAAAAACTCATTTATGTAAACAGTTCAAATCAATTCTGTATAATTTTAAATTGTTTTATGCACGTTTTTCACATTGACAAGTTTGAGGTTGACATTTATCCATTTTTTGTATTGTATAAAATATGTAAAAAACACTTTTCTTTTTGATTATTCCACTTTTGAGATATTTATCTAGTTACTATTGATTTATTACAAACATAGCCTTCAAATTGGGAGAGTAAGGATTATTTTGATGTATGGCATATGAAACTGCTCAAAAGAATGACAGCACAGCATGTAAAAATACAAAGATATACTCTGGTGGAATTGTTCTATGGCAGGTCATAAAGGGTTAACGTTTGTTTCCAAAACTGTGACACTCACCGAGTGGTTAGTGGTGTTCGTTGATGATTAAAAACAAATATATCGGCGCAATGTATGATTTCAATCCGTGTTATTTACTATAGTGGAACTATTTTTTCAGATACCTCACAACCGCGTATAAACTTCCACTCGATATATCTCCAGTAGCGCAGTAATATCAACGAGCAATGAGTCCTCCAACAAACATCAATGCGATTTTGCAAAATGCCAAATAAAACACGACAGAAACTGTATTTCGCTACGCTACTTGTTTAGGATCATCAACGAACACCACTAACCACTCGGTGAGTGTCACAGTTTTGAAAACGAACGTTAAGGGTTGTTTTAAGCACATGTTTGTGCATGCCCATAGACAGCCACTCTGAAGCGCTCAGAGGCGATTCTAAAAGAGTCAAAAAGTCGAGACAGGACCCATCGTCAACATTTCTGTGTCCACCACTCTAGTTCATCCAAAACACACTAGAAAATAGACTCAAAGTGCTAAATACCGGAATTTTCCTAAAGTATCTGTCCTGGTCTGTACTGTACACTTTAAAGACGACTCGTTCCATTTGAAGTTCATATCTCTCTATTAAACCGGGACAGAAAATTATGTACACAATCTAAACCAGGCGCTTCTTCAAATAGGCTGGCAGGACATTCGAAGGTTGTGTTTGTCCTCATTTGTCCTTGGATCCGTCGGGGTTTCCTCTCTTGGAAACACAGCTTCTGCCTATCAGGCATGGTGACAGAGATTCAAAATAGGAATGAGGTTGATAATCCTTCCCATGAGGATCACATCCTTGACATGAGGGGTGAACAGAATGATCATGGTAAGGGAATTCATCAAAATACAGTTATTCTAGCTGGAAAAGCATTGAAAAAATTTTTTATATATTAAATGCCTAGTTTTGGATAATCCGGTGAATTAAATATTTTATAAATGAAAAGTGTATATCCGCAGTAAGCACATACAAATTGTCATACCACATAATCCTAACTAACATTCATATTTTTACTAAGGCTGTTGCAATTCTTTGATTAAATTCCTCGATAAAATCCTCGATTGCAATTTACTTTTACAAGAGTAATTTACAAGAATCCATGACCTGCATAATTAGACCGTTTTATAAGGCTGCATGATATATTTAAATCTTTTAAAAATCATAGTTTTGCATAGTGCTTTTGTGAAATCACTAAGTCTGTGATTTAATTAAATATATGCACCGCGGGTTTCTGAGTTAAGCGCTGCTCTTTAATTATTCACATGTGTTTTTACGTGGTTTTTTAGCAGCTTGGTTAACACAAACCCCATTCTGGGTTGCTTATAACGTTGATCTGGGGAAACAACGTGCAGAATTTCTCTAGATTTGTAACGTAAATCACTTATAAACCCTCTGCAACACAGGAGAATACATCAATATCTATCTATAAATTACAGGAACGTCTGTCTGTCTGTGTGTCTGTAATTCGCATATCTCTCGAACCGTTAGCCCAATGGATTTCAAACTTGACAGGAGTCTTGCTACGGGCACGAGTGAGTGCAGTGCCAAGTTTGACGTTGTTTGGATTAGAAATGCAAAAGATATCGGTAAAAATATCGTTAAAAGAAGCATTTAGATTCTAGAATGATTATGTCAGAATGATTATTTATAAACCACAACCTTCTAAATTTTAGAAGGTTGTGGTTTATAAATAATCATTCTGACATAAACACTGTCAGCTAAACATTAATTCAGCTACATGTTTACTTCTGAATATTATGTTTTATTCATGGCCATCATTTGTAGTCGCCTATTCACAAACTGTTCGCTTTTTCTCGTAGTTCACTGTGTCGCTGCTCCCTGAATCCTGTAGCTCAATTTTCCATATTTATTGTATGTCATTATGTCAGTATCAGTATTTGCTTTCTACCATGCACAAATAAAAATGTCACTGAACTTTTGGGGTTTAATTGTAACAATGAGCACTCAAACACATCAAACAAACAATTACTAAAAACACACACAAAAGCTGATTTTGCACGGGCACTTTGCACTAGTATGTCTAAATATGCGAATTGTTGTTTAATTTTTTTTCAGATTACTTGATTAATCGTCAAAATAATCGACCGATTATAAAATGAATCATTAGTAAGTAAGTAAGAAAACTTTATTAATCCCTGTAAGGGGAAACTCATTCGCCACTATTGCACATTACAGACACCACAAACAAATAAACATTAAACAACAATCAATAAATACAAGAAATTACACACTTTCATTAAACAACCTAACTGCATTCAGAGTAAAAGACCTTCTAAATCGCTAAATTAGTGACAGCTCTTTTTGAACATATTTGACGATTAACCTCGCCAGCATCACCATTTGAAAACTTAATATCAAAGCGTTATTCTCCTCAGAATCCCTGTAAATAACAAACAGGCCAGATCCGAATGTCATAAATGCATCTAAAGCATGAAATCAAGCGGCTTGCACAATCTGACACAGCGATGAAGACGACCAGCGGTTTGCTAGCGAGAGTGCAGGCTGGCAAGAAGAAGGGATGGGGTTGTAAAAACGAATGGATGTTGCTTCACACATATTGAGCCATTTTGTCCCTAGAAACACTGTTTCGAAAGGGAGATTAGAAGGAGAGATACAGAGGGGAGGAAGAGGAGTAGAGGTTGAGTCGAGGACAGAGACGCGGGAGGTGTTGGTCCCGCTGGAAGACGACGTGCTCCGGACCGCGTGTTCCTTCTCCGGCCAAATCACGGGCATCTAACGTGACCGAGCAGATGGAGACGTTATGAGAGTTATGGCTCTAAAATCTGCTTAAAAACGAGCTACGTTTGTTATAAAGCACATCAAATAAATTCTATATTAATATTAACATGCACCAATGCTACAATTTTCTGTCATAATCAATTGTTAACAAACAAGTATTCAGTACTTCAATGAGCTCTTTGTTTCTGCCTTAAATTTTATATTTATATAATGTTTTTGATTTGTATACATTTTTAGATCACATTGTGATTTGTAAAGTATTACAATATATAATATTTGTATATATATATTTGTAATATCTGCATAAGACAGTTACCTCTGATAACTATATTAACTCTGATAACATAGATAACAGATCACTCTTAAAGTCTTAAAGGTCCCATGACATGAAATTTTCACTTTCTGAGTTTTTTTAACATTAATATGAGTTCCCCTAGCATGTATATGGTCCCCCAGTGTCTAAAAATTTCAATCGGTGTAAATCGAGCTATGGCTGATCTATTTTTGATCTAAAAAACATATTAACATCATAAGGGCAAACCAGGAAACATTATAAAATAATAAAAGAATCCATGTCACGGGACCTTTAAAGGAAAAATACATTTTTTGTAAAGCTGCTTTGAAACAATGTGTGTTGTGAAAAGTGCTGTACAAATAAAAGTGAATTTAATTTAATTGAATATTAGGGGTGGTAATGAGTGCACTAAAGGCCATTCACACTAAGGACGATAACTATATCGGTAACAATAAAGATGTAGTTCTAAATATAAAAGAATAGCAGAGTATATTAACTATAACGATATTGTTGAAATCACGTTTTTTTTCCAGCTGATAAACGATAAAAACACTGACAGCCAATCAGAATCCACCTGACTTTAAAGAGTATGAGCATTTAAAGCGGCAAACGAGAAAACTGCAGCGTGCTTATAATAAACAGAACATTATGTGGACGCTAATATAGTTATGGATATAGTTATCGTTCTTGGTGTGAACCTGAACGGGCCCGTTCAGAAATAAAGTTCTTGACAAGCGCATTTGAGGTATTTTTCTTATTTTCTAAGCATCATTGCTGATGACATCATAGATATGAATTCACACTAATGCTGTTTTTTAGACATTTCAGACTTCAATTCTGAAGTTTTCGGAATCATTGGTGTATCGGAGAATCATAATTATTAATAAATAATATGCAATGTAAATATATATTATTACGTATAATTTTATTGTACTCTCTGGTCCAGAGTAATGAAATGAGAAATGTATTAGAAATGAGTATAAATAAGTATAAGCCTGTATAAATGATACACACTGCATCATGACATCACACAGGCTTTATTTAACCGCTACTAAAGCATGATGATGAAAGCCCGGGTCAATCGGCCCAAAAAAGGTTTTCCGATCAGCGGGTCTTTCCACGTGGCAAAGTAATTTGATTAAATGAAATACATTTTCTCATATGTATTAACTCGTTATTTCATCTGACTCCATAAATTAAATAAGTTTTTAATGATATCTGTGCATCATTAAGTGTGAGCGAGTGTTGAACTATTCTTTTGAACTCTTTACTGAAAATAATGTCAGAGTCGATTAGAATCAAATCAAATGTTTACAATTTATTATGTCAGGTAAATGTATCGTGCTAATTGCATAATTATGTCAAAGATAATAGATACAAACATGAAATGCTCTGGAATAAAGAAAGAAGATGCAATACCTTGACATTATAAAAATGACATGATGGGAAGTGTTCTGTGTACACTTCGCATCACAGGCTAGTCTGGGTTACAGAGTCGACCCAAGCCTCTCGTTGCATTTCATTATATAGACAGATCAAGAAACAGAAACTCTTTTCCAATGTAAACATTCCCATTGTTAGTGGGAATTTACATCAATCACCGTCCCAAGACCTACTGGGGGCAGAAGTTGATTTACATGGAACCATTTACTAACAATGGGAATTTGAATCGAGTTTACACCTTCTGAGAGCATGAGGCCTTATTACCTTTTGGTTTACTTCTTTGGGAATGAGAGCTTTGTACCAGAGACATTTCAAATGTGTAATACTGTATGATTATTCACTTTAGATTTTTGGTGAATTTCAGGTGATTTCAGCATGATAGCACAAGAGAGCTAATTTCCTTTGTTTTCTCAGAGAGTTGCCCTCTCTGCAGCTGTGGCCCTGTGGCTTGGCTCAAGCAGTCACATGACTCACACAGGACTGGATGAGGACGCACCTGTTGCCTGTGTTTAAAATCAGGGTCAAGGCCAGAGTTTGACAGGCCTACTGTAAGTCGGGTGACAAATGAATAAATAGCTTTCAGCGTTTCTCTGCGATCAGAGAGCATTGGGCAGGTGAAGAAAGTTATGCAAGTGAGGTGTCAAAACATACAGAACCATAAAGATGAGCATTATATGGAAATGTCATGTGAGATGCAGTGCAGGCATCAGTTATCGGTTTGATCAATATTCGCTAACGATGGCACTGTCAACCGGCTTTTAATAATAATAATAATATTGATTTAATCATAATAATTAATGAATAAATTTATTCATTATACATATTATTATTAATACTGGTCAACCGATACAGATTTCTTTTAAAGGCGATGCCTATATCTTAGAGAGCTGATGGCCGATATAAAGCCAATATATTTATAATTAACATTTATGTATATTATATAAATAAATAAATAAACTAATCGGCCAATGCCGATATCTAAAAAATGTCCAATATCGGCAGCCGATATATCGGTCAGCCACTAATTATTAATGTATTAAAGTATATTTACCCATTACATGTTCAGTTTTGATTGATGTAGTTTAATGATTATTGAAAAAAAAAATGAAAACATATGAAAACATCATACTTTGACATCATTATCATATGGCCAGATATAATATAATGAAAATAATAATAAAAGAATATATATATATATTAATATATATATATATATATATTATATATATATATATATATATAATATATATATATATATATATAGTATTTGTAATAAAATAAAAATAACAACCGATTTCTGACACACCCCCCCCCCCCCCCATAAAAACTATTTAAAATACTTCAAAATGCTTTAATTTTCCAAAAAAAAAGGCCTTTCTGGCATTCATACAGCTCTTAGACATTAAAACACATGTAATCACATCTGTGGTAAGAACACGTCCCATCTTTTTGTTGTTTTTCTGACAGCAATATTATGACTAATGTGTCCAGTCAACAGATGTTCCTTTAGACACAGATCTGAGGGCAAAACATCCTAAATGACCTTTAGTGAGGCCGGTTTTCTGCTCAGAGCCAGTGAGAAGAGTGTGTCCTGGGGCTCCAACAGTGCATGTGAGAGTAGTTACACACAAAAAACTATCGTATAAGCGCAGATGATCGAGCAAAACAAAACAACAAAACATACTCTCAGCTAAGCTTACGCTACTCCTACATCATGCGTCGGGTCAGAGGTCACCTTTCCGCTGGAATTAGACACGCGTATGGATAAATATGGATATTTATCTTTAAAAAACGCATCGCTGTGCTTCAGAAAGCCTTTATTAACCTCCTGGAGTAAATTATGGTTTCATTTTCATTTAACCCTTTAGAACCTGAAGCTAAAATACCTGTTTTTCACATATTTCGTTTTTTTTTTCTGTAAAATTCTAAAAAATGTGCTATCTTCATGTGCAAGCAAAGAAATTGGCTTTCAACAAATTACAGTTATTGCCCATTACGTGTGTGGTGAGTTTGTAAATAGAATTTAAATAAAAAAAATAAAAAAAAACGAGAATCAAATTTACTGATTTTTATTTAGAAAAAAAAAACAGAAAAATCACAAACGAAAGAAACTAATACTTTGAAGTTTAAAAATTAACTATAATACATATATACAAGTCTTTTTTGTGACACTGGGTTGCACAGTTTTCATTTAGGACACTTTTTTTCATACACGCACGCACACATATACAAATGCATGCTTACATAGGCAGGCACACATACACATGCTAAGATGTGTGAAAGAGTAACGGCCATCCGCCTCCCAAGTTTCATCAAAAATCATCCTAATCCCCTCTTCTGCTTTCTACCACTTCATTCGCAGTGTATTTGTGCGTCTATTTTATTATTTTATGCGATCCAAAACACTTGTCGCTCTGCCAGAAAGCTGCTGTCATTTGCTGACGGAAAGCATTTACCGTAAGAAATTACCGTAATAAGCCGTAAATTGCCGAAAAGCGCATGATGTCTACTGTCAGGGGCAATTTGAATAGTTTTGATAGTGCAAACAGTTGAAGAGTTACGGTAGTACAATGAATAAGAGTTTAAAAGAGTTAAAAGGATAGTTGCAAAAAATGATGTTAAGATCTATATCAAATCCTTATCTACCTCTTGTAACAAAAAGGCTACTAAAACTTTGAATGTATGCTCAATTTCTGTCGTTTTTGTATAATTTTGATTTTTTTTACTTTTGTTTGTATTTATTTCTTTTTCTTTCTTTCTCTGAATTCAAATGTGATGTAATATCTCTCAGTCCCTCTGGCTTATAGATCTTCAATTATGTATTTTGTAAGTAAATGTTTAATAAAAAATAAAATAAAAAAAAGGATAGTTGCAAAAACACAGGTCTCACCTTGCAGCCTTCACATGCGTGAACTCCATAGTGGTATCCTGACGCGCGGTCCGAGCACACGCGGCACTCCAGGTTCAGAGAGGTGGAGGTGAACTCGTCTGGTCCCGCCGGGCCACCGTACACACATGATGACGGGCTGGACGCAGGAGTCAGGGCATCTACACGAGTAAGCAAACAAACGAAACAAATGTGCACACTTACAAGTGATCTAAATCACGATTAGATTCAACAAAACATGACAAGACGAAACAAAAAATAAATGTGCACACTTTAAAATGATCTATAAGGGAATTAGAAAATCAATGGCATTCAATAGAATATAATAGAAACTATTTTTTTTACACAAAAACAAAACAAAGAAACACTAAAATAAATACAATATATTACAATACAAAATCTATCTATATACCCAACCGAGTTTGGGCTTTTTATGTTTTTAAAAGAAGTCTTTTCTGCTCCCCAAGGCTGCATTTATTTGATTAAAAAATCAGCAATATTATGAAATAGTATTACAATTTAATATAACTGTTTTCTATGTGAATAATATATAGTAAAGTGTAATTTATTCCTGTGATCAAAGCTGAATTTTCAGTCTTTAGTGTCACATGATCCTTCAGAAATCACTCTAAATACTTTGATGATCAATAAACAATTCTGATTATTAATAAGTAAGTACATACATTATAAGTACATGCACACACACATATACAAAGTGTAATCCCAAAGAGAGTAGTGTGAAATTACTATTAGTCTTCTACAAATCGCTAAAATACTTCAAAGTCTTTACATTTGACAACATTTTTTTGACAAACATTAAGCCAAAGCCACCAGTTTACCTCCTTGTGAGAAATCTGCTGCTTCATCATCACACATTTCCATGATGTCATTTCCTCATTTCTCATGTGTGGGGTTTTACCTTAACACTCTGATTTCTTTCACTTTTATGTGCGCTGTCTAACTGTTATATGGTGAAAAAACAGGTTATGATTCTGAAACTAATCATTTCTGCCCTTGAGGTTTAAATTTAGGAATGTAAAGTTTGTTCACAGAAATAATACGGATTCCATTGAGCTTCTAGAAGTGAAAACTAGGTCAGACATTCCAGAACCACAAGATTAACCAAAAACTGCAACACAACAAGGTCTAAAAGGTCAAACATGTCAAATGATTCTAGATAATTTGCACATACATTACATTGATAAATCAATGGAATATGCGCTGAAAGCAATGAAGAAAAACCTTCATTTCCTGACTGACAGAATATGAAAGTTATTATGCTGCATAATATCCACTTGAACACAACTACTTTGAAAACAACTTTTAACAAGCATTTTTATTGTTTGCCAATAATAATAAAAAATCTAAACATCCCATTATGAGATATGACGATGAAAAAACACTCTCTTTGGGATAATATTTATTTCATATACCTTATTTTTTATCATATTGGCAAATTGTTTTTCTTAATTTTTGTTTATAACCATAAGTCTAACAATATGTTAGCAAAGCAATAACATCTGCATTTGCATTCTTATGTATAGTTTCTGGTTTTATTCTTTGCAAATCAGCTGCAAATACAATGTAATTCAATGTAATGCAATGCAATGCAAATAAATGCAATGCAAAGTCATACAAAGAAATGCAATGCAAAGTCATGCAATGTAATGTAATGTAATTCAATGCAATGTAATGTAATGCAATGTAATGTAATGTAATGCTATGTAATGCAAAGTTATGCATTGTATTGTAATGAAATGCAATGCAATGCAAAGAAATGCAATGTAATGTAATGTAATATAATGTCATGCAATGCAATGCGATGCAAGGTAACGCAGCGCAACGCAACTGCATGAAAAAGTGTCTTTTCTTATAAAGTCAGAGTGTATTTGAGTGGCAGCATCTGGGTACCTAACGCAGTGGAGCTCTCCGATCCGGAGCCCAGACCCGACGACTGGTTCTCGGTCACCTCGAAGCTGCTGAGAGCGTCTTCATCCATGGACTGAGAGATGTCCTGAAGGTCTCCCATTCCCCCGATGAAGTCCACTGCGTCGTTCAGTGGCGACGGGGCGCTGTAGTGGTTCTCCATGTCTACCATGCTGGCGGACAGGGCCAGAGCGCCAATCACACATCAGCCTGGAGGAACAGCGTCGACATATTAAATCTACTGTTTATATAGATACAGTAACCGATGCACAAGGTATATATATATATATATATTAGTGCTGTCAATTGATTAAAAAATTAACTTGATTAATTTGCAACAACAAAAAAACCTGATTAATCGCAATTA
Source organism: Chrosomus eos (assembly GCA_036326025.1). Classification (NCBI taxonomy): domain Eukaryota; kingdom Metazoa; phylum Chordata; class Actinopteri; order Cypriniformes; family Leuciscidae; genus Chrosomus; species Chrosomus eos. The sequence continues at coordinate 28,230,383 of CM070842.1, forward strand.
AAAATACTTTTTTCATATATTTTATAATGTAATAATTTCACAGTTAATGTCCAAATTAATGTGGAAACAACATAAAGACAGTATACTTTTGTATGAATGAAGGCCAGTATCACTGATACTAATATACAGTTACTGATCTCTGGATAGAAATGATAAAAACGCTCCTCATTCTCTCATAACTCTGCACGTTCATTTAAGACTTTATTTAACTAATTTAAGACCGCTTTTGTTATGAAGATACTCGACAAATCTGACATTTTGGCATAATTGTGTGTGTTATGGTTCAAGCGGGAACGAGAACTGTATTCTGGTGCACGTGTGTGTGTGTGCGCACGTGTGTGTGTGTCTGGACACTCAAGGCATTGCGATATCTTTTGTCTTGTCACACTAATGGTTAAAAAGCATTTGCATGAATAAGAGCAGGATCATATAATGCGTTAATAGTGTTAAATATTTGAACGTGTTAAACTGGACAAAGATTAATCGCATGCGTTAACGCATTAACGTTGACAGCCCTAATATATATATATATATATATATATATATATATATATATATATATATATATATATATATATATATATATATATATATTATATATAGATTTATAGTTTTATTTCAATAAACGAAAACGACTTTTGATCGTTTTTTTTACAATAACAACAGTCACACAGTTTTTCAAACCAGGGTTAGGGTTAATCACAGGTTAATCTCAACATAAATCACAGTTTCGTCTCATTTAATTAAGGCATAACAAATAACAGCTTGTCAGATATTAGTCCTACTAAAAGCTTTACGTTGTCTGCAATATTTTTTATCAGCAGTAATTATGGTTAAGTTCACCCTAAATAGCCTTATCTACACGTCTGTGTTGCGTCTGCCTGACACCGAGAGAAAATCACAGAGCGAAACCAGGACACAGGAGCTGCAAACTCAAAGAGGCTGTGCAGATACATAGTAAATATCCTTGATGCGTTAAGCATTTACTCGCATGCCACTAATATAGGTCTATTTTGAGGTCATGCGAGTTTCATGAACTTATGACACAATGCAAGTGTTAATAGTTCATCTGAGGGCTAGATCACATGACTTCAGAGCGAGTTTATAAATGACAGGTTCAAAAAACCACAGCAGTGTTGAGTTTCACATGAAATTACTTTGAGTTTTCCCAAGCAATGAGATTAAATGGAAAGCAACTCGATTCTCTAGAGAAAAAGACCCCATAATCTTTAAATGTTGTCTTCTCATCAAGTTAATTTTTATCAATTACAATTTAAGTAAAGTTTAAGTATATTTTCCAAGTATACTTTATATAGCATGTATACTAAATTCAATGTAGGCCTACTAGAAGTATACCTGTGTACTACTTCAATACTTTTTGGGACTAAAGTGGCCCACTTTTTAAGTTTATAAAAGTATACTTTTAAGTGTAACAGTAGTAAACTGAGTACACAAACATTTTTCTTTTGTATTGCAACTATACTCTCTGAACTATGCTACTATAAACTATAAACATGTAAGTTTATTAGATTGTATGTAAAACATACTGGACTTAATAATAATCAGAATTGAAACTGGAGAGTACTACCTCAAAGAAGCCAATATGTAAGAGAAAAAAGTATTTAATAGGGAACTTTCAGTTTCAACTTGTGTTAAACTTTTAATAAATCAGTGGTAACTTATGTTTTAATGATGTAAAACTAATTAGACACACTTTTTGATTACTAAAAGTTAATTTTAAAAACATTCAAACTGAATTTAGACATAAAAAATGGAATTGGGACGGCAATTTAGGAAAAAATAAAACTGATTTCCCACATGTCATTATAGACGAAGAAACATTCTTCCCGTAGTTACATATAATCAAGGTAAGTGAAAAAAACATGTGACCACTCGCTAAGCCACGCCTTGACAACCAATTATTTTTGGGGAACAAAACTCAAAGATTTTGTTCAAAAGCAACAACCACCCTACATTTTGCAGTATGCATTTGCATACTGCAAAAGATATATTGCATACTGCTTTTTAAAATTAAAAACTCAATATCCAAACGGTAGCATGCAAAACTGTGATTTATATTAAAATTGTGAAAATATTTTGCAGCACTCAAAGTACACACTTTAGACCATAGAAATGGTAACAAATATGTCAATAGAAAAGATAACTTACATTTTAAGGGATAAATATACGGTTTATGACGGCGTTTGGGGACTTTTTTAGATCGTTCTTAAAAATTGGTGGAAAATTGGTTCTTAAAAAAATTTTGTTATGGTCAAACAATTGACCATATAGGCCTAGCTTTTTCTATTTATACACATAATCCACAGAAGGCTTGAACACCGATTAAATGAAAATTAAAAAAAAAGAGCAGGCGACCAATCAGCTGCAGTAGAATAAATACTCCGTCGCTTCACGATTATGTAAGACTCGTGCAATTACACAAAGATGGTGTATGTAATGCGTGCTTGTTGAATGTGTGCGGCTCCATGTTTAACACCTACTCGCTCCTGTGATGACAACACCGCATCGCCCTCAGCCAGCACACACTGTTCCCTGTGCACTCGTCTCAGCCGGACACACACACACACACACACACACCAACACCACACAACACACACACACACACACACACACACACCACACACACACACACCACACACACACAACACACACACACACACACACACACACGCAGGAGACAGAGAGAGGGCAGCCAGTGGTCACAGTCACAGACCACGGGCGAAACGCCAGGGCATTTCCAACACACCACCAGTACATGTGTACGGTATTTATCAGGCTGGACAGTACCACCATATGGCATGTACAGTTTTCCAGGGGCAGAGATTTCCTTTCTAGATCAAATGCTGTCAAAACATTTCTCTCACTTATTTTCCTCAATAGAATTTTTTTTTTCTTCCTAAAATTACTTCGAGTTTTGGCTTGGATGATTAACCGAAACGTAAGATCTTCTTCGTGTCAATTCTGGAATCTACCAAAAGCTTCCTTTTTTTCCCGAAAAATGGAAAATAAGTTATTTATGTTGAGTAAATACTGTCAAGTCTAGTGCTTTTCATAATACACACTTTTTCAAACTAGCTCTACAGAAAATCATGATGTTCATAACATCTTAGTATCTCTTAATAACCCTTATAATAGCATTTAGCAGGTTAGAGCTGGACAATAATATTGTTTATATTTTGCAACGATACAAGCAATAATGAGATACATGCTGTATGTATGCGGATAAAGTTATTATTATACATTCTTATATATCCAACTTTGTATAAAGAGCTGGCCGTTAATATAGTTTAATCAGACAATTAATGTCTAAAAAATGTGGATCAAAAATGAAATTATTGTACTATATTTTAATTTGCTAATGTTTTTTTATTTAATATTTTGTATTTTTAGGGGATTTTTTATATTTATGCTGTAGTTACAATCAATTTATTCACTTTTCGAGCATGGACCTGAAAACTCAATTTCCAACTTAAATCTTGAATGTTTTGACCACAGACTTAAGTGTGGTTTCTTTTTAAAGATGACACTTGACAAATTATTCCTGAAGTGAAAAAAGTTGTACAATTTTACATTTATTGTTATGAGAAATGCACAAAAATCTCATTTACATTTTTTAAATGAAATATAGGTTTTCCAAAACACATTTTACTCTAAAACTGTGAGAAAATCAAAGCCATAAATCTAAATGAGCTGTGGACCGAATTTAAGTTTAATATCTCAAAAAATTAGCTTTCAGTAAGATTTTTTCACATACATATATATATATATATATATATTATATATATATTATTTCAATTTGCATATATATATGTGTGAATACTTTGCCACCACCCAAGTCTACAGTAACAATACTGAGCTCTTTTATTTCCCAAAATCAAAGAAATATCCTGTTTTTAATTATATTTCCGTTTTAAGTAGTAAGAAACTGAAGCTTTACTGAGCAAACACAATATAATTAACAACAAAAGAAGTTCATCATAAGGTTAGAGTTATGACCAACAAATATGAGGACTGAGTAATGGATTAGTTATTAGCTTCAGGACAGAGTCTTGGACGGCCAAGGACGATCTTAGTGAATCAATGACAAACTCCTGCAACAGCATTATAATAAGATTATAATTAAAACCGAGATATAGGGCGGCCCGGACAGAAATACACTTACAGTCTGTCCTGAAAATCATCAATGCATGAAATCTATCATGACGTCTATAGGCATCACTAGCTAAATATATCAGCAAAAAAATAAAAAAAAATACAAATCAACTAGAATTAGAGTCAGAACAGCATGTGCAAAACCACAACATAACCGCACCTTCCTCTTGAGTTTACACATGTGATCTGATGTTTGTGTGTCTTCTCTTTACATGTGGAAAGTACTAATAGTCCAGCCGGGTTCAGTGGCAAATGCTTCACGTGCCTGGCGTACGTCTTGTTTCAAGTTGCAATTCAACACACAAGGTGACCTAAATTGTGGGTTGGGGGTGGATGAGGGGCCAACGCAACAAAACCAGACACCAAAACCCAGTGACATCAGGATGGCACACTTCTCACGGTAACATTATCTGAAGCAAAACAATCTGAAAGCCACCACAAGTCATTCTTTATCAGGTTAAAAGTGCTAAAATGACTGGGAAAGTGCTTTAATTTGAATGGAATCTGGTCACATGATGTTTGAAATCACTGAATCAGTTGAAATGACTAAACCGCTCTTAATCTGGTTGTGGTCAGTGACGTCGTTCAGGGTTCGACTTTAAGGGCAAAAGGTCAGCCATAAAAGTATGAATCTAATAGAAAAATAGAAACCTAAGCTGAAAGTACAAATAAAGACATAAAATAAAAATAGAAACTAAATGTAAAACTATAGCAACCCTGCTTTGAATAAAAGCATATGTAATGTAAATGTGTATGTAAATGTATAATGGCCTATTTTTACATAAAACTTGGTGCAACACATCTTGATATATTTTGCTATATTTGGACGTTAACATAAAATCAAAATAGACGTTATTTATTTTCTAAATAAATGCTTTTAGTCATATGCTCTAAAGTTGGGGTGTTACGAAACCTAATAGTTCAGGGAACTAAACAGTTTACTTGACCACTTTTATTATGAACTAAAAAAACACTCAAACTATGAGAAGTGACACAAAGGCTTCTTCCACCCAGCAACTGCCCAGCATCCACCCAGCCAATGCCCAGCAACCGCCCAGCAACCGCCCAGCATCCACCCAGCAACCGCCCAGCATCCACCCAGCATCCACCCAGCATCCACCCAGCATCCACCCAACAACCGCCCAGCATCCACCCAGCAACCGCCCAGCATCCACACAGCATCCACCCAGCATCCACACAGCATCCACCCAACAACCGCCCAGCATCCACCCAGCATCCACCCAGCATCCACCCAGCAACCGCCCAGCATCCACCCAGCAACCGCCCAGAATCCACCCAGCAACCGCCCAGCATCCACCCAGCAACCGCCCAGCATCCACCCAGCAACCGCCCAGCATCCACCCAGCAACCGCCCAGCATCCACCCAGCAACCGCCCAGCATCCACCCAGCAACCGCCCAGCATCCACCCAGCAACCGTCCAGCCTCCACCCAGCATCCACCCAGCAACCGCCCAGCATCCACCCAGCAACCGCCCAGCATCCACCCAGCAACCGCCCAGAATCCACCCAGCAACCACCCAGCATCCACCCAGCAACCGCCCAGCATCCACCCAGCAACCGCCCAGCATCCACCCAGCAACCGCCCAGCATCCACCCAGCAACCGCCCAGCATCCACCCAGCCAATGCCTAGCAACTGCCCAGCATCCACCCAGCCAAAGCCCAGCAACTGCCCAGTATCCTGCTAGCAACCACCCAGCCAATGCCCAGCAACTGCTCAGCATCCACCCAGCATCCACCCAGCATCCACCCAGCAACCACACAGCATCCATCTAGCCAATGCCCAGCAACTGCCCAGCATCCACCCAGCAACTGCCCAGCATCCACTCAGCCAATGACCAGAAACCACCCAGCATTCATCCACCCAGCAACCGCACAGCATCCACCCAGCAACCACACAGCATCCACCCAGCAACCGCCCAGCATCCACCCAGCATCCACCCAGCAACCGCCCAGCATCCACCCAGCCAATGCCCAGCAACTGCCCAGCATCCACCCAGCCAAAGCCCAGCAACTGCCCAGTATCCTGCTAGCAACCACCCAGCCAATGCCCAGCAACTGCTCAGCATCCACCCAGCATCCACCCAGCATCCACCCAGCATCCACCCAGCAACCACTCATAACACCCTAGCAACTGCATAGCAACAGCAAGGCATTATGGTGGAAAGTTTTGCACAAGCAATCACAGTCATATCACGTTGACTTTGTGCAGTGCTCAATACCTCATTGACTGGGTAAAACTGAAAGAAGTTGCATGCGTATATTCGACGTTGTGGTTGTAGCAAGCTTGTTTTACAGCGCCTCAGCAGAGAGTCCTGGCTCATTAACTCACAATCTCTCCTGAGCTGCTTACGGTCTGCCTCTGACATGGTCATTTAGTGTGATGGACGTTTAGAGTCCTCCTCAGACGGACTTAAGCAGCACTTCAGTGTTGTCTGTCAGGACAGAAGCTTCTGAGATTAAAACTGCAGCGAGACAACAGTAGATCAGGTCAAAGCGCAGGAAATGACACGTTTAAAACTGCTCTGTGTTGGCTTAAACTGAAATTCCCCTCGGGGATCAATTAAGTCAGTCTGTCTTTCCGTCTGTCACTGGGTTTGGAGATACCCGCCTTGCCTGAGTAAACCAAAATGTGGTTTTGTATTTCAACAGGTCTCTTCAAACCCAACGTGCTGATGTTGCAATAAATACTTAGAGTGTATAGGTGCGTGGCTAAGTTTAAACAAAGTGAACAACTGTGTCTGAAAACATCTGAGGGAAGAAGAAGCCGTGTGTGTACACTTACACACACACACACACACACACACACACACACACACACACACACACACACACACACACACACACACACAAACACACAAACACACAAACACACAAACACACACAAACACACACACACACACACACACACACACACACACACACACACACACACACACACACACACACACACACACACACACAAAAACAGCGTTCATGCATGCATATACATGCATTAGACAGTCCTTCCGGAAAAACGCAGAGTTTTTTTTTGATTGTGCGGGCAAAAATCCTTGATTATGCGGCACGTTTTCTAAAAAAATATGAGATGGAATATGCGGGATATTTATGCAATTTTGTGCGATGAAAAAATTGCGGTTTGATGAAAAAGAGAAAAAAACAACACCCTGTTCTCACTAGGCTACTGCCTTAATGTAGAGTCATTTCTTATTACTTCCTATGATAAGCAAGCACACTACATCACAGAAAGTGCTGGAATATTTCAGTTCATCTTGTTTTATTTCAGATCTTAATAAACACATCAAACTTACAAACCATTGATGAGTCAAACAAGTTATGGAGCTTTACAAAAGGAATATGCTACAACTTCTGTAGAAATCAGTAAATAAAATATAAAAAAATAATGTGTGCTTTCTGTTTTACAGCTTTTCGATGATGTTCACGTCGCGTAATTACGTCACTTCATAACGTTCCCATGGCAACAGGAAAATGGCGGCTCTTGTGTGAAACAAACGCAACATTTTTCAACTTTCTGCTGAGATATTTGTGACTTTTTTGCAACGAAAATGCGGGGATTATGAAATCATGCAAGCCCGCATATTTTGTGCGGATATTCGGCAATTTATGCGGCGTATTTGAAAAAATGCGGCTCCCGCATAAATATGCGGACTTTGGCTGATTATGCATTAAATCATGCGATCGCATAATCGCGTTTTTCTGGAGGGACTGATGGTGACAGAAAAAGTGACAGATAAAGGGATACAAATGAACATTTTATCATCATTTCACACTCATGTTTTCCAAACCCATTTGACTTCCTTTTTTCTAGAGCTGGGCGATTGTTTTAAATAAAAACTCGATTTATGATTCGATTCGATTCCCCCCTTCCATTTAAAACAAAATAATGCGAACTGTAAATATATTTTAAATATATATATTTATTGTATTTAAATTAAGTGCATCAACATCTTGTGAAAAGTCACTGTGCAGTGTGCATTGCAACAAAGATTGTTAAACATCCAAATTATTTATACTGTATTTGGATTGAGCTAATAAACAACAAAAAATCCTGAGGTAACTCTTAGGCTGTGTCCGAAATCTCCCACTACTCACTATATAGTGGACTATATAATGAGCTCGCCATTTTGTAGTGCTGTCCGAATGTATAGTGATGATTATTATACCCTATATAGTCCACTCAATGTATCCCAGAATGCATTTTTAAAAGTAGTGTACAACCGATGGTCACTAACCCAAGCCCTACATACCATCATGCATTGCGCTGATCGTAAAAATGGCGGATGGACGTCAAGGAGAGCAGCGCGACAATACGAATTTGCGACAGTAATGCCGGCGCCGAGAGACGATGGAGTAGTGTCCGAAAGTGGTGTTTCTATTATGCTGGTAAGCTCACTATATAGTGCTCTACTCCCTACCCCATACATAGGGGTTAGGGAGTAGTGGTTTGAGTGGAGATTTCGGACACAGCCTTAGTTGAATTGAACATGTAAACACGCAGGGAGCGTGCTACGGAAACCCTGAAGGAAGATTTGGCGAATGCAAAATGTATGTGTGTACGCTATACTGAAGAGGGGGAGAAAAAAAATCAAAAAAATCGATTTTTTTAAAATATGAATCGATTTGACGACCTTTTTTCCCAGCCCTACTTTCTTGTATGGAACACAAAAGCAGATGTTTGGCAGAATGTCCAAGTTTCAGTTTTCAAAAGTGCATTTGTAAAAGAAAAAATCATAAAAATATATCCTAACTGACCCCCAAACCTCTGAACAGTAGTGTACTGTACATGTTCTCCTTAAAAAGTCATTGAGACGTTGATGTTAACATTTACAGAGACACAGACAGGTGGTGTTTAAGATTGAAAAACTAGTCAGCCCGACCTGAAAATCCTGTTTTAGGAAAATAAACAGCGGGGGAACAGAACGTGCGAGAACATTCCCATTCTCTTACTGAATAACTAAAAAAGAAGGGTCTGATTAGACGTGTCAGATTCCAAATTATAGAAGAACACAACTCAGACAAACACCCTAATACTCATAGAGACAGTAAGATGAGCATTTTGCATATGATTTTGAGAGCAAGAAAACATTACAGAGAGGCAGACAGAAGAAGCAAAACATGTTCTGACATGAGAGGAAAGTTGTCATGATAATTACTTAAAACTAAAGACACTCAATCATGTAAAGGTACTAATGGAGGCCGATTTGGTTTTCCTCGTTTCTTGTGGCTTTTCTGAAATACTTGTTTCTGATTGGTTCCTTCTGCAGCCAAATATTTTAGCATGTTTACGTTTTTTGTATCACTTTGCTTTCACTTTCCTCTCAACATAATAACAAAATTCACATTAATTTATTTATTTATTTGGTAAGTGGCTGTGTAATACGCTGGTAATTTACAGTCAGATGGTCATTTTGCACAAAACTCCTTCGGGGTAATGCAAGCTTTGCGTTTATTTTGCGTTTATGACCGTCTGACTGTATATTATCTCTTACATGTTTGACACTGTGAGAGTTATTAAATAATCCTGGCTAGTCAGGTTTTGAGTTTCACACTGTACATTTGTAAACCCTTGGTTAATGTTCTTATTTGCACGTCTATGCAATTAAAATAGTAAAGGTTTAAAACATCGTAGATCTCTGCACATTGAAACTAGCATGCTGCATTAAGGCCTGGTTACACCGGGACGAATTTCGCGCGCGATATTCGCCGACGTTTAACGCCTCGTGACTAAACAAAGGGCGCCAATGTGAGTGTGCACACACCGACGCGTAAAAGCATAAAAAAACGCCTCAGGTTCGATTTTTGGTTTGACGTGCCGCCGCTGCCGCGTCAAAAACTATCCGACCAATGAGATTGGCGCTTTTGCTCACGTGTCTGGAGCTTCTTTAGTTACAGTAAAACACAACTTGGGGGCGCTCAAACACAAAACGGTCTTGCCGAGCACACATACGTACCGGCGTAGAAGATATACGCCAAGTAGCGTCTACACTGCCGGGAAGATATAAGACGAGGAAGATGCAAGGCAAGATGAATGTAGAGCTGCTGGTCTCAGAACATAAAGAACTATATGACAAACGCGACAGCAACTACAAAAATCTTGATAAAAGAGAACGGTTATGGAGTGGTATTGCAGAGTAAATGGGGCTTGATGGTGAGTTTCATTCCACTTAATTGTCTTTCATGTTCATAGGCTTGTAACTTTTTCCCACAAACGAATACTTGCTCTCTTCTTCTGAGTGACAAGCGAGTGTCAGAAGCGTAAAGTTGCACAGCGCCACCTTGTGTACCGGGGTATTTCTGTTTTACATTAAGCGCCATCTAATGTCAGGGAATGAATTTGCATGTACACTCGGCTCATCGTCAGCGAAAATCGCTTGGGTGTGAACACAAAAAAACGTGCTGAAAAATGCGGTGAAAATTGATACTTAAGGTCAGGAATCGGATACTTGTTATAAAATAAAAATTTTGATTACACTTATTAAATGTGGGTTTAAACCATTCAAGCCAAATAAGATGCAAAAGAAAACTCAATTCTATACACGAATACTGAATTGAGTTCTCTGTCACTTTTTTTGAGCTTGAAAATACACAAAATTAAGTCAAAATACCCTCGTAAAAACACAGTCGGTTAAGTGTTGAGTTAATGTAGACAGTTGAGAAAGTAAAATCATGTGTAACAGTATAATGGATCAACGCTATCTCACGAACAATTCGTACGAATTTGTAGGAGTGATTAAAAGGTGGCTAATTCGTAAGAATTAGTACGACCTCACTCGTACGATTTGTCTAAACCCACGTGATGGGTAGATTTAGGGGCGGGGTCAGGGGTAGGTCATTAGTACGAATCATACGAATTGGGCAACTCGTAAAATATGTACGATTTAGCAAAAATCGTACTAATTCGTACGAGTGAGGTTGTACGAATTGTTACGAATTAGCCACCTCGTAAAATTCGTATGAATTGCCGTGAGATCGGGTTGAATGGATCAGTGCATCAGGACTTAAAGTGACAGCAGTCTAATAATCCTGCTGTGTCATTACTGTTAGTCAAAGAAAAAAAATCACTCACTGATCTTGACTGAATAACTTTTGTAACTATAATACGGATTAATATAAAAAAAACTATGCAGTGTTATTTTACATTAGATAACATTTTCTGAGCTTTGTTCAGTTGTATTTATGTGTGCTATTGCTAATTTGCTTATTGTTCTCATTGTATTACTAACTGATTACTTGTCTTTAATAATGTTTGACATTTATATTAGTTAGTCCAGTTTATTCGTTTGTTCTTTGTGCTGCTGATTTTTGTTCATGGTATTTAGCTGGAGAGGAATGTTTTGCAAAAACACAGAATAAATATTTTTGACATTGAAATGTTTGACTTAATTTTTTATAACCATATTGCAATTAAAACTGGGAATCGATTTTCTTTACTATCTTCACTGTTATTGTTATGATTACTATTTTCACTTTTATCTTTTCATTGTTGTAATTGCTGTTGTTGCTGTCTTTTGCTCTCACCATTGCGGTCACCACTGCCATCATCATTATCATTTATTAATAATATTATTATTATCATTATTATTATAATCATCAATATTGCCATTGTCAATGCTCTATTGGAATTAAATGTCATTATCATCACTACTGCAATAATTCCCCCCTTATCTCTTCATGGGTTTTTAATGCACCACAACATAGAATGAAAAAAAAAAAAAAAAAAAAAAAAAAGGAATATGTATATATGGAAAACCTCACAAACACCAGGGCAGGCAAGACAGACGAGAAGTGGTTTCATCGGGACAGCATCTCTGTCCCAATTTGAGACACTCTCGCACTGTACTCCCTCTTTTAATGCACCTTAGACATTGCACATAACACACAAAAAAAATTAGGAAAAGATAGGGACTGCTGAGATGTGGGGGAAGGTTATCTTATATTATCTTATCATCTTATTATACCATCTTTTATTTTATGCGGCATTGACAATGGCAATTGTTACATAGGAGGAAGGATGGAAATAAAAATCGACCAACACAATATTGGCAATATGGTGGTAGTGGGGAGTGGGGTGGTGATGGTAATGACAATGGTAATAAATAATAAATGGTTACTTTGTTTACGCATACACACACATACACATACCCACACTCACACCCGCTCAAATACACACTTAGATCAAACAATTATATCACTTTTATGTCACTTCTGGAATTATGGATTTACAAGATTGCTCACTACTGTACTATGTTGGTTTGTATGTATGTCTGACTGTTAAATAAAAAAAAAAAAAAATAAAAAAAAATAAAAAAAACTGGGAATCGATAAGAATTGGAATCACTAAAATTCAATGGAATTGTGTTGCATGGAAAACACAACATATGGGTGAGTAAATAATGACTTTGACTTTTTTTTGACAACTATTACTTTAACATGGGAAATAGGGCTGTGCCATATCATACCGTCCACGATAATACCGGTATAAAAATTTACATGATAAAAAAGTGTCATATCGCGATATTGATGATATAGCGGCGCGAGGACGCGATATTTATGATATAGTGGCGTGATGACGTATGGCGCATTTACGTTACCTAGCGCGCGCACAACAACAAAACATCTGATAGTAATAGCACAGCAGCATGTCAGCCTCCGAATCCGATCAAGATTTAGTTCCTAAAAAGGGAGCTACTTCAATAGTATGGAAGTGGTTTGGGTACAAGAGGTCAGATCTCCAACAAAACACAATTTTTTGTAAAATATGCATGAAAACTGTTAATGCTAAAGGTGGAAACACAACAAACTTGTTTCACCACTTAAAGCAAAAACACACCGTCGAATATAACCAGGCTGTGAAGATACGCGACGAGACACTAGCAGGTAGTGATGTGCGGCCCAAAAGTAAACAAATGACTCAACCGAGCATCGCTGGAGCACTCGCTAGTTGCACTCCATATGACAAGAAGAGTAAACGGTGGATGGAAATTACTGATGCGGTTACATATTGTTTGGCCAAGGATATGATGCCAATCCAAACGGTGGATAAGGAGGGATTTAAGCAACTGGTTAAAAAGCTCGACCCAAGATACAGCATCCCAGGTAGAAAATATTTTTCAAAGACATCCCTGCCTGCGATGTATGAAACATGCCGCGACAAACTAGCAGCTATGCTATCGTCGGTGGAGTTTTTTGCATCAACTACGGACATGTGGTCGAGCCGAACAGCAGAACCATTTATCAGCCTGACCGTGCACTACATCGACAACGACTGGAAGCTACACAACTCCTGCCTTGAGACAAGTTACTTTCCCGAGGATCACACAGGTGTAAATATTGCGAGTGGTTTAAGGGAATTTCTTAACTCATGGCATCTAGAAGAGGACAAACAAGTGTGTGTGACAACAGACAGCGGGGCCAATGTTGTTAAAGCCATCGCTCTCAATAACTGGACCAGACTGTCATGCTTTGGGCATCGTCTGCACATTGCTATTGGTAAGTAAGTTTCATTTACCAAACAAAAACTGTGTGTGTGCTTGGCCTGCTTACCTTGAATATATGGTTTATGAGGGCAGAAATGTGTATAATGACATGGGTATTACACCATAAACATGGTTTATGAGAGACATTGCCTGTGTCCTCGTAAATCAAATGGCTTAAAACACACTATAGCTGTTCGTTCACATATCACGTCTTTCTATAGCGCTTGCTCTCCCGTGGCGTCTGTTGTTACTATGCAACCATGAACCGCGCTCTCCTCAACGACGAGGAAGTTTCAGTAATGCAATTTCCCCTGCCGAAAAACGCTTGCTGTAGCTCTGCTACAATATTTATTTACGGAGAAAAGAAAAGAAAAAAATCTCGCTCCGCCTGGCAAAAACGAGCGTGTCACTTCTATTATGAGCGCGCTTGCTGCGTGCCTACATTTGAAATAATTAACTTGAGCGTGCAAAATACACAATATGTTTACGGTCTATGTAGAATCCACGTAAACCACATATTCAAGTAAGCCTGTGTGTGTGTGTGTGTGTGTGTGTGTGTGTGTGTGTGTGTGTGTGTGTGTGTGTGTGTGTGTGTGTGTGTGTGTGTGTGTGTGTGTGTGTGTGTGTGTGTGTGTGTGTGTGTGTGTGAGAGAGAGACTAACTGTCTTTATTTATCTTCAGAGAGGAGTATGAAAGATTCCAGGATTGACAGAGCAGTGGGAGTTGGAAAAAAGATTGTGGCTGCATTTGCCCACAGCTGGAAGCGGCAGCGGGCACTCCGTGATGCTCAAGTGGAAATGGGCTTACCTCAGCACAAACTGGTCACAGAATCTCCCACACGATGGGGATCAAGACAAAAGATGATCCAGCGGCTGTTGGAACAAGAAAAGGCCATCACACAGGTTTTAGCTGCTGACAGGTCCACCAGACACCTGGTGCTAACGTGGCAAGATGTAGAGGTCCTTGATTCTGTGAGCAAGGCTCTAGGTCCTCTCCTTGAATTTACTGATGCATTCTCTGCTGAAGACTACGTCACCATCTCATGCGTAAAGCCTGTTCTTAAGTTATTCAGTAATAACATCCTACAGGCAAAGGAGGATGACACAGACCTCACGAAGACAATCAAGAAGTCTGTACTGGACTACATGAACAGCAAGTACGGAGACACTGTGACTGAGGAACTGATCAATTTAGCAACTCTGCTTGACCCACGTTTCCGCACTGAACACATGAGTGAAAGTGAGAGCAAAGCTATCCAAGCCAGAGCAGCTCGTGAGGTGGAATCCCTTCTATCAGAGCATACAGCTGAACCCCCTCTAAATTGATACTTAAGGTCAGGAATCGGTATTGTTATAAACTAAAAATTTTGATTACACTTAATTAAATGTGGGTTTAAACCATTCAAGCCAAATAAGATGCAAAAGTTAACTCAATTCTATACACGAATACTGAATTGAGTTCTCTGTCACTTTTTTGAGCTGAAATACACAAAATAAGTCAAAATACCCTCGTAAAAAAACACAGTGGTTAAGATGTTGAGTTAATGTAGGACTGGTTGAGAAGAAAGTAAATATGTGGAACGTATAATGGGATCAACGCCTATCTCTCGAACAATTCGTACGAATTGAGGATGATTAAAAGGTGGCGCTAATTCGTAAGAATTAGGACGACCTCATCGTAGATTTGGTCTATAACCACGGTGGGATGGGTAGAATTTTAGGGGGGGGTTCAGGGGTAGGTCGATTAGTACGAATCATTACGAAGTGGGCAAATGTAAAATATGTCGATTTTGAGCAAATAATCGCTTACACTATTTGTCTAGTGTGGTTGTACGAAGTGTTACGAATTAGCCACCTTCGTAAAATTCGTTATGAATTGCCGTGAGATCGGGTTTTGAATGGATAAGTGATCAGGACTTAAAGTGACAGCAGTCTAATAATCTGCTGTGTCATGTACTGTTAGTCAAAGAAAAAAATATCATCACTGATATTGATGAATCACTTTTGTAACTATAATCCGGATTAATATAAAAAAACTATGCAGTGTTGTTATGTTACATTTAGATAACATTTTCAGAGCTTTGTTCAGTTGTATTTATAGTGTGCTATTGTAATATGCTTAATGTTTCATTGTATTACTAACTGATTACTTGTCTTTAATAATGTTTGGACATTTATTATTGTTAGTCATAGTTTATTCGTTTGTTCCTTTGTGCTGCTGAATTTATTTTTTGTTCATGGTATTTAGCTGGACGAGGAATGTTTTGCAAAAACACAGAATAAATATTTTTGACATTGAAATGTTTGACTTAATTTTTTATAACCTAATGCAATTAAAACTCGGGGAATGGATTTTCTTTATATCTTCACTATGTTATTGTTATGATTACTATTTTCACTTTTATCTTTTCATTGTTGTAATTGCTGTTGTTGCTGTCTTATGCTCTACCATTGCGGTACACTGCCATCATCTTATCATTTATAATAATATTAATTATTATCAATATTATTATAATCATCAATATTGCCATTGTCAATGCTCTATTGGAATTAAAGTATTATCATCACTACTGCAATAATTCCCCCTATATTTTTCATGGGTTTTTAATGCACCACACATAGCTGACAACACCACCAAAACAAAAAAACGGAATCATTATATATGGCAAACCTCCAAACACCAGGGCAGGCAAGCAGACGAGAATTAGGGCTGTGCCATATCATACCGTCCACGATAATACCGGTATAAAAATTTACATGATAAAAAAGTGTCATATCGCGATATTGATGATATAGCGGCGCGAGGACGCGATATTTATGATATAGTGGCGTGATGACGTATGGCGCATTTACGTTACCTAGCGCGCGCACAACAACAAAACATCTGATAGTAATAGCACAGCAGCATGTCAGCCTCCGAATCCGATCAAGATTTAGTTCCTAAAAAGGGAGCTACTTCAATAGTATGGAAGTGGTTTGGGTACAAGAGGTCAGATCTCCAACAAAACACAATTTTTTGTAAAATATGCATGAAAACTGTTAATGCTAAAGGTGGAAACACAACAAACTTGTTTCACCACTTAAAGCAAAAACACACCGTCGAATATAACCAGGCTGTGAAGATACGCGACGAGACACTAGCAGGTAGTGATGTGCGGCCCAAAAGTAAACAAATGACTCAACCGAGCATCGCTGGAGCACTCGCTAGTTGCACTCCATATGACAAGAAGAGTAAACGGTGGATGGAAATTACTGATGCGGTTACATATTGTTTGGCCAAGGATATGATGCCAATCCAAACGGTGGATAAGGAGGGATTTAAGCAACTGGTTAAAAAGCTCGACCCAAGATACAGCATCCCAGGTAGAAAATATTTTTCAAAGACATCCCTGCCTGCGATGTATGAAACATGCCGCGACAAACTAGCAGCTATGCTATCGTCGGTGGAGTTTTTTGCATCAACTACGGACATGTGGTCGAGCCGAACAGCAGAACCATTTATCAGCCTGACCGTGCACTACATCGACAACGACTGGAAGCTACACAACTCCTGCCTTGAGACAAGTTACTTTCCCGAGGATCACACAGGTGTAAATATTGCGAGTGGTTTAAGGGAATTTCTTAACTCATGGCATCTAGAAGAGGACAAACAAGTGTGTGTGACAACAGACAGCGGGGCCAATGTTGTTAAAGCCATCGCTCTCAATAACTGGACCAGACTGTCATGCTTTGGGCATCGTCTGCACATTGCTATTGGTAAGTAAGTTTCATTTACCAAACAAAAACTGTGTGTGTGCTTGGCCTGCTTACCTTGAATATATGGTTTATGAGGGCAGAAATGTGTATAATGACATGGGTATTACACCATAAACATGGTTTATGAGAGACATTGCCTGTGTCCTCGTAAATCAAATGGCTTAAAACACACTATAGCTGTTCGTTCACATATCACGTCTTTCTATAGCGCTTGCTCTCCCGTGGCGTCTGTTGTTACTATGCAACCATGAACCGCGCTCTCCTCAACGACGAGGAAGTTTCAGTAATGCAATTTCCCTGCCGAAAAACGCTTGCTGTAGCTCTGCTACAATATTTATTTACGGAGAAAAGAAAAGAAAAAAATCTCGCTCCGCCTGGCAAAAACGAGCGTGTCACTTCTATTATGAGCGCGCTTGCTGCGTGCCTACATTTGAAATAATTAACTTGAGCGTGCAAAATACACAATATGTTTACGGTCTATGTAGAATCCACGTAAACCACATATTCAAGTAAGCCTGTGTGTGTGTGTGTGTGTGTGTGTGTGTGTGTGTGTGTGTGTGTGTGTGTGTGTGTGTGTGTGTGTGTGTGTGTGTGTTGTGTGTGTGTGTGTGTGTGTGTGTGTGTGTGTGGTAGAGAGGACTAACTGTCTTTATTTATCTTCAGAGAGGAGTATGAAAGATTCCAGGATTGACAGAGCAGTGGGAGTTGGAAAAAAGATTGTGGCTGCATTTGCCCACAGCTGGAAGCGGCAGCGGGCACTCCGTGATGCTCAAGTGGAAATGGGCTTACCTCAGCACAAACTGGTCACAGAATCTCCCACACGATGGGGATCAAGACAAAAGATGATCCAGCGGCTGTTGGAACAAGAAAAGGCCATCACACAGGTTTTAGCTGCTGACAGGTCCACCAGACACCTGGTGCTAACGTGGCAAGATGTAGAGGTCCTTGATTCTGTGAGCAAGGCTCTAGGTCCTCTCCTTGAATTTACTGATGCATTCTCTGCTGAAGACTACGTCACCATCTCATGCGTAAAGCCTGTTCTTAAGTTATTCAGTAATAACATCCTACAGGCAAAGGAGGATGACACAGACCTCACGAAGACAATCAAGAAGTCTGTACTGGACTACATGAACAGCAAGTACGGAGACACTGTGACTGAGGAACTGATCAATTTAGCAACTCTGCTTGACCCACGTTTCCGCACTGAACACATGAGTGAAAGTGAGAGCAAAGCTATCCAAGCCAGAGCAGCTCGTGAGGTGGAATCCCTTCTATCAGAGCATACAGCTGAACCCCCTCTTGAAACAGCAGAAGACACCAAACTGACTCAAGGTGCCTCCAAGAGACCAAAGAAGACCCTTGGAAGCTTTTTCAAGGGCGCAGCAGCAGAAAAGACAGCCGTGTCTGAGAGAGAGACAATCACAGCTGAATTACACAGCTACTTGAACTGTCCACCAGCAGACAGCGAGTGTGATCCCCTTATGTGGTGGAAAACGCATGAGGTGAACTTTCCTCGGATCAGCCGATTAGCCAAGAAATACCTATGCATCCCTGCCACCAGTGCTGCCTCCGAGAGGCTGTTCAGCACTGGCGGGAATGTAGTAACTTGTCATAGATCAGCTCTTAAGCCAACGTCAGTGAATATGCTGGTGTTCTTGACAAAGAATCTCTGAATGTGATGTGTCTGCCACGATGGATGGCTAAAGTGTTTACTTGACTCATTTCATGGTATATCCATTTTTTGTTTACACACAGAATTAGAGGCAATGCAATAATTTTAGCACTGATATACCTCATTTGATGCTAATCCAAAAAAGATGCAAGGCAACTAAGTTTTGATAGCATTTTTTTATATATAATATATAAGCAGTGAGTGTTTTACATTTTAAATTTGAAGGTTTGTTTGGATTGCCGCTGTTTGTTTACATTTGTACTTAAAAGTTTATGTCAATTTTATTAGGTGACAATATTGTGCAGGCTCCTGAAGTTATTGTTAATATTGTTAAGTTATTACTTTAGTTATTGTTAAACTAAAATGTTAAGGAGTTATGTTATACTTTTTTTGCACTAATGCTGCTGCCAGCCAGCTGCAATCACCAATAAAATGTTGTTTCATATATTTTTTTCTATATCGTCATAAATATCATTATCGCAAATATTCTTGAAATATCGTGATATAATTTTTAGGCTATATCGCCCACCCCTAATGGGAAAAGAGAATTTTCTGTAAATATACTTTGCAAAGATTAAACACTCAAATACTGCACAGATGTCATGACAGATAAAGCTGAAACCTATGGCAAAATAAAGGTCAACACAACTAAGAAAAACACAAAGTAAACTCCATGACCCTCGCAGAACATCCAGTTATGTAAGTTTATGGGGGGTTAGTGCTTCAAGCAGGGTGTCTGCTTTAGATATTTAAACACTGGCCCCGCAGCAAGAATAGGACAGTCTGGTTTGTGTCCAGGGGTCTGTTGTATTAGCCAAGCAATGCAAGTTACAATTTAACCAATGTGTAACAGAAATTACAAATGCCTGAATTACCGCAATTACGAGTTTCCGATTTGCTGATCTCTGTGTCGAACTTGTCGAACTAGTACCAGTTTACAGAGAGCTTAAGACTTTTTAGAACTTTCTACAAATGAAGCAACCAAATATGACAACCTGATCCACCAATAGCAAACCACAACCATCCAATCAATTCCCCAGAGGCAAAATCAACCACCGCCCACATTTGTTCTTGTTTGAAAAGCAATTTCAGTCAGATATATGAAATTAGAAAAGATAAAAAAAGAAGATGGAAAGAAACGAAAAAACAAATATGACAACCTGTCACTAACTTGAGATCCACCAATAACAAGCACAATCATCCAATCAATTCACCACAGACAAAATCAAGCTCCGCTTACATTTGTTCTTGTTCGAGAAGCCATTTCAGTCGGATATACATGAAAATAGCAAAGATAAAAAAAGAAAATAGAAAAGAAAAGAAAAAACAAATATGACAATCTGTCACTAACTTGAGATCCACCAATAGCAAACCACAATCATCCAATCAATTCCCCAAAATCAAGCTCCGCCCACATTTGTTATTTTTCAAGAAGCCATTTCACTCGGATTAACATCAAAATCGCAATCGTTTCATGCTGACTAATAAAACATAAAAGAGTAGTCCAAATGACTAAAGTAAAGTCACATGATGAGATTATTATCTGGTGAAAAAACTAGTTTTTCTTGTTAAGGTTTAAAAAAAGTTTAAATTCGTTTATCATATTACTCTGAGAAGAATATAATGCATGAGTTATACCGTATATAGACAGACTACTGTTTTGGAGTCCTAATTAAATTGCAACCTGAAGAACTGGTAGTGCAAACCTCCCAGAAAATTATGAAACATCAGTTATTATAAACTGAGATGGAAAAACCCAGATGGCATTTATGTAGCTGGTAAATCTGAGACAGGTACTGCAAGATCTAGGTCAAATTACAGAGAGTCATGCTGCAACACACAGTCTGTATGTGAGAACCTGTGTCCAGCAACATGCCCGTATCTGCTGACAGTACGAGTTTCACTGTCAAAACAGACCAAATATTCCAGTTTATTGGGACTCGAGAGCAGTTTTATCCCTGAACCCAATGCTTGTGCTTGTTACAGTAGAGCTGGAACCAATGAAACAGGGGGACAAATGAATGAAGATGCTCAGATTTTGGCCAATAATACTAATTATTACTAGACCAAACATCACTATTACACTTAATACTTTGGATTAGAATAAAAAAAATCCCACTTACACCGAACAAAGGATCAGAGACATCATTGCTATTTCTAAACTCTAATGAATCAGGTCTTCTAAGATGGCCATTTACAACATAATAAACTCTCCATTGCAGCTCTGCAAACACATTAAAAGCTTCAGCTATCTGTCTGATAACACTGCGACCAGCTTTATCGTGTTGAGTATTTGAAGAAGCGCCCTTAACATCGCAGATGTGCTGTGGGAGAGCAGTTTAGAGTATATTACAGCCGGCGCGGGAGAAAAACAGCGCAGTAAACGCAGATTAGAGGATGCCTGCGGGACGCTGAGAAGAAGGTCTTGTAAATGCACGCTCAGCTGATGATACGACACAAAGAGGTCACCATAGGATTAAAGGACAGTATTAACCACTAAATCATCATGTAGTGTGTCTGACATGATGAAACTGGACCTTAACTAAAAGTACTGTGGTGATACCATAGTAGAATAATGTTGTCAGATGGTAATTCATCAATACCAAATTCATATATCATGGTATAATACTCCAATTACAGCTGCATTAATCATTAAAAGAGGAGAGAGAGCAGTTGTCTGAAACAGCTACACAAACAGTCTTTCATTTCTGTGTTACAATAATTTTAACTATCACAGAAGTACTGGAATAAAAGTTCGGATATGAAAAAAGTGACTGTTAAAAATGTATTTGTCATTAGCTATGTTTCCATCCACGCGTTTTTATCCGCATTAAGTGATATCGAATGAAAAATGCCTTATGGAAACAGTCAAATTCGATTGAATTTCATGAATATCGACTCAAATGAAATGCGTTCGGTCTCATGGGATTTTATCTTGATGGATATACGGCTTATGCGATAAACGCTGATGGAAACGTTATTATGGCGCGATCCATTTTGCCTAGCAAAACTTTGTTCGCAAATGTTTGCTTGAATGTTGTGCAATTCAGTGAGAAAATGAATGGAAACACTTTAAAATATCTCTAATCAATTCGATATACCAATTTGATCGCAAAACAGCATGTGACGTCATTACACACAGGTTTTTATTATCTTTAAAGCCGTTGGATGGAAACACACTTTCACCAGCTTTATTCACATGAGGTTTTTTACCGAACTTCGGATAATTCGGTTGACAAGTGGATGGAAACTTGGCTATTGAATCATTTATGTAAAAGACTCATTCAAAAACACTGATTCATCCAGTAATGATCGCAAAGTCTTTACGAGTGAGTCATAGAATCATTCACTCAACCCGATTTAAAAAAATAATAATAATGAACTCAAATTAATTAAATATATATTTTTTAGAAACTGCAGAAATTAACATTTTGTCAGAACCTCTAGTAAATTACGTTATTTTGTTTAGTTTTCTGTTCAGAATCGTGCAGCAAAAAAAAAACACATGAACTACAAAAAGTTTACTGTACTTAAAATAGGCAACATAGTCTTTATGCAAATGTATACATTTTTCTTTTTGATTTTTTTGTGAGATTAACCTACAAATTTAAACAAAGCCTGATTTACATACTTGTCTTGTTTTCACTATTATTAATGATAAGAATAATTACTAATATTCATATATTAATATAATATTAATGTATAGTAAGTTTAAATTTACAGTCAAGGTATACTATGTAATTAACAAATTAAAAATCCACAATTCCAGACACAGATTAAAAATCAAACAGTGTCATAAGAAAACACCTGTGCACCTGTGATTTTATATATTACATACTATATTATGTAACTTTCACAACAAGAGCAAAAATCTCTAATCTTCTCAAATCTAAAAGGCATAATGTCAACAAAACATCTGATGTGCTCAGATAAGCGTTGGAAAAGCATTGCTGTATGATTTTAAACAGACAAATATACCGTCAATATCTAATACATTAAAAAAAACAAATAACATAGCAAGAGTAACTACAATAGAACAAAACATAACATGACTGAACATAATAAAACAAATCAGAATAAAACAGAATAGAATAGAAGTGGTCTCCTTTCACTTCACACAACACCACTGACTCTGACCTTTAGCTGGGCAGCCAGTGCTCGTCGAACATCGCGTCTCGAGGCGTCAATGAGCCTGTAATGGTGCTGGCAGCGCGATCACTGCAGCATAATATCATTTATAATAATTAATATAAACACATAACCTCCGCCGAGTCCTGTCGCGCGCCTCCGCCGCTGTCAAACTGCAGCTGCAGGTCTCGCGCGCCTCCCGGAAACGGCGTCATGACGCACAGATGATCATGCAGACGTACAGACACACCCCCCGACACACCTCAGCGCTCGGCCAATCAGAGCGCAGGACGGCCCCTAACTGGAGCACTTATGGAGGAGTGTGGTGTGGAACTGTGGATGATGGCCAGTGCATGATGAGGTGGGCTGACTGGTTGGACTGGGTTCAGGGGACATTGCTGCATGTCTGTCGACTGCATACAGTAACATCCAGTGCAGATTCTTTATCATCACGCCATCAAACTGTAAACTTAAACAATGGCAGGTACAATGTAATAGGCCTTCAATCCTGGACTGCAGGAAATAAATGTATATCAAAAAGTTGGGAAACATTACTATTTTTAATTAATTTTTGAAAGAAGTGACTCTGATGCTCATCAAGGCTGCATTTATTTGATCAAAAATACAGAAAAAACAGTAATATTGTGAAATATTATTACAATTCAAAATAACGTTTTTATATTTTAATATACAGTAAAGTGTAATGTATTCCTGTGATCAAAGCTGATTTTCAGCATCATTACTCCAGTCTTCAGTGTCACATGATCCTTCAGAAATCACTATAATATGATGATTTATTATCAATGTTGGAAGCAGAAATATCTTTGGAATCTGCTGATATAGGCTACTTTTTCAGAATTGTTTGATTAATAAAAAATATTTTTTCGTTGTTTAAAAAAGAACAGCATTTATTTAAAATAGAAATCTTTTGTAGCAATTTACAATACCGTTCAAAAGTTTGTGGTCAGTCATTTCTTTTCTTTTTTTAAAGAAATTTACATTTTTATTCAGCAAGGATGTGTTAAATTGATATAAGTGATAATAAAGATTCATATTGTTAGAAAATATTTTTATTTTGAATAAATGCTGTTCTTTTTGACTTTTTATTTCATCAAAGAATCCTGAAAAAAAGTACCACAAAAAAAAAATATAAAGCAGCAGAACTGTTTCAAATGTTGAGAATAAATCATTTTATTAGAATGATTTCTGAAGGATCATGTGACACTGAAGACTGGAGTGAAAATGCGGCTTCGATCTCAGGAATAAATTACATTTTAAAGTATATTACAATAGAAAACACACACACACACACACACACACACACACACACACACACACACACACACACACACACACACACACACACACACACACACACACACTTAAGGTAACATTTAACCAAAACCAACAGGTTTTATTCTATTATTAAATTATTTTTCAATTCAAAATGAAAAACATCTTGGGATGAGGCAAGCCGGCAGGTTGGCAGAGAGCAGCGTTTAATCCGACTTAAAAACTCTTTCCATTGCAAAAGCACTTTGAGGAGAAACACAGAGCTAATGTTGTGAAATCTTCCAGACATAAATGTTGGGGTTGCAGTGATATTGCCCAGGGGGGCGAGTGGGCCAGATTGCAAAAGAAGAGTGAAGGTGAGGTGGACAGCCTCCAGAAACCCCTGCCAGCCTGGGGACTTATTGCATATCGTTTCGTTGTACTCTTTTGTATAATGACAAAGAAAGATTCTGAATCTGATTCGGGAGCCAGTCACGTAACGCAGGGATCTGGGCAGGAACGGCATGGCTGGCCGGGAACTGGACGCATCCCAAAGTCTGGAGCACGAGTTTGCTCATTAAAGCGACAGTTCACCCACAAATAAAAATTCTGTCAGCTTTCACTCTCCCTCAATTTGTTCTAAAACTGTACACGTTTCTTTCTTCTGCTGAGCACAAAAGAAGATATTTTGAAGAATGTTGCTGGTCCCCATTAAAGCCCCCTTAAAATTAGTTTTTTTTAGCTTTTATTATGAATATGTTAGGCCGCGTGTCCACCAACGTTCTGCTGAAAAAAACACTATGGGCGCTTGAGAGCGTTTTGGCAGCGCAGCATTTTTTTTCAGTTGAGACACTTTGCTTGCAATGATAGAATATCCGCGAAAGTGTTACTAGTATCTCATTTCACACATATTTTGTTTCTGTGTTGATTCTATATTAAAATGTCGATATGTAACGTATTTATGGCTCTTGTTTTAAATGATTTTGTTCCGTTATCATGCTTGTTGTTTTCCTCTGTTGACGTTGTACAAGAAGAATGTGGCGGTTGGTCGGTGTGGTGTTAGCCCCGCCCCTCCTCCAGTGTGATTGGACGGTTGGGTAAAAAGTGACAGTGATGAGCACTGCGTTTTACCCAAAGTTGAACATTCTTCAACTCTTGGCGACCAGTAAAAAACGCAGCGCTTCAGCGTGAAAAAAAACGCTCAGCGCCTCATTACGCTCATTAAAAAACGCGGCGCTCCCATTGAAAACAATTGGAAAAACACGCCGGCTGCGTGAAAAAACGTCTTAGCCTTAAAGGTGCTCTAAGCGATGTCGGTGACGTCACTTCTTGTTGACGTTTAAATTGTTATCAAACAAACAAAATGGAGGCTAGCTAGACCCCCCCTCCTCCTTTTCCGCGCACTAGTGTACTTTACATGCAGTGGTGTAAATCGCGGCAGCAGTTTCAGGTTAGTCCAAGGCATTCTTGTTTATCTTTACTTCCGTGGGTTCTTCCCACCGGAGCCTCGCTTTCGATTTCAAAATGGCGTCTGTGTGAAATCGGCGTATTAGTGTTCCTCTGAGGCTACATTTACACATAGCCGAGTATTTAGAGAAATGAATATCCCCCCTCCCCCCTCCGTTTTCAATAATAACATCGTGCACACAACAACATTTTCAACAATTTTACGCCATCGAGCGCCATCATAACTATGGGCGCTTACATGACGTTAAGCATTTTCTGGCACATAATGTGACGTTTGAGAACCTAAAACCCTGTTTCTCCCAGTGGACACGACAAGAAATCTCCACTTTGGCCAGAGTTTTTAGAAATAATCGTTTTCTGTGATAAAAACGTGGTTTTCGTGTAAATGAGAGGCCGAAGCGCAGGGAAATATCTGCGTCTTCCCTTCGTGTAAACGGGACATGAACCCCTCCACCTCCCCAGCTCCACCTGCCTAGATCTGACACGGGATTTAATGTGTATCTATTAGCAGTAGCAAGTCCCTATTTCTGCAGGAGTAATAATCAACAGCAGCAGATCTACTGTAGTCCACCAAGACACATTAACATTGCAATATTCATTCAAATAACATGTTGCCTTTATAATAATGTCACACTTAACATTATTCTCACTCAGTAAAAATGTGTCACATGATTGAAATATATAGTTTCTGACCCTTATCAAAATGCGACCCAGAATAAGATGAACCCAAAATCGAGGTTAAGACTTAACATGCTGTTTTAGCAAAGGAAAAAGCGATGAATTTAGATATTGTGCACAGCATGTCCCAAAACAGTGAACAGGATTTAGTCATTTTTTGATGTTGCAAAACTTAGAAAGTGTGTTTGATGAACCATCAGAGAATAGTCATGGCAGAGACTTTGTTTAAAATGGAATAACAAACATCCTGGACAATGAGATTGCAAGATCGTGAAATAATGGGACTTGCATAACGGATGGTGAAAGTGTTGATTTCTGCAGAACACAGCTGGGATCTCTCCCCAAACCTGTGGAAAATCAATCATGCCGTCTGAAATGTTTCCTAACAAAAGATCTTCTGATGAGTCGTTTTCTAGATCTGTGTTTTTTCTTTTGTGTTATATTGCAACATTTAATTAGTCGTACCCATGGCATAAAAACTAAACTATGTCAGTGTGCTTATATTGTGTTCACTTACTCAACAGATATTACAAAAATGTGATAATATTGGAATTTTAGTTTGTAATTCTAATTCTTCATTCTAATGCTAAGATTCTAAATTCTAACTTTAAATTGAAATTCTAAATGACAGCTTTCTGTTTACATTCTTTGCATTTACATTCCAAATATAAGCATGAACATTGTATTTAACATTGCGTAATTATATATATATATATATTAGTGCTGTCAAATTCATTCATCACAATTAATGAATATATAAAATGGGTAAAAAAAAAAGATTAGCCTAATCATTATTGATCAACCATATATCATAAAATAATATACTATAAAAATGCATGAAATTATTAGTTAGCATGATCAAATACACCTTAAAAGCGTATCATTGCATGCATGTGTCTTTTAGAAAAAGACCAGTGATCCAATTGTACACGTGCTGCAGTTATAGAATATGGCAATAATAATCGCATGTCTATCTACACTGCAGCAGAGTGACCGACAGATGGCGCCATGACTCTGTTATAAAGTTATGATGATGATGCGGTGGCCGACAGACAACAACATTAGCTAGCTCAGCAGTTTTTCGTTTGATTCAGCGCAATTGTGCAAATATTGCATACATTCCTAATAAATGTTTGTGTATATATTGTAGTATAAAGAGTGTAATTAACTGTTTTCCTGGTTTTTTCCACCACAAATATCTCAAATTGCTCCTCACGGCCTGTGAATCAGGGACTTGTTGACATGATGACCCTGCTATTTAACGCAGAATCATGGTCAGTGTGTATAACAGTATGGCAGAGCTTTATATAATGTTTTTTCCTCTGTCTAATGTGTGTACATCTCTGTTCATGTGAGGTTCTGACAGTGATTCAGTCCGGTGTGGTCCATCTTGTTGAAGTCTGTCCAGTCTCCAGCCTCGAGGTGATCCATCCAATATGAATTATGAAATACAGGTAGGCCTAACTTATATGAATTACCACCTAACAAACTACTAGCATGAAAAATAGTTATTCTCTATATGCAGTTGTAGAAATTACACTAAAAGTGTTTACTTGCGTGTTTCTTAAAGGGATCGTTCACCCCAACATTTCAATTCTGTCATCTTACTCACCATCAAACTTATATAGTTGTTGTAAAAAGTTTACATACACCTTGCAGAATCTGCTAAATGTTAATTATTTTAACAAAATAATAGGGATCATACAAAATGCATTTTATTTTTTATTTAGTACTGCCCTGATAAGATATTTTACATAAAATGATACATATAAGACAAATTGCTGAATTTTATAAAAAATTACCCTGTTCAAAAGTTTATGTACCCTTGCTTATTAATACTGTGTCATTACCTGGATGATCAACAACGTTTTGTTTTGTTTTGTGATGGTTGTCCTTGAGTTAAACTGCACAATGTTCTTCAGAAAAATCCTCCAGGTCCCGCAAATTCTTCAGTTTTCCAGCATCTATTGCATGTTTGAACCATTTCCAGCAGAGATATGATTTTCATATCCATCTTTTTCACACTGAGGACAATTGAGGGACTCAAACACAACTATTACAAAAGGTTCAAACATTTACTGACGCTCCAGATGTCAAAAATATCTACACAATCAGACTAAACAACTAAAGGCTACTGATTTAAAATAATTTCATGATATTGAATTCAGTTTAAGTTCTACATTGTCTGGAAATAGTGATTAAACGAGCTGCTTTACAAAGTGTGTGAAAAAATAGTGTGATGTAATTTTTATTTATTTAATCAGTATATTTCCAAAGCCAAGAACCACATGTTCTTTTATTGTATACATGTGATATTTCATTTATTATTCAAATAGTCACAAAAAGACACAACAAGAAACTTATTTATTAAAAGTCTGTTTTATTGCAGGTTTATTTGTAGACAGACGTGGAGTAATAACTGATACACCACATAAAAGTTGAACAGAAATTGCAGATATATATTCTCATCATATTTATCTTGTAAAGGTTTAGGAAGTGTAGAAGATAGCCTATATATAGATTGTTTCAGATTCAGAATTTGTCACTGGGTGATTCATATTTATGTAGTTTTAAAGTCCTCCTGTGGTGAAAATCCAATTTTTAATGTTGCTTTTAATCTCTATGTGATGTTTTTAATATGCTTTAAGACAAATCATGTGTAAATTCATAAGTTGACAGCATTGCTGAGTATTTTCTGCTTAAAACTGCAGTGAACCAAAGACAGTCTCAAAAACACGCT
The DNA here is from genome assembly GCA_036326025.1 of Chrosomus eos. Classification (NCBI taxonomy): domain Eukaryota; kingdom Metazoa; phylum Chordata; class Actinopteri; order Cypriniformes; family Leuciscidae; genus Chrosomus; species Chrosomus eos. The sequence continues at coordinate 28,259,784 of CM070842.1, forward strand.
TTGAAATCGCTGGTGTTTCTGACGTCACAAACGAGCTTGTAACCAATCAGATCAACGTGTGATCGTCAACCAGTGGATCTCTGAGTGAGTGAGTGAGTGGAGGCGGGGCTCATTTGCATATTCATAGAACCGTGTATACTAAATGAGGCAAGGGTGTCGAGTTACATTCAAGATATTTTAAGGCATGAAGAATTTTTTCAAGGAACATTTTTTTAAATGTCATTTTGGTGATCAAAGATCAGTTTTAAGGGATAAAATGATTGACTGCAGGGGGACTATAAATTGATCGTTTGATGTACCTGTAAGTCCTGATGATGGCGTGAGATTCAGCGCCTCCTGCTGGTGTCCCGCTGCCGTATCGCTGCCCTTCAGGGAAGGCAGTAGGTTGTATAGTTATCTCCTGATGGGGCAAAATCACTACCCTGAAACCACACAACCTACTACCTCACCCTGTACGAACACCAGGAGCGCCGTCAAGCGCAGAGTCTTTCGAGGATCCTGTAAAATTAATGAACTTCACGGCACAGATGTGTCCGAAATGAAAAACATCCTCAGTGCAGAGGCCGCGAGATGCTGAAATATTCTCGGGCATAATATGAATGAAATATATATATAATATATAATATATTGCATAATATGAATGAAAAATCTTGTTTTTTTGCAAAGCACACAGCTGGGAAAACTTCCCTCGTAAAAACTGCAGCGGAAAATCAATCATTGCGATTTGAAATGTTTCTTAAAGAGGAGCTGTTGTGCTTTTTTACATTGTAATGTTGCTGTTTGAGCATGAAAACGAAAAAACATGAAAGTCTTGAGTGTCTTTCGGGAACAAACACGTCACAATATTCCTCATTATAATAATTAATAGCAGAATAAAGGGGCGGGGCCTGCATTAGTTTGTTAGTAGTGTGTTAAACGGGCGGTTATGGGAAGGGGCGGGACATTTCCCAAACACACTAGAAGCGCTCGAACAATCACAACACACTGATTCACTCGACCAATCAGAGCACAGTGTGCTTTTCAGGAGGAGGGGCTTCATAGAGACAGGAACTAAACAGAGCGTTACTGACAGACTGGGAAGAGAGGAGCCGCAACAATGGAGAATATGAGGAAAATAATCAACATTCAAGCAGGAAAACCTGTTCTAGTAGAGATTAAAAGACTGTAAAAGAGCGTAATATGGCCTCTTTAACAAAAGATAATCAATTAAACCATCGAATCAATTCATCTTTTAACCAACATGCACATCATGTAATTCAGTTTTGATATTTGGTTGATGGATGTAGTCCATTCCAGAGACTTCATCCATCCAAACCCAGTCCTGCCTAGTCGTGATCCGGTCCAGGTTTCGTTGCAGAGTTTAAAGAGGAAGATGACGGTGATATTACAGCCTCTTCAGGAAAGACAGTAAGTTGTATAGTTATCTAACAGGAAGGGTGTCACCCTAAAACTATACAACCTACTACCTCACCCCAAAGGACAGTGGGATACGCTGGAGACGTCAGCGCTTGAGCCCGTCTGAAAGCACACTTACAATACATCATCACGGAAGCAGGCTTGTTATCGTTCACTAAAACCATACAAATATTCTGTTACTTGAAATAAAATAAACGTTAACTGAAAAAAAAATGAAAGTATAAATAAAAATAAACTAAATTATTGAAGCTTTTTTCCACCTCGGATTTACAAAAATAAAAAGGTAATTGCGACTTTTTATCTCACAATTCCCACATTTTTTCACAGTTATAAACTTCTGACTTTTGAGAAATGCGAGTTATAAACTGGAAATTGGGATAAAATGAAGTCTGAATTGTGAGATATAAACTTGGAATTCTGACATTTTTCTTTATAATTGCGAGTTTATATCTCACAACATATCTTATTTCTCTTTTTACTTTATTTTAAGTCTGAATTGTGAGATATAAACTCGCAATTATAAAGAAAAAAGTCAGAATTCCCAGTTTCTATCTCACAATTCTGATATAAACTCACAATTATGAGGAAAAAAAAGTCAGATTTGTGAGAAATAAACTTGCAATTGAGAAAAAAAGTATAAAATAAACTAATCAAATTTGGACCAAAACTTAAGTGAAAACAGAAAATATAAAAATAAAATGTAATTCAAAAATTAGCAAAACAGAAATGAACGCTGCACCCGACATGATGAACGAGCAGGAGTCTTCAATGGGGTCCGCAGCACCTAGTGTGTTTTTATTTAACCAAATTTACCAATTTAAGGGTAAAAACAGACTAAAAAGCAGAAGCATTAGTGAATGCAGGCGATTGTGTGTGTGCATTAGAACTGGCACCTGTCATGAAGCGTTTAAACTCATTATAGTTCACCTCCTTCTGTCTTCATCTTTCTGCATCTGTAATGAAGAGAAACGAGTCTTCGTCATTATCTGCTGATTATCATGGCAAGCCTTCTCTTCAGGAATCGGTCAGATTTGGGTCTTGGGTTGGTGAACAGTGGTGCTTTATGTGGCCAACCCAAGTTTGAGTTCAGTTTGGGTCATTTCCCAATCCCAACCTTCCTTCTCCTGTTTCTGTCAGCTCTCTATAAACGCTCAACACAAAATCATACAAAATATTTACATATAAATTAGTGCTGTCAAATCTAACATAAGAGTTTGTGTTATTTATAATATATATATATATTATTGTACACACATAAACACAAACTTTTATGATAGATGCGATTAATCTCAATTAATCGATTTGACAGCCCTGATTTAAATATGATATCTTATTAAGTTTAAAATTAGAGTAATGTAATATAAATATTTAATCAAACAATTATTAGAATTTTTTATTTAATATTTAAATACTAAATAATAATTATTAAATTAATATTATATATTATAATGTTATATTATGCTCATATAAGTTATATAATTAATATTACATAATAATGATTACATATTTAATATTAATTTTAATTTAATATAAAATGACTTAAATAGCCTACATTGTGTACTTTTTTTATTTTTATTTTTATTTCTTGTTTTATGGTTTTATTGCCACATGACAACAATAGCTTCCTGCATGTTGGGTTTTTAGTAACACAGCCTTGACCTTGACTTTAAGCCCAACAAAAACAAAGAAATATAAAACATAAATATAAAAAATGCATTTTTGAATAGATTTTTGATTGAGACCAACAACAAAAAAAAAAAAAAAAAAAAAAAACCATAAAACTGCTTGTATTGCTAACCGATTTGCTCTTGGGTTTCTATAATGTGGTTACCCAGCGCAGGCTTTAATCAGGGCCGCGGCCCCGAGGGGCCCCAGGTGCAGACGGGAGGAATCCAGACAGCTGAGTTTGCTCAGCAAACGCTAAATAGGGCAAGAGAGGCTCCGCCGGCCCCGAGTTTACAGGGCAAAGGCTATTTTTACACAGCTCCTGTTACAGATGTGGGGACCGGCCGGGCTTGTGTCGGGCTGTGGGGGAGAGTCGACACCGTGACCCCTGCGTGACCTCTGCGGCTGAGAGTGCATGAGTTACAGCAGGGCAACGAGAAGCTAAACACATGCGATTCACATTCATACAGGCGTGCATCTCTAAACACAGTCACACGTGGATGTGAGATTCAGAAATGCACATGTGAATGCTATACATGGATGCATTCAAATAATCAAAAGTGATAGTCAATGCTTTTATAATGTTACAAAAGATTTATGAATGAATGCTGTTCTTTTGAATTTTCTATGCATCAAAGAAACCTGGAAAAAATTAATTATGAACATTGATAGTGATCATAGCATATTATAGTGATTTCTGAAGGATCATGTGACACTGAAGACTGGAGTAATGATGCTGAAAATTCAGCTTTGATCACAGGAATAAATTACTTTGATAAATATATTCGCATAAAAAACAGCTGTTTTAAACTGTGATAATATTTCACAGTTTTACTGTATTTTACTGTATTTTTAATCAAACCAATGCAGCCTTGGTGAGCAGAAGAGACTTCTTTTAGAAAGATTTAAAAATCTTACGACTTTAAGAAATCCACTGAACACACGAGTCTCTGACGTACGAGCGAAAAAACAGGAAAACGCATCACATGCTGGCGCAAGTTTGTGAAACTAACAATAGAAATGTTCCTTCAAAAGTTGCACGTCACTGCAGACTATTCACTGAGCACGGGCCAATCAGCTGTGAGATTGAGGCTAGACTTCAACAACAGCGCAATTCAAATGAATTACATTCATACACTGTAAAAATAATATGATCATTAAGTTATGACAACATAAGTTTTTACATTGCTTTAACTCATCAAAATAAGGTAAGCACTTTTCAACTGTTTTTATAAGTTGTACACGATTCAACTCATTTTTAAAGTCAGTTCAATGTAATTTAAAGGTATAGCGGAGGATCTTTCCGAATTTTAGAGGAGACACGCCCTCTCCAATTTTTTTAAAAATGCACATGCGCAACACTCTATTTGCTCCCGAGAGGGAACGCCTATTAAACGAGTGCACGTTATTATACTGATCGATTGAGTGACCGAGGACTCAAGACATGATATGCAATGGAGAAGTAGCGTGTTGCATTTGTGTAATAAATACTATGGTGAACACATTGGAATTATCGAAAATGAACACACAAGGTTTTAGAATATTTCAGCGTGATACCATTTACCATTTGGTCATAAGGCTACTTTAGACAAATGGAGATGTTTACCGTGTCTACGCGGTGCATGACTTGTGCCAGGGCTAGCATCGCTAATCATAGCTTACATTAACTTTTACTAGCAGTGATTTTAAATGGATTTCTCCAAATAGCATGACAAACTTTACCTGTCTAGTAGAGTCTTGTGGGAAGCCCAACCTGTGCTTTTAGTGCAGGCCAGCGTGTGAAATATTCACCCAAAATCACTCTGGTCTTGTTTTTATATTCTGCGGCCTTTCTCTTCTTATCATACACTTCGTATACATTTTTTCTCTTTCGACCCTCAGCCATTTTCAAAGGAACGCTAACACCGTACCTCATCACACATAATACACCTGAAAGTGCGCACGCGCAGAAAGCGAAAACTACACGAGCACGTACGACGGCCTTACGTAAACACATCACCAGAATGATTGACACTGAGGTGGACCAATAGTATAGACTACTGACCCGGAAAAAGACAATCCTCCGCTACACCTGTAATTTAAGTTGAAATTACTTAAACATCCAAGTTGATTATACTTAAAAATTTAAGGCAGCAACTTTTTTTGACAGTGTATGTATATTCATAATTCACGTACCAATGCGACGTAACATCCAGACGCTTCCAGCGCTTTTGGATCCGGTACAGACTTCATCGTCTCGGGTGTTTCTCCTAAAATCCCTGACGAGAGATAAAACACACAAATGAGTCAAGCTGAGATCATCTGAGAAATGTTCATGATCTGAGCACAGATTGAGACATTACTAAGATCTAGAGGAGACACGTGTGAGATTACTGAGTTTCTCAGAGAAACATCTGAGAAGAAGCTTCAAATGTTCAGCTCTCCATGTAAACGCATCACTAATCGAGACTTTTTGAAGGTGAAACTGTTTGAAAAAATTGTATTCATTGGAAATCTTAATGCATATGCTTTTCATTCATTCAGTCACATATGACAATAATAATAACAACAATATTCATGTGTTCTTTTACGCATTCATTTAAAATATATATATTTGAAAAATTACATATATTACTCAAGTCTATCCACTTATTTGCATAAAAATGCTGGATTAGAAACAAATCAAATAAAAATGAAAAATTAATTAAATAAAATGTTTTTGTTTTCTAAATGTGCATTAAAGGTGTATGTATATATTTACATTTTTTTTAAATTACAAATATTATACAAGTCTATCCACTTATTTTTATTAAAATATTGGGCTATTGCATAAAAATGCTGGATTAGAAACAAATCAAATAAAAATGTAAAATTAATTTAATAAAATGTTTTTGTTTTCAAAATGTGCATTAAAAGCATATGTATGTATATATATATATATATATATATATATATATATATATATATATATATATATATATATATATATATTTTTTTTTAATTACAAATATTATATATATATATATGTATACCACTTTATTAAAATATTGGGGTATTGCATAAAAATGCTGGATTAGAAACAAATCAAATAAAAATGTAAAATTAATTTAATAAAATGTTTTTGTTTTCAAAATGTGCATTAAAAGCATATGTATGTATATATATATATATATATATATATATATATATATATATATATATATATATATATATATATATATATATATATTTTTTTTTTAATTACAAATATTATATATATATATGTATACCACTTTATTAAAATATTGGGGTATTGCATAAAAATGCTGGATTAGAAACAAATTAAATATAAATATAAAAAATAATTAAATACAAAAAAAAAATTGTTTTTGTTTTTGTAAGATTACATAAATTATTTTATCCACTGTAAAATAATTCCATCCACTCAATTTTGGGGTATTGCATAAATAAAATGCTGGATTACAAACAAATAAAATAAGTAAAATAAGTCATTTTGTTTTCAAATACAATTTTCAAAATGTGCTAAAATACATTTTTTATGTAAACTTTTATGACATTTTTTTCTTGGCAAGTGCATAAACTTTAATGGAAACACATTTACCAAAATGCACATCAAACAGGTCATGTGACTTTATCTCATCAAATGATGTGCCTGAATAATCTCATTATGAGCATTTTCTTTCTTTTGGTCTCTTTACAAAAATATCTCATTTTTAGCGTCAGGGTGGTTTAACCATCAAGGAGCTCCACTAAACTGCGTTAGTGACACAACTCAATAATGAAGCTCGTTACACTGGCGCTTGCGGAGCAGATGCAGAGCATTACGACACTCCAGATCTCCACGCAAGACAATGAGACAATGAAGGTTTTCTGCGGGCGGCTTTGCCTTCAAAGAGCCGAGGAATGTGGAGCAATGATCAATCAATGAAAGCCGGATCGGGTTCCCGAACACATTCACACGGAGGAACAATAGCCAAAGGAATCCGGCTCGCTCTGATTTCCTCTCGCTATCATTCAAGCAACTGTTTCCACGTCATTTGTTCATAATTTCCCCAAACGTTCGGCGTATTTGCGAGACAATGCCCAATAGAGGCTCGTGGCCAAAGCAGAGCTGTGCGCAGATATAGCCTGAACTGAACTGTGTTCACTAGCGGCCAAACTAGCCTTGTTACCGCCAGAGTTTCCTCAGTTCCCTGAAACTGATACAATGTGAAAAAGCTATTTAGTGACGGGCCGGGAAAGACTCATGGTCCATCTCTCTGAGTCAGTCTGAAGGAGAACAGCTGCATCCTGTTATTAAAGCACAGCGTTAACCTTAACCCAACAGCACCTGACAACCCAGCTCTCGGTGTTTCTGCTGTACAGTGCGTGTACTGTACCAAACGCCTTAAAGACACACACTGAGTTAAACTTGTTTACTCACACTCATGCTGTTCAACTTAAATATAGCAAACTGAAGTTTATATTCAGTGGAAATATTAATGCATATGCTGTTTTTTCACAGAGAAATATCATGCAACAATAACAATGAGCCTCATTTTTATTCAAATTTTGTGAATTGTATACAAAAACTCTGAATGCTGGATGGAAGTAAAATAAAATTACACATAAAATATATTTTTTATATAGCAAATTGGGTTGTTTTTAGCCAAGCATTTTTTTGAGTGTATACAAAAATTCTGAATGCTGGATGGAAATAAAATAAAATAAATGAAAAAAGTAAAATGACACATAAAATATATATTTTAAATAAAATGTGTATTTAAAACGCATGCAATTTCTTTAATGTAAAATAACACATTGTTTTATTTTTAAACAGTCAAATATCAAACAACAATAGCAATCAGGGTATCTGCACATTTTTTAACAGCAAATTTAATGACTTTTAAGACCTTTTTAAGTCCTCTAAAAGGCAAATTTAAGACTTTACCACGACAAAAAAAAACAGGAAAATGTTCAACACGACAGTGTTAATTTTGGCAGCCATTTTTGTTTTAGTCTTAGTCTTCAGATGAAAATGCTTATTATTGGTCTTATTGGTCACATAAGTAATTTTGTCTTTCATAGTTTTAGTTGACAAAGTCAAACTTCAGTTACCGACATTAATTTTGGTAGCTATTTTATATGTAGTCTTTAGACAAAAAATGACATTATAATTTTTTGCTTTAGGCCAATTCAACTAAGCTTATGAGGTATTTGAATCCAGGTAACAGGCTGTATTGACAATGCACTATTTAGCAGTAGCACTTGTGCAATTCTACATATCCCTGTTCCTTAGTTCAGTGGTTCTCCAATCTTTTAGAGTGCCGAAACGCCTCTTGCACTCATACTGCAGTCACACCTTTTCATTAAGGGACAATATCTGTCCCTTTTAATCGATTTTTTCCAGTTCATTTTTACCTTTATACATACTTTTATAAAATAAATAATGCTTTAAATAAAACAATGTTCAATAAATATGCAATGATGGTAAAAACGAGGTGATACTTTTAAACATTAAATTAAAATCGCCAGTAGGTGGCGGTAAGTCACTGTCTTTATGAGCGAGTCATCCGTCATCGAGTCATTCATTCATTCAGTAACAACTGCGTCCCAATGTGCATACTATGCCCTAAATAGTATTGACAATTACTAATGTCACATACTATTTAGGATGGATAGTATGCACATTGGGACACAACAGTCTATGGTAACAAAGCAAGTGGCTGCATTTATGAACGGGTCATTGAATCTCACGATTCGTTCAAAGCCACAGATTCGTTCTCGAATCACCGCTGTGTGCTGCAGTTCTGCCGTGGCTTTCGTTGCAAAATAGCAACAATATGATCAACATTAAAAAACACTGCTAGATATCAGCCTGTATTGGTCGCAGATTTAGTCGCACAAACAGCGCAAGCGGCTCGTGACAGAATAAAGACCAACTGAATGACACTAAATAATTTTAAGTAGAAAATATCAAATGAAGATCACTGAACTCCAGCTTACTTGTCTGTGTTTTCAGATCACCCGCGCTTCTTCAGCAGTGTAGAGCGCGCGCGCGAGCATGGTTGCCAGATACTATTGACAAGACCGGCTAGAAAACGTGTTATTTTAACAGAAAAGCTCTGACTGGGGATTTAATTATTTAAATCTGGCAACCGTAAGCATGAACGCTTGTAAACACAGTCTGTAATGTGTTGTCTCCTTTATTCGACAAAAAAAGTGGTTTTAGTCAAGTTTGTATTTTTTTAAACACACTTTAGTCTCGTCTTTTTTCGCCAACGATATTGACCAGAAATTTAAGGTCCGTACGTGAAATTTAAGACCTCCTTATCGGAAATTTCAGATTTTAAGACATTTTAAGGCCTTAAAAAGCGAAAATTGTATTTAAGACTTTTTAAGACTTTTTAAGGACCCGCGGGGACCCTGGCAATAAGCTGGTGTCCATCACTCATTTTTATTTAAATGTTGGGGTATTGCATTAAAAAAAATGCTGGATGGAAATCAAATGAAATATAAATCAAATAAAAATAAAAACATGTTCAAAATGTGCATTAATTTTTTTTATATTAAATAACTTTTATATAAAATAAATGAAATGTATCCATAGTCAAATATCAAACAACAATAACAATAGCCTGGTGTCCATCCACTCATATTTATTTAATTTTTGTGGTATTGCATGAAAAAATGCTGGATGGAAAAAAATCTAATAAAATATATAGTTTTTTTTTAAATAAAATGTTTAAAATAATATAAAAATATTTTTTTATATAAAATATTCACAAAGTGCATTCAATATTTTTTTTTAATGTTTTAATTAAGCAATTGTGAATACTCTATGATGGAAATACATTTACGAAATAATGAACTAAATGCACATCAAACATGTCATTTGATTTACCTCAACAAATAACATGACGGAATAATTTATCAATTAAATTCACAACTTCTAGGTTTTGTTGTTGTTGCCCTAATTGTGTTTTTATGACAATACATGATTTAGTTTTATTATACGAGTGAGGATGATGCAAGAAATACTTAGCACAGATTTTCCAATCATTTACATCCATCCATGATCAAGCTTGTGTTTTAGCATCTGAACAACAGTGATGAATTATTGTATACTTGATCAAAACACTCATTAGCTCATTAGCTCTGTCAGCTCGTCTCATTGAAACGCTTCTGTTGCTATGCTAATATTAGAGCGGCGTGAACATCTCAACTCTTTCACAACACTAGACGTCTCCAATTAGTTACTGTGATTTTCCAGCTAATCCGCAGATATGCACATATTAAAGGTTTTAAAGGGTACCTATTATGGCATTTAAAATGTTCCTAATAATGTTCTGGGAGTCCCCAACAACAGTTTTACACGCATGCAATGACAAAAAACACTTTTGTTGTCTTATAATATGCATTTATTTTTACCTGATTTGCTCACCGACTCCCTAATGATTCGCTTGACGACTCATTTGTCCAAACCCCTCCTTTGCGTGACGCTAATCGGCGGTGATTGGTCAGATGACGCAGTTAGTTATATTTTGCGTTAGCCCAAAGCTTAAACATATTGATAAAGCACTGCAGTACTATAATACGCTTCACATAATTTCACATATTTATTTCAAAAAAAAAAAAAAATGACATTGGAGACCTAGAAGCTGCTGAGCGTAACTCTCACTCTCTCTCTCTCACGCACACACACACACACACACACACACACGCACACGCACACACACACCACACACACACACACACACACACACACACACACACACATAAAAGCAACAATTATTAATAGTACTTACAGGTTGTGATTCGGAGGAGGAAGCTGATCCAAATAAACTTGGTATTGAACGTTCCTTCAGTATCAGGCGACTCGCGAATCCACACTTGAAAGCATTTGTGTTTGTGAAGCGATCGTCATTAAAATAACGCGAACACAGCTCAAGGTTCGGCTATACTTGTGTGGTATAGTTGTAAATATAAACTCTAGCCACTGAGTCTTCACATGCTTGTCCCTGGGCAGTGAAAAAAAAAGTTTGCTTTTGATTCGCACTTCAGAACAGAGTCTCGTCGACATGATGTTGTCAGGTTTCTCTGTCTGCTCGGCGCGCACACTGAGTGGGCGTGTCGAATTCAAATAACTTGTACAAGTGACGTACGAAAGTTAGAGAGAAAGCATCGTTTGTCTATCGATTCATATCAGCGACTCAGAGTCGACTCTTACTTTTGAGAGACAATAACTTTGTATACGGTGAACTTTCATATTTAAAACTTTGCAGGATGTTTTTGTTCACTTAGATCTATGTTACACGCTACATGAAAGGTAATTTTCAAAATTCCATGATAGGTACCCTTTAACATCCCGAGAAGAGTTAAAAAGCAATCTACTATAACTCTTATGAATATTGACTCTAATACAAATAATTACAATTACAATTTTTACAATTAAAAAGTAAAGGAATGACTCTTAATTTTTTCTGTAATTTTATTAGTTACTTTTAATGTAATTACATTTAATACAGTATATGAACATGTCTATAAGAAACAATAGTAGATTTAACATTACAATTTAAAGGATTAGTTCACTTTTAAAAAAAACTTTTGCTGATAATTTACTCACCCCCATGTCATCCAAGATGTCCATGTCTTTCTTTCTTCAGTCGAAAAGAAATGAAGGTTTTTGATGAAAACATTCCAGGATTTTTCTCCATATAATGGACTTCAATGGGACCCAAACGGTTCAAGGTCCAAATGACAGTTTCAGTGCAGCTTCAAAGGGCTTTAAACGACACCAGACGATGAATAAGGGTCTTATGCGCGTTTGTGACTCTCCTTTTCGAACTCGTTCATCAAAATGAACAAATCTTTTTTCGAGTCATTTCGTTCGTTGAATGAATGAAATTACTCGAAAAAAGATTCGTTCATTTTGATGAACGAGTTCGAATAGGAGAGTCACATGAACGCGCATCACAGAACAGAGCAAGACGAGCATTTGTGCTTATAAAACTTAAACTTTTTTATTTATTTTTGAAATGACTGATGGTTTGGCTAGATAAGACCCTTATTCATCGTCTGGTGTCGTTTAAAGCCCTTTGAAGCTGCACTGAAACTGTCATTTGGACCTTGAACCGTTTGGGTCCCATTGAAGTCCATTATATGGAGAAAAATCCTGGAATGTTTTCATCAAAAACCTTCATTTCTTTTCGACTGAAGAAAGAAAGACATGGACATCTTGGATGACATGGGGATAAGTAAATTATCAGAAAAAGTCTTTTTTAAAAGTTAACTAATCCTTTAATGTCTAACTTTGAAATGTTATAAAGTTTTAATGTGACCTCCTTTGGATAATTTATGCAATTTTATATTATTTATTTAAAAGAATGAAAAGAGCCGTTTCATGCGTATCCTTGTATTGTTCAAGCGCTCGGGTTGAAATGGGATTCAGAAAGTAACTAATAAGTAATGCAATTATTAAAGTAATCTAATTACACTGTTGAAGATGTAATTGGTATCTTGAAGTTAATTACTTCTAACTTACCCAACACTGATTATAATAGATATTGTATATTAATTTCTAATTGCGTTTATTTTCATTGCAAATCCAGATTGCATTTAAAAATACTTTAAATTTTTACACTTTTATCCAAAGCGACTGCATCAAAGAGCAGTATTAGGGAAATTACTTTTAAAAGTAATCCGTTACAATATTGCATTATTCCCAAAAAAAGTAGCTAATACCTCTTTAAAATGAATAAAAACAGTGAAATGCAAACTCTGAATATTACACAAACCTGAAATAATTATGTTAAATTACATTAATATACTTTATGTATTTAATCCTACTTTGTTAAGCAATGTCTCTGCTCCTGACTTTCCATTATCCAATTCAACCAGAAAAAAAAAATAACTTTAGATAAACAACATTTGTTTAATTTTTTTACATTTTAAAATTTTAATTGCAGTTACTATTTATGGAAAGTCATGTTGCGTTACTTTTGTGTTTTTGTGTTGTTACTTTTTACTTTTTATCAACTTAGCTAGGCTTGCCTGTTTGTTTTTTAATAACAAAAAAATATATAAAAAATATATATATATATTTTATTATATATATATATATATATATATTTGACTTTCCAGCAAAAATATCGTTCTTTTAATCAACAGCTCAAATAAACCTTTGTCTCGCAGGAGACAAAAAAAAATTATACAAATGTGATGTTTATCTAAAGTTATTTTTGCTTATCCGTATGGTTGAATTGGATCACCGAAGGTCATCAGCAGAGATATTACTTAAAAAGTGAGATTAAATACATAAAGTGTATTTCTGTAATTTCACATATTTAATTATTGCAGGTTTGCACAGTTGTCAATCATCATGTTACACCTGTTTTTACAGCATAAATTAACTAACTAAAACCAAACTTACAGGTAAAATGAACACTTGAACATACATCTGCCTGATAAGAAAAATATTTCCTTTAGATAAAATATTTAAAGTGTATTTGGATTTTTTTGTTTGACTCGCGTCCCATTGGATAACGTGGAGAGGGCGGGGTTTATGACCCGTACTGCAGCCGGCCACCAGGGGGCGATCGAAATGCGTCGGCTTCACTTTTCAGGATGTGTGCGGCACACATGGGAAAACAAAGTAACTTGCATTACTTACTTTAAAAAGTAACTTTTATATTATTCAGTTGCAAATGTTAAAAGTAATGCATTACTTTAGTAGTTACTTGGGAAAAGTAATCTGATTACATAACTCTCGTTACTTGTAATGCGTTTCCCCCAACACTAACTATGTTTCCATCCACACGTTTTTATCCGCATTAAGTGATATCGAATGAAAAATGCCTTATGGAAACAGTAAAATTAGATTGAATTTCATGAATATCTACTTATGCGATAAGCGCTGATGGAAACGTTATTATGGCGTGATTCATTTTGTCTAGCAAAACTTTGTTCGCAAATGTTTGCTTGAATGTTGTACAAAAATGAATGGAAACACCTTAAAATTTCTCAAATCAATTTGATATAAAAATTTTATCGCAAAACAGCATGTGACGTCATTACGCACAGGTTTTTATTCGCTTTAAAGCCGTTGGATGGAAACACACTTTCACCAGCTTTATTCGCATGAGGTTTTTTACCGAACTTCAGATAATTCGGTTGACAAGTGGATTAACTAGCTAATATATTTCCAAAACACTTTCCAGCAGGGAATAGCTTTGTTTCATAGAAACAATTGGATGTTCAAAATGGGATGTTATGAACTTCTACTAATTTTGTGGAGCTGTTTTAAACAGTCCCATCAGAAAACAACCCATTTCTCCTTCCATTGCGCTTGCAAAGTTTCCCCTCATACATCCGAACGCATCCCGCCGCGAGAGGTCGCATGCCATGCCGCGTGGCCATCTGCGCTGTGCAGATATAAGCAGACACATGTTCGTGGGAGAGGTTTGTGTGCTGTGCTCCTGCAGGAGGTGGCATGGAAACTCATGTGCATTGGGTACAGTTATGCAATATGGTTCATAATTCATTTTTACACGGCAATATGGATGGTGTTTTATGCCAAAGCCAAGCAGGGGAGCAGCAGTGACGGGTACACAGACAATCCTGGGCCTGTTGTGTAAGACTAGCATTGCTTACTTGTGGCAAATTAACCCGTTTTACTGCTTTTGCTCTGAGATTAAAGGCCTGTTCACAACAAGGATGATTATGATAAAGATTCTTTATCCACACCATAACTATAACAATAATGGCACAGAGAACTTAAAGGGATAGTTCACCCCAAAATGTAAATTCTGTCAGTAATTACTCTCCCTCATGTTGTTCAACCCCGTAAGACTTTCGTTCATCTTCGAAACACAAATTAAGATATTTGTGATTAAATCTGAGAGCTGGGTCACTCCTCCATAGGCTTCTGAGGGATTGAAACTTGCCGGCCCAGAAAAGTTATTAAAGACATCGTTAAAATAGTCCAAGTGACGACAGTGGCTCAATCTTACGTTTATCAAGCGGCGAGAATACTTTTTGTGCGCAAAAAAACAAACAAAAATAACGACTTTATTCAAATATTTATTTGAATAATGCATCACACACACACACACACACACACACACACACACACACACACACACACACACACACACACACGGATGACCAGCGTCGGCCAATAGTGAGCCTACGTGTGACGTATAACACAGAAGCGCTGCGCTGTTACACTACGTCAACTCAATCGAGGCCGACAGAGAAGGAAATTAATACTTGAATAAAGTCGTTATTTTTGTTTTTTTGCGCACAAAAAGTATTCTCGTCGCTTGATAAACGTAAGATTGAGCCACTGTAGTCACTTGGACTATTTTAACGATGTCTTTAATAACTTTTCCGGGCCGGCAAGTTTCAATCCCTTAGAAGCCTATGGAGGAGTGACCCAGCTCTCAGATTTAAAGCTACACTGTGTGATTTTTACCCCCATCTAGCGGTGAAAAGGTATATGACCATCCAGTGAATATTAGTTTCTGTTTCTCTCAATTCCGATTTCGTTTTAACTCCTACGGTGGCCAATGTAGTCCAAGATTAACATGGCTTCCATTTCGACCTCGTCCACATTCGGCACGGTGCCATCGAGTGTTAAAACGCAAAAGGCGAAGCTTGAATTAACGGGTATGTCCCTCTTTGGCTAATTTACTTTCAAGATGGAGGGGCAACATGGCGACCGACATTAGAACCCCTTACCCGTATGTATTTTCAATGGCATATTATACACTCACGAGAATACTTTATTACTTGAACGAAGTAAATATACATTAATGAGCACATATATTTTTGAAAGCTAAGAATAAACTAAAAAGGTTACACAGTGTAGCTTTAATCACAAATATCTTCATTTGTGTTCCGAAGATGAACGAAAGTCTTACGGGGTTGAACAACATGAGGGAGAGTAATTACTGCGGTGAACTATCCCTTAAAATCGTTGGAATCACTTTCAGAACTTTTTTTTTTCAGCTGATGAAGATAAAAACACTGACAATCAGAATCCTCCAACTTTAAAGAGCTTGAGCATTTAAAGTGGCAGACGACGCGCTTATAATAAACAGAACGATATTGTCAGCTGGTGTGTACGTTAATATAGTTATCTTTATCATTTTCTTTCTTGGTGTGAATAAGGCAAATCAAGTGCTTTTAGGAAAATCTGCATTTTTATATCCAGTCAAATATAAAACCATAACAACAATAGCCTGGTGTTTATCCCCTTATTTTTTAATTTTAGGGTGGAATGAAATATATTTGGCTGGGTGAAATATATATGTAAAATCTAAAAACAATTATTTGCATTTCATTGACAGTCTCTAGATCTGAGATTTGCTCTTCTCAAACCTTCTCAATCCTGTGTAAAGACACAGGAATCATTCATGCGCTCATATATGCATGCATTGTGAGGTTAAACCCGTGTCTGAACGTTTTCATGATTCATCAACAAGTTTGCATAAACAACTCTAAATTTGGGATAAAATACTAGGATTTAAAACAGAAAGGAGTGTTTAGCTAAATGCTTTGCTTTTTTTTTTTAATTTTGTGACTCAAATCGTTGAATTGATTCTTTTTTTACTGGTTCATTTGCATGGATCATGTGAACAAACTGATTCACTAAAATGTTTTACCTCTGACTGCAAATCTTAAAAATAAAAATCCATTTGTTTTTGCATACTATTTGTCTTAAAAGTTTTCTTGCAATGCTTCAACTGAAAGAATTCAGGCTTACTTGATTATTCGATATCAGACTTTCCAGTGCAACATTATTTTTTAGAAAAGGATAATCACATCCACATATTATTAACATCAATACTTTCACAATATAAGTCATGGTTTTTATCATCAAACAGAGGCTTGATCCTAAAGCGACTTATATTATGCAATTAACATCAAGCACACAAAATATTTTCAAAAATATAATGTATAATGTTTGTAAATATTTCATTTTATATACCGGTATTTTGCATTAATTCTGAATGTAATAATAAAATGTGACTTACACACTGATTTGACTTATGTGTGTTCTTGGTAACCTATAATAAAAATTCATTTTTTAACATGAACTAACAATGAATAATACTTCAACAGCATTTATTAATCTTAGTTAATTTCTAGATTTTTAAAATCAAAAGTTAATGCAATATGAACTAAGATTAACAAACAATGAACAAAATTTATTTTTTATCAATGACGGCTGTAAAAATAGTTGACTATGTTAACTAATGCATTAACTAATGTTAACAAATGGGACTTATTGTAAAGAGTTACAGTTTTTTTTTCTCACTCAACAATTCAATTTTGACCTGGAGAAACAAATATTTTAGTGAATATGGAAGATATTCCCCAACATTGCTATAACTGGCCAAACTAGGTGTGATTTAAACTGGTAAAGCTGGTGATTTTTATTGTATTTTACTGTATAGCGGATAAATAAGAAGAAATTGTGTTATTTCTTTCTTCATCTTTGGACTCCATTGCCACCCATTCTTCTTCTATTCAAAATAACCCATTTCAGAACAACTCAGATATTTAGTTACGGATCATGTGACTTATACTCGATTTCATGGCGACTGCACTGTTAAAAAAGAAAATAACTTCAATAGTTTTAACTAAAATAAAGATGTTTTACAAGAAAATCAATTTCGAAATTTCATGTTTAATTTAATGTGTTACTAGCCATTTCTGAGTATATTTATGAGTGAAAATTGTACCTTACAACAAGTAAATCCAATTTTTTTTTCAGTGTAAAAGCGAGTAATCAAGCAAGCCTGAAATCTTTCAGCTGTAAGCATTGCAATTGGAAGACAAATATTATGCAAAAACAAATGGATTTTTTTTCTTCATTTGTTGGAAACGTTTTGCAGTCAGTGGTAAAACATTCCTCTGCCTTTGAACGAGCTCATCCAGACACGTCTCTCCGCTCAGGAGGAAGAAAAGACATTATAAAACGAGATCGTCACTGAAAGACACCCGTGGCTTTGTCGTGACTTGTGCTCGATTGAGACTAAGGTTGTGTTCACACTTGTAGTTCGGTTCTCAAAAAAGAAAATGATACATTTAGTCGTGGTTCTCTTAGAGTTAAAACCGAACCTAAAGATGCAAAACAAAAAAGCAACATATATTTTGCGGATGAACTCATGCAATGCAATGAGCTGTTTGTATGTGCATAGCCTATATGATGGTATTTTGCCCAGCTGAGAACTTGAAGAGCTTATGAAATATCAAAACAGTGGCGAAATTAATACTTTTCTTCAGAAAGTACGCATTAAATTGATCAAAAGTCACAGTAAAGACATTTATAATAATGCTAAATATTTCTTTTTTAATTAAATGCTTTTCTCTTGAACTTTCAAAGAATCCTGAGAAAAATTAATCATGGTTTGCACAAAAATATGAAGCAGATTTCAACTGTGATAATAATCATAAATGTTTCTTGAGCGTCAGATCATCATATTATAGTGATTTCTGAAGGATCATGTGACACTGAAGACTGGAGTAATGATGATAAATTCAGCTTTGATCACAGGAATAAATTACACTTTACTATATATTCACATAGAAAACAGCTGATTATAATATTTCACAATATTACTGGGTTTGTTTTGTATTTTTAATCAAATAAATGCAGCCTTGGTGAGCAGAAGAGACTTTAAAAATCTTACCGACCCCAAACTTTTGAACGGTAGTGTAAATATCGATCTAAAGCAAGGAGACGTGTTTCTGACGCCTGTACGAACTTTGTTGGGAAACGTAGTAGCTCCTATGAAGAGAAAAAACAGGTGCTTTTGCATTCTGTCCTTTTAAGGGTCACATCTTGTGACATCACGTCCTGTTTTTGGTTCGTTTAAATAACTTCGGTCCGTGTTGAGTTCATATCTCAGGGTGTGTTCACACTTGGCACGATTAGTTGGATTAAAACAAAGCCTGGTGTGATTGCTCTGTTAGTGCGGTTCTCAGAAAAAAAAGGTACAAAAGCTGTTACTGGGACAGTCCCCTTCAAAAGGGTTCTAATATGCACATTTGAGGGACTAATATACACATTTGAGGGACTAATATGTACATTTGAGGGACTAATATACACATTTGAGGGACTAATATGTACATTTGATGGACTAATATGCACATTTGAGGGACTAATATGCACATTTGAGGGACTAATATACACATTTGAGGGACTAATATGTACATTTGAGGGACTAATATGCACATTTGAGGGACTAATATGCACATTTGAGGGACTAATATGTACATTTGAGGGACTAATATGCACATTTGAGGGACTAATATGCACATTTGAGGGACTAATATGCACATTTGAGGGACTAATATGCACATTGAGGTAATTGACATTTGAGGACTAATATGCACATTTGAGGGATCATTAATATTGCACATTTGAGGGACTAATATGCACATTTGAGGGACTAATATGCACATTTGAGGGACTAATATGCACATTTGAGGGACTAATATGCACATTTGAGGGACTAATATGCACATTTGAGGGACTAATATGCACATTTGAGGACTAATATGCACATTGAGGACTAATATGCACATTTGAGGGACTAATATGCACACATTTGAGGGACTATAATATGCACAATTTTGAGGGACTAATATGCACATTTTGTTGAGGGACTAATATGCACATTTGAGGGACTAATATGCACATTTGAGGGACTAATATGCACATTTGAGGGACTAATATGCACATTTGAGGGACTAATATGCACATTTGAGGGACTAATATGCACATTTGAGGGACTAATATGCACATTTGAGGGACTAATATGCACATTTGAGGGACTAATATGCACATTTGAGGGACTAATATGCACATTTGAGGGACTAATATGCACATTTGAGGGACTAATATGCACATTTGAGGGACTAATATGCACATTTGAGGGACTAATATGCACATTTGAGGGACTAATATGCACATTTGAGGGACTAATATGCACATTTGAGGACTAATATGCACATTTGAGGACTAATATGCACATTTGAGGGACTAATATGCACATTTGAGGGACTAATATGCACATTTGAGGGACTAATATGCACATTTGAGGGACTATATGCACATTGGGACTAATATGCACATTTGAGGGACTAATATGCACATTTGAGGGACTAATATGCACATTTGAGGGACTAATATGCACATTTGAGGGACTAATATGCACATTTGAGGGACTAATATGCACATTTGAGGGACTAATATGCACATTTGAGGGACTAATATGCACATTTGAGGGACTAATATGCACATTTGAGGGACTAATATGCACATTTGAGGGACTAATATGACAATTTGAGGGACTAATATGTCACATTTGAGGGACTAATATGCACATTTGAGGGACTAATATGCACATTTGAGGGACTAATATGCACATTTGAGGGACTAATATGCACATTTGAGGGACTAATATGCACATTTGAGGGACTAATATGCACATTTGAGGGACTAATATGCACATTTGAGGGACTAATATGCACAGTAATTGAGGGACTAATATGCACATTTGAGGGACTAATATGCACATTTGAGGGACTAATATGCACATTTGAGGGACTAATATGCACATTTGAGGGACTAATATGTACATTTGAGGGACTAATAGTGCTACATTTTGAGGGACTAATATGCACATTTGAGGGCAGACATTTGAGGCTAAATGACATTTGAGGGACTAATATGCACATTGAGGGACTATATGCACATTTGAGGGACTAATATGCACATTTGAGGGACTAATATGCACATTTGAGGGACTAATATTGCACATTTGAGGGACTAATATGCACATTTGAGGGACTAATATGCACATTTGAGGGACTAATATGCACATTTGAGGACTAATATGCAATTTGAGGGACTAATATGCACATTTGAGGGACTAATATGCACATTTGAGGGACTAATATGCACATTTGAGGGACTAATATGCACATTTGAGGGACTAATATGCACATTTGAGGGACTAATATGCACATTTGAGGGACTACTAATCACATTGAGGACTAATATGCCATTTGAGGGACTAATATGCACATTTGAGGGACTAATATGTCACATTTGAGGGACTAATATGCACATTTGAGGGACTAATATGCACATTTGAGGGACTAATTAGCACATTTGAGGGACTAATATACATGAGACAACATTTGAGGGACTAATATGCACATTTGAGGACTAATATGCACATTTGAGGGACTAATATGCACATTTGAGGGACTAATATGCACATTTGAGGGACTAATATGCACATTTGAGGGACTAATATGCACATTTGAGGGACTAATATGCACATTTGAGGGACTAATATGCACATTTGAGGGACTAATATGCACATTTGAGGGACTAATATGTACATTTGAGGGACTAATATGTACATTTGAGGGACTAATTTGAGGGACTAATATGTACATTTGAGGGACTAATATGTACATTTGAGGGACTAATATGCACATTTGAGGGACTAATATGTACATTTGAGGGACTAATATGTACATTTGAGGGACTAATTTGAGGGACTAATATGTACATTTGAGGGACTAATATGTACATTTGAGGGACTAATATGCACATTTGAGGGACTAATATGCACATTTGAGGGACTAATATGCACATTTGAGGGACTAATATGCACATTTGAGGGACTAATATGTACATTTGAGGGACTAATATGCACATTTGAGGGACTAATATGTACATTTGAGGGACTAATATGCACATTTGAGGGACTAATATGCACATTTGAGGGACTAATATGCACATTTGA
Organism: Chrosomus eos; assembly: GCA_036326025.1. NCBI lineage: Eukaryota > Metazoa > Chordata > Actinopteri > Cypriniformes > Leuciscidae > Chrosomus > Chrosomus eos. The sequence continues at coordinate 28,281,659 of CM070842.1, forward strand.
GGGACTAATATGTACATTTGAGGGACTAATTTGAGGGACTAATATGTACATTTGAGGGACTAATATGTACATTTGAGGGACTAATATGTACATTTGAGGGACTAATATGCACATTTGAGGGACTAATATGTACATTTGAGGGACTAATATGCACATTTGAGGGACTAATATAATAATAATAATAATAATAATAATAGATTTTATTTATAACGCACTTTTCATTCGAAGGAATCTCAAAGTGCTACATAAAAGAACAACAATAATAGCTACAGAATACTAAAACAATAAAACAATCAGCACATAAAAGCCTTTCTAAATAAAAAAGTCTTCAGTTCTGCCTTGAAGGTGTCGAGGCTATGTACTTCTCTCAGCTCACTCGGGAGTTGATTCCAAAGCCGCGGTGCAGCTGAGCAGAAAGCTCGGTCCCCCATAGTGCGAAGTCTTGTGGTTGGGACCTGAAGAAGTAGGTGACCTGATGATCTGAGAGTGCGGGAGGAGGATTTCAAGGTGATGAGTTCTTGTAGATAAGGTGGTGCATGACCAGTGATACATTTGTGTGTGAATAGCAGAATTTTGAAATCGATCCGGAATGAAACAGGGAGCCAGTGGAGTGAGTGTAAGGTGGGAGTTATGTGATCATATTTTCGGACTCTCATGAGGACTCTGGCAGCGCTATTTTGGATGTATTGTAGCTTCTGCATGTTTCTGGCAGAAATCCCAATGAAGAGTCCGTTACAATAATCCAACCTGGTGGAAATAAAAGCATGAACAAGTTTCTCTGCATCCGAAAGAGTTAACAGAGGACGTAGTTTGGAGATATTTCGAAGGTGGTTGAAGGAGGTTTTGCAAATATATTTAATGTGTTCGTTGAAGGTCAGCTGCGGGTCAAACCTAACCCCTAGGTTTGTAACTGAGGAGGATAAAGTGATGGTTTGGTCGTCCAGGATGAATTGAGATACGGGAGAGGAGTGGATCTGTTGTGGGGTTCCAACAAGTAGTGCCTCAGTTTTACCGGAATTTAGCTGGAGGAAGTTGCTGACCAACCATTCCTTTATCTCCAGAAGACATGTGTTGAGTCGCGACAAGATTGCGGAGGAGCTTGGAGCAGTTTTAATATAAAGTTGCAAGTCATCCGCATAACAGTGAAAGGATAGTCCATGTCTGTTGATGACAGAACCGAGGGGAAGCAGGTATAGAATAAATAGGATAGGGCCGAGAACCGACCCCTGCGGAACACCACACGTAACAGGGAGCAGCCTAGACTCATATTCTCCTAAAATGACCCGTTCAGTCCTGCCAGAGAGGTAGGACTGAAACCACTGCAGTGCTGTTCCCGATAGTCCAACTGTATTGTGGAGGCGGTCCTGAAGGATGGTATGGTCGACCGTATCGAAAGCCGCTGTTAGGTCAAGTAGAATGAGCAGTGATGGTGATCCTGAATCAGCTGCCATGAGAAGGTCATTTGTCACCCTTAGCAGAGCTGTTTCGGTGCTGTGGGCCGAACGAAAGCCTGATTGAAAAACCTCATATAAGTTATTGTGTTCTAGATGGTTGTGAAGCTGAATGGCGACTTCCTTCTCTAGAACCTTTGACAGAAAGGTGAGGTTGGAGATTGGTCTGTAGTTTCCCAGGACCTCCGGGTCTAGGGTTGGTTTTTTAAGTATTGGACGAATGACAGCAGCTTTAAGGGCAGGAGGGACAACGCCTGTTTTTAGTGAGAGATTAATAAACTCAGTGATGGTTGGGCTGACACTGGAAATAAGCGACTTGAGCAAAACAGTCGGAATGGGATCCAGGATGCAGGCGGACGGCTTCATTTTATTGATGATTCCCTCAACATGGCTCTGCTGAACCTCGGCAAAGTACAGAAGGATCGTCAATCCACCGGACGGGGGGTTGGAGGATGATGGAGACAGTGATGGAGAGCCAGATATTGAAGTGCGGATGTTATTGACTTTAGATCTAAAAAAGTCCATGAAGCTGTTGCATCGCTCCACTGTGGCTTCAGTGGATATAGATGATTTCGGCTTCAGGAGATTGTTTACTGTAGAAAAAAGCAGTTTAGAATTTCCAGTGTTCTTATTGATGAGGTTGGAATAAAATTTTGCGCGTGCACCCTTCAAGGACTTAAAATAAGCCTTTTGATGGTCACGGAATGCAAGATTGTGAACAGTTAGACCAGTCTGTTTGCAGCGTCGTTCCAGGATACGGCCCTCAGTTTTCATTTGCCGCAGTTCCTGTGTGAACCAGGGTGCAGAGCGTTCAAAGTTGACTTCCCGTGTCCTGACAGGGGCATGGCGGTCAAAAACACTGCTCAATGATGTATTGTAATGATCCACTAGTCCGTCCACTGTTGTAGAGACTGGGCAGTTTATATTGGACTGAAGGTCTGCGGTGAAGGAAGTTAGGTTTATTTGCTTCCAGTTCCGGAAAGATATTTGGCGCTTTGGTCTAATGGTGGGCAGTGAGAATGTAAGGGCCATAGACACCAACTTGTGGTCAGACACACCCAGATCTTTCACCTCCAGGTTGTTTATGGTGGCCGCGTCAGTAATGACAAGATCTAAGGTGTGGCCCCTGGTGTGCGTAGGAGCCTTCACATGTTGCTGGAGACCAAGACAGTCGATCAGACTCATGAACTCTGTTGCAAGATGACAGGAGGGTTTGTCAATATGGATATTAAAATCACCAAGAATAACAATCCTGGTTGACATGGAACAGAGTGATGTAAGTAGATCATGTATTTCAGGGAGAAATGAGGAGTGTGGTTTGGGGGGACGGTATATGAGAAGCACTGTCATGGAGTATGGAGGTTTACATTTGAAGGCTAAACATTCCATTGATGTAATATCAGGCAGTGGCAAGGGAGAGAGTTTCAGTTCATCCCGATGAATGACGGCCAAACCACCCCCACGTCCAGAGCTGCGTGATTTTTCCATATATACATAACCCTGAGGGCAGGCTTCATTGAGTACTGAGTGGTCGCCTGTTTTATGCCAAGTTTCCACTAGGCACATGAAATCTAATCCTCTATCCAGAATATGATCATGAATAAGCAGGGATTTATTGGTAAGGGATTGTGTGTTGAATAATTCCATAGTGGCAGGAGGCAGAGCTGATGGTGAAAGTCTCTGTAAGCTCCGCAGTACACTGTGGTCCACTCCGTGTTTTATATATCTCCCACCGCTAGAGGTTCTCTGGAGCGGTGTAGGGTTACATACTCCAAGCGCAGCAGTGATCTGATGACGCCGTTGTAGCGCGACACGCGCAGCTGAAGACCAGATGGAGGGGATCGTCGATGCACCGTGCAGGAGATAAACAAAGTCTTTTCGAGCACTTCTGTGGCAGTACCGGGATCGGCGCAAAAGTCCAAGCTGTCTTATGGCTGTGATGCAAGGTGGAGCAGTGTTGCAGTTGAGACTCAACAGTTGAGAAATGGAATATTTCAACATCATGCTGGACGCTAGTGGCGTTAGCACAGTGTTTACACCAAAAAGCGGCAGCAGGTACGTTGCTAAAGCACCCAGTGAAAAAAAATTGTTGCGGTACAGAGAGGTAGGAAACTTGCAAGGGGCATAAAAAAGTCCTATATAAAAAAAACACTTTCTTAAAAAACGCTAAATTAAAATCAGAAATCAGATATGGAGAAGCGGCGAACAGACAGCGCCAGCGTCCTCTCCCTCGTCCGTCCACAATGCATTCCTCGTCCGTCCATCTTTCATAACCGGAAAGAAGCGGAAGCGGCGTCTGCGCATAATAAAAGCTTCTCTGCTCTCGAGCCGGAGAAGGAGGTCTCTGCAGAGCAACAAGGGGCGTGCCTCAATATGCAAATGTGCATATTAGTCCCTCAAATGTACATATTAGTCCCTCAAATGTGCATATTAGTCCCTCAAATGTACATATTAGTCCCTCAAATGTACATATTAGTCCCTCAAATGTACATATTAGTCCCTCAAATGTACATATTAGTCCCTCAAATTAGTCCCTCAAATGTACATATTAGTCCCTCAAATGTACATATTAGTCCCTCAAATGTACATATTAGTCCCTCAAATGTACATATTAGTCCCTCAAATGTACATATTAGTCCCTCAAATTAGTCCCTCAAATGTACATATTAGTCCCTCAAATGTGCATATTAGTCCCTCAAATGTACATATTAGTCCCTCAAATGTACATATTAGTCCCTCAAATGTACATATTAGTCCCTCAAATGTACATATTAGTCCCTCAAATGTACATATTAGTCCCTCAAATTAGTCCCTCAAATGTACATATTAGTCCCTCAAATGTGCATATTAGTCCCTCAAATGTACATATTAGTCCCTCAAATTAGTCCCTCAAATGTACATATTAGTCCCTCAAATGTGCATATTAGTCCCTCAAATGTGCATATTAGTCCCTCAAATGTACATATTAGTCCCTCAAATGTACATATTAGTCCCTCAAATGTACATATTAGTCCCTCAAATGTACATATTAGTCCCTCAAATTAGTCCCTCAAATGTACATATTAGTCCCTCAAATGTGCATATTAGTCCCTCAAATGTGCATATTAGTCCCTCAAATGTGCATATTAGTCCCTCAAATGTACATATTAGTCCCTCAAATGTGCATATTAGTCCCTCAAATGTGCATATTAGTCCCTCAAATGTGCAAATGTGAGGGACTAATATGCACATTTGAGGGACTAATATGCACATTTGAGGGACTAATATGCACATTTGAGGGACTAATATGCACATTTGAGGGACTAATATGCACATTTGAGGGACTAATATGTACATTTGAGGGACTAATATGTACATTTGAGGGACTAATTTGAGGGACTAATATGTACATTTGAGGGACTAATATGTACATTTGAGGGACTAATATGTACATTTGAGGGACTAATATGCACATTTGAGGGACTAATATGCACATTTGAGGGACTAATATGCACATTTGAGTGACTAATATGTACATTTGAGGGACTAATATGCACATTTGAGGGACTAATATGCACATTTGAGGGACTAATATGCACATTTGAGGGACTAATATGTACATTTGAGGGACTAATATGCACATTTGAGGGACTAATATGTACATTTGAGGGACTAATATGTACATTTGAGGGACTAATATGCACATTTGAAGGACTAATATGCACATTTGAGGGACTAATATGTACATTTGAAGGACTAATATGCACATTTGAGGGAATAATATGCACATTTGAGGGAATAATATGCACATTTGAGGGACTAATATGCACATTTGAAGGAATAATATGCACATTTGAGGGACTAATATGTACATTTGAAGGACTAATATGTACATTTGAGGGAATAATATGCACATTTGAGGGACTAATATGCACATTTGAGGGACTAATATGTACATTTGAAGGACTAATATGCACATTTGAGGGAATAATATGCACATTTGAGGGACTAATATGCGTACCAAACAAGTGGACCGAGACGCTGAAAAGATGCGGTTTGAATAAAATATGAACGCAACATGGACCAAAGACATGTAAACAAAACAAAAATTGTACTCTGCTTATTTTTGTGTTTTTTTTAATAGTGATTGTGAAGCAGATAGGCCACAGCGGTTGCATTAAATGTGCTATATACTGGATACTGGATTATAACAACAAAGAAATGCCACAATTTATCAAGACCTTGAAGCAGAAATGTGAGAGAAACTCCTCATATGAGCCGCTCACAGTATAAAGGGCTTTCCTTGCCATTAATGCTTGGATACACGCCTACGTCTCCTTCCATTAACAATAATGACTAGTGCGCTGGCTTAGAAAATATTGCAAAAGTTCACAAAAAGTCTAGATCTTTAAAATGCATCCAAAGCGCTGTGGTCAAAAAGGATTTAAACCGTGAATTTTGAAGTTATATCTCTTCCTAGAGATGTGGATTCAGTCAGGAATGAAATCACCGCACAATCTTGGTGTTGGTCAAAAACAGCAGGTAATCCGGCCGGGGATTTTACACAGAAAAACACTGTCTTTCTGGATTCAGGCAATAAAATCACCAGCTAGCTCCTGTAAATGTTGAGTATACGACCCCATTAGAAACAATTCCCGTCCGAATAGGACTTTATACTAACACTTCTCCTCGTGTGTTTTCATCTTCCACATCCTTTCATGTACATACGGATGTATCCGACGAAAAAATAAAATGAATAAATAGAGCCAAATTGAAGAAACTGCGAAGACTGGCCCTTTTAATGCTCACTTGGTTTATAATAAACAAGCAATTCTATAAACTCATGTCACTTTCAATAGGGTTTTAAAACTAAATTAAAGTTACATCAATAAGTAAATCACACGAGCACAGCACGACCTCCTGTAACACACACACTCTAATCTCTGTAATAATCTGTGTTTATGCCATGTCGTAATTATCGTCAAGATGCCTAAATGAATCAGCAGGGGTCAGGTGGTACGAGGAGGTAAACTCAAGATGTAATACAAGCTTTATCAGGACGTGAACGCACCTAAACACAGATGACAGACGTCAGGTGATAAGAATCGTAACTCAAACATTGTTAAGAAAACTAGTGATAATTTAACTGTATTACAATGAGTTTTGGGTCGTGTTCAGCAGTGTCAGGGCCGGACTGTAGAGGGCGCCACTGTCAGTGCAGAAAACAAGAATAAAACGAGTTTGCCTTCAAAGCACATTATATTCATCTTACTGTCCGAAAAACAGAAATATATATTAATAAATAAATAAAATAATCAATGCATTTCAGTGTAACACCTCCTGAAGTTTAGAGGAGAGACCATCCAATAAAGGGTGTAGTGTGTAGGCTAGTTGTTAAATGTGTAGGCATTTATTTTATTTATAAATTAAAGATTGTTTATTATTATTATTCACGTTTAAGTAGCTCATAAAAGAAAATAATATCTGTACTGACCTGTGCAGCTCTGAATTAGTCCATTTCAAACTTCACCTCTTCCTATGGAAAAACACATAAAAATAATTATTATAATTATCATTTTGCATTTCAGTTTATACATATAATATTTCAGTTACTGTATTTGTGATATTTCACTTTGCTTTATCCATGTGAGATGCATTAAAGCACAACATCAATTTTTTTTAATAATTAAATCATGCTGAACATAAAATTATTATTTGTTTAATGAGCCATAGCCGTCAATATGCTTAATTGATCACTGCAGAGATTTATTCTGTGAATTATTGATTAAAGATCAACAAAAGGTGAAGTAATTAGTGATTATTAAATTTGCTGATCATGAAAAAACATGCTGCAATCAATATGAATAAAGAGATGAAATGCAAATATGGCATTCAAAGAGACGTCCTGGGAATTATCAAGAGAGCTAATAAAACCGGCGTAACGTTAGCTGGAAAAATGCCAAACGATTTCTGATGTGATGCTCTGAATTTATGAACAACTAAACATGAGCATGTACAAATATAAATATATAAGTTGCTATAAGATAGAACAAGAAATACTCCCAAAAGATCTGTATAATTCAATGAATCCACATGCACACTTTTAATATGAATGATGATTTCCAAAAAATATGTTTTTACACGATTATAAAGGAACAAGTTATGCATGTTTTTATGCATAAAAATTATTTTTTGACATGCTTTATTATGCCCAAATGCATAGAGTGTTTTAAGAAAGAGAATGTATTTTACATGCATTTTTAAACATAAATTCAAATGTTGTGACCTTTAATGCCAATGATATTTATTTTATATACTATATAACTTCAGACAACATCTACAGTTTTGCATATGAGCTTGATAAACGTGTAAATGATGGGTCTATAATTGTGTATATTAATAGTAAGTTATGCTCATGCACGCTCTTTTTTTCTCACTTTTCCTCAAAACATTTGGTGCATATTGCAAAAACACGGAAAGATGCGTAAATCTATTTTGCCAATGACAATCTTGCAATAAACTTTACAAAACGCAATAAATCTGTCAGCAAACACAAATTATCCTGATGTTTGTGTGGAAAGTTGGAGAAGAGAAACAAATTATGATGCAATATAATTCATTGCGGCTAATGTGATGAATTCATATTTAAAATAGCATATATATTTGCAGTATATTTAAAAATACTGTTACACTGTTTATGTCCCAAACACATTACATGCAGACTACTACGAATGTAATAGGATTAAAAATACTTGAATGGATTAAACCAAAAATAAACTGAGATAGAATAAATGTCCTGCAGTGTTTCATAAAAACTGTGAAATATTAAATTCTGCATTGTTATTTCGGGACTAAACTGGCTTTAATACACACACTAATACACAATCATACACTCCTCCTACACTGAAAGATTTATGTTATTATATCTGCAGTTATGCTCTTTGTTCATTTGCAAGTTAAGTGGGAGATAAATATATTTAATAATTTTGTAATTATAATTTTTAAAAAAGGCGAGTACACACATGCACAAGATAATGCAAAACACACACATCTATTTTAGCATAAAATTATAGATTTTATATAGAGCTAATTATAATTCAAATAGACGAACTCTGAACCTTAACAAACTTTTGCAAAAAAACCAACAATTTATTTTATCTATCGATCTTTTTTATCCAAATGTAAAAGTGTGTGTAAACACTGATATAAACTAGTATTTCTGTGTTCAATAATGTGCGTGAAATAAATGCAAACAGATTTGAAAAGTATTAAAAATGATAAAAATTAAATCACAACTGCTTAAAAAGGCGTGTTTGTGTACGTGTGTGTTTTTAGTAAATAAACTTACTTAATAGAGAATTAGCGTCTTAAAATACAGTATTAATCATAAAAAAACGTAGTCTGTTTAATCTCGTCAGTCATTTTTTATCCATATTGACTAAAAGTATCGATAGAGCTCGTTTCACACACTGCATCAAAATGGTGGACTTGAACTTCACACACGCACACACACACACACACACACACACACACACACACACTCACACACACACACACACGGTGTCTGCAATGAGGGTGTCTCATTCCTCAGTAGTTTGGGTTTCAGAGTGTGTGTGTGTGTGTGTGTGTGTGTGTGTGTGTGTGTGTGTGTGTGTGTGTGTGTGTGTGTGTGTGTGTGTGTGTGTGTGTGTCCATGAGGGAGGCCAATCGAGTTTAAATTTAATTTTGGGATATTTCTAAATATTTTCAAAGTTGTGTGCTAAATTCTTTCCGTAATAAATATGAAGCATTTCTACTGTGTCTGTGTGTGCCTGAGGCTGAGCAATCGAGATGCACATATTCAGAACTTTCCAAAAATTCCATTTAAAGTGATATGCTAAGTTTTTACTCTAATAAATATGTATTTTTGAAGTACTTCTAACCCTGTGTGTGCTCTTGGCGCTAACACACATTTCACAATTAAAAATGTTTGATGTCCCTGTTCTTGTTATGGCAGCTCTCAAATCGCAAAGTCAGCAAATTTAAATAACAGGTAAAGTCACACACACACACACACACACACACACACACACACACACACACACACACACACACACACACACACACACACACATGTTTGTTTTTGTGACTTATGAGGACATTCCATAGGCGTAATGGTTTTTATACTGGACAAACTATATATTCTATCCCCCTACACTGCCCCTGTCCCTAAACCTACCCCTTACAGGAGACATGCTGCATTTTAACATTTTAAAAAAAACATTGTTTTTTATGTTTTTTAAGCTGTTTGAAATATGAGGACGCATGCAATGTCCTCATATTTCACGTGTAAGTTGTAATACCAGTGTAATACCCATGTCATTATACACATTTGTGTCCTCATATATAGCAAAAACAAGCACACACACACACACACACACACACACACACACACACACACACACACACACACACACACACACACACACACACACACACACACACACACACACACACACAAAACTGCCTGATAATTATCAGACAAAAACAAAACAAGCCTTTAAAGAAAATACAGTCCTTAATTCTTACAATATTAAATAAATATGGGTCACGATTCCTAATTTATTGTCAACCTATTTAGGGAATATATTTATAAAATTAACTGTCTTATTATCTATTTTATTTAATTAATAAAAAACGCTTATGCATATGCATGTATGAATTATATTTATAAGATTTAGAGATGCCATATTGTCTTTAAAATGTAACAATATATATTTTTTAAATCTCCTGAGCAACGCTAGCTATGAAATGAATCATAAATGTGTTATAGCATAACTATCAGGATCATATCATAATATTGTTGATTTTTAATGCATTATGCAAACAAAAATTACCTTAATAGAGCGAACCACGTGTGCATTTCATAAGTTTAAATATTTGTGGTCAAAAAGCACCTAAAAACAAATCACTGTATATAATGTCAATAAAATAAACATATAAAATATATTACATGCACTAAATAAAATCACAGTTGATCAAAGGCCCATTGTGTAATACAATAGAGGCCAGATACAAAGAGTGAAGCCAGGCCTCTCGCTACCGATTATAATTTAGAAGAACATTTTGACCCAATAAAAAATATGAACAAATCCCTCTTTCGCAGTGTTGTATTTAATAAAACAAGAAAAGTTTAGTAAACACAGTAAAGCATCATCTCAAAAGTATCAGCATTAGTATACTTGTGAATTGCAATGCATCCGAATGAGGTCAGATGTAATCTGAAACACGTTTGGGATATATTTACTGTATTTACATGCGTTTCGGAATAATATTGAGTGATACTTTATAAATCTGCAAATGCACAACATTTGAGTCATTTGCATCAGACCCGAATCCGTGCGTTTTAATCCTTCAGAAATCTGTGCATTAAAAAAAAGCATGCTCACACACACACACACACACACACACACACACACACCACACACACACACACACACACACTGTGACTTACACACATCTGCGAGGACGTCAGCGTCCGGAGGCAGTGCTTTCCTCGGGCCTCTTTTTCCCGGGATGTTTTCTGCCGAGAGAAAGAGCTGCTATTCCTCCAGTCGTCCCGGTCTGGAATTCCCGTGTTCCCCTCGACAGGCTCTGGATGGGCTCGTCTGGGCCTCTGGAACAATAGGAGGCCTCCGGGGCGTCTGGGAGGTGTGTGTGAACCCCGTCTGCGGACGGAGCGCGTCTCGCTGAATGCTGCGTGTTAGCAAACACACAATTAGCGTGTCTGTCGCATGCGTACGGCTCTCGGAGGCCCGAGGAGTGTTGAATAAACGCCCCCCCACCTCCTCTTTCACCATCCTCTCTTTCTGCGTCTTCCCCTCCCCTTCGCAACCATCCTTCACTTTTTTCTGCCATAGTTGCATGGCGTTTTCCTTACACTCCCAACGTGTAGATCACAGATTTTCGGACACCTTTTGAGAGCAACTGGCACCTGTCCCATATCGGAAAAGCAGAATTCCTGCGAGCGGATCCGGATTAGGTCGGGACTGAGGTTTTCGGCACGCTGAGGGCCTGGCGTGGGCTTCGGGTCCAGGCGGATTCGCTGAAATCGGAAAAGAAACGTGTCTCTGTGAAGCAAACCTGGCTAAAAATCTTCAATCAGGTGCATGGAAAAGCTCAGGAAAAGCGGGATATTTTAGCAGGTTTGTGGAGGAGCCTCTGTCGCGCTTTAGTCAGGAGGCCCTCGTGGCGAAAAAAAAAGGTTTTCTTTTCTCTTTTTTTCCCTCTTGCACGCTCTAAAATCTCCTTTCCAGTGGGTCTCCACCTTGCGTGCAGCACGAAGACAGCGGGACTCGAGAAACCCGTACGGGAAGCCAGAGAACGGGGAGAGGGAAAGAGAGATGAAACTGGAGACGTAGAGGGGTGAAACTCCTCATCAGACGTCCCACATGGCCTTGCACTTCAGAGGAGAGAGAGAGAGGAGAAGAGAGAGAGAGAGAGAGAGAGAGAGTGGGAGGACGGAAAAACAGCAAGTCCAGAGCAGGAGAAAGACGGAGAGAGAGAAAGAGAGAGAGAGAGAGGGAGTGTGACATAGATACTCCTCCCCCAGCGCGCAGACTCAGTGTGTTTTCCACACACCACACACACACACACACACACACACACACACACACACACACACACACACACACACACACACACACACACACACACGCACGCACACATGGATAATCCCAGCAGAAAGAAAGAAAGAAAGAAAGAGTAGAAATGCAGCAGAAGTTTAAACTGTTTGAAACTTTAGATTTAAACACCGTTTCTGATCATAAAAACTTATTTTTTTAAGGTCATCTTTCCCACAAACATTCATTTGGTTGCTTTAAAGGTTTGCTTTAATAGTGCACTTTATGAAAATCAAACACTAAGTATAGATCTCTGAATAATCTTCTAAATGCAACTGATGCCAAAATGGCACTGATCCGCATGTGTGTCCGGAGCCATTTTGAATTCTGAACGTTGCAAAGTTTTTCATTGAATAACAGCTTAAAGTTTGGTTTATTCCTCAAAATCTCCCACCAAATCTCAATCTGCTATTCATTCTGTGGTGAAAATGACATTTAAAACAATTTTGGAATAAAATAGCTATCTTAATTTCATAACTAGCATCGTAAATACACATAAATAATATTTTCACACTTTGCATAATTAAAGAAATGACTGGAAATGATGCACAGTATAAATATCCTGCTAACAAATGATATTTATCTTGAGGTTTTCATTGACATTGCAAGTATACTAACCTGAAATAAAACACCTAAAAATTTACATTACACCTTAAATTACAAAAAAATTACACCACAATGAATAAAAGACTAAAAGAAAATAACGGTCAATACTCATTTCACTTTTTGTTTAGATGATCATAGTTATAAAAATGCATTTTCATAGTTTTGGATGTTTGGGAGTTTAACAAAGCAAACATTTCCAAAGCAGTTTAATGTAATAATAATAAAAAAAAGTCTGTTAGATAATAAAAATCAGCCACTGGTTCATACAAGTGCCTGTACTTGAAGAAACACCCACATTCAGCCAATCAGAATCTCCGCACCGGATTTAGACAACAACTCAGCCCTTCCAGCCAATGAGAAAGCGGGAAAACGAACAGACTCCGCCCCCCACAACGCTGCTCTCCTCATGTGCCCTTTCTCTCTCTCTCTCTCTCTCTTCTCCTCGTTCATCCCTCCTTCATCCCTCCATCTGCCCCGTTTGCTGAAATCCCTCCCTTGCGGTGCCTGAACGAGGCTGGGAAAGAAAACTGCACAAACATCATTCAAACACACCCACCGTTAGAGAAGTGTCGCTCTCCTTCCCCTTCGTTTCTTCCCAGTGTCTGAGATTGTGGCCGGCGCTATTGTAATAAATTAAAAGGAAATGGCCAGAGCAAAAAAACTTTCTGTTTGCTCTTGTGCTCGCGCCCGAAACCCCTCGAGGGTCGGACTCGCTGTGCAAACTTTTTTTCCCCTCTCTCTCTCTCTCTCTCTCTCTCTCTCTCTCTCTCTCTCTCTCTCTCTCTCTCTCTCTCTCTCCCCCGGCGGCTCGACTAATGAGAGTGCAGAAAGAGAGAAAGCCTGCGAACTGCGGAAATCTCTTGTGGACTTACTCAACACTTCTCTGCAGTTTCTCTGGGGACTGAGGGAAGATTGTGCCACTTCAGAAGGTGGGGCTTCTTTCTTAACCCGCGTGTTTCTGTGTCTGAAAGTGTGAATCTGCGCTGGGACTGATCTAACATGGCCGATGCATTCCCTTCGGCGCTGACTCACGTCTGTCCTCATGCACTAACACACCGACCAATGCAGAGTTAATGTGTTCGTGTAAAAAAACCTGTTGGCCGGTTTTACGCCGTTAAGTTTGGGACCCCGTCGTTTTCCTCCCACGTCACATCTCGCCACGGCTTCTGACCAATCGGTGGCCTCGTTTCTAGGAGGCAGATAAAAACGTGCACGCTTATATTTCATTTCTAACTTCAGAGATACCAGATTGCATCCTTAAAAACTGAGCAAGCACAGAAACGGCTTTTTCTTTTGTTATACAGGAGAAAAACTTGCTTTTTTTGCACGGTTTAAGCATTTACTCACAGGTTACTGGCCAACTTCAACACTTACGATGCAGAGACAAAACAGAGCTGTGTTTTTGAGATGCATCACACCTAATCTCAATTATGCATTCATTCACAATCACTGCAATGCAATGCTAGCGGAGGAAATGTGAAAGATGCTACGTGCTAAACACAATGGGATTCCTGATTATACGGGGAATTTGAATAAATGCCGTGATCCTAGAACACGAGGACTGTTGAAAACATAATGCTAACGTTGATATGTTGCTGTGCAAACACTCGCACAAACACACTTCACCTCTGAGGCCGCGTTCAGCACAAAATGGCGGCGGCGTCCATCTCGTAGATGGCGACTGTCTTGTATCTGATGCCTGATGATTATTTCTGTGAGAAACACACAAAAACAATAAAGATTGCATTGTGAAAAACACGTTTTGCTTAATCAAGTGTATTTTTTTAAGTGTAACAGTAAGTGATGCACATCTTCTTTACACGTAAAAAAAAATGCATGGATGAAACAAATATTTCAGTCTTCTCATTTCATTTTTGCATTAAAATTAAATGCATTTCTCGCCTTAAAATGAACAGCTTGTTTAATGCATTTGAATTCATTTTAATGCAATGCAGTTTTTTTTCTCTAGAAAGGGAAGCTATATTTGGACAATTCTCCCATGGATCCTTGTCCTTGTGAAATCACCCGATGCCCCAGACTTTAACTGGACATTGAAAACGAAATAATATGCCAACTAGAACAAATGTTTTGCTGCAGATTTTAGTCAGCACTGCATTCTTTAATATCGTGATGTTGGCCTGATGTTCGCATGGGTAAGTAACCTGGACGAGGACACACACACACACACACACACACACACACACACACACACACACACACACACACACACACACACACACACACACACACACTGTTTGTCGCAACAGGAAATGCTGGACAAATAAAAGCCAGCTAGAAAACAGCCGACAGCAGGAGCTTTGAGAGCCGAGATTCTCTTTCATGTCCGGAAACATAAATACTACGAGTTTCAATGAAATTATTCTTAAAAAACAGCAGCATTGTTTGTTTCTACTTTTAAAATTAAACTCTAAAGGCAAAATCCGCCTTCGTTCAAACATGCAAATTGTACATAATACAAAAATGCAACATTAACACGCACGCTTCTCCAAACAAATCCACACAATTTAAACAACCGTCTCCCAAATAAACTCTTTTCCCGACTTCACACACAAAAAAGGCCGTTTGAGGTGGTCTGACCTCTGACCTCCACGCGTGCCTAAAGGACTGCTCCATTGACTCCCCACTGGGTCAGACAGAAAGGTCACGACCCCCGGGTCAAAAGCGTTACTCGAGGGGCTGTTCAAGCTAAATTGAGAGGGTGCGACATTTGTTTGCTTTGACAGGGTAAAGATTACGCTCACGTTAAGTGTTGCCGACAGGCGGGTCAGCCCCTCGGGGACGACCTGTGGGACCTCAGACAGCTCCTCTTATTAACCCCTGATGACCTTTGACCTCGGGCAGCATCCGAGCGACACCGGGCTCTCGCGCGTGCACCTGATCTGAGACACACAATCACACACAGGTTAGCGTCCTTCATACTAGTCGATTTTAAAAGACTTTATTAAATCTCTTTAACAACCTCATGATGATAATATCACATGCACAATGTTCTGTGTAAATCAAATACGTTGTAAAAGGAAAGTGATACAGTACTTCAGAGAATTTAAAACACTAGAGTATTACGGTATTTGAAAGAACATTTGGGAAATCATTTATAATGCATTATAAATTATTTTAAATGCATTAATTATGCATCTTATAATGCATTGAATCATTTTTAACCACAGTTATAAAACACCTTTAGAAATAATGCATTAGAATACATGACAAACAATCAATTTCAGATGTAATCTGCAAATATCATAATGCATTTTAACTTTGGTTACAATTATTTATACATCGTACATTATTAGCACCTTTATGATGCATTATATAAGTAAAGTGTTGCCAAAGTTTGTAGTGCCGAATTAATAATTAATTTGATCAATTATGTAATATAAATTATTACTCTAACCATTTTTTTAACCTACTGTAGATGTGATGCAATATTTATTATATTAAGTGTGTTAAAAAACTTCAGTAGCATTATCAATTATATAAAAGATTACATTGTTCCCCTTTAAAACTTTGTGGTAACACCTTAAATATGAAATATATTTATGAATAATTATTATGCATGTATGCCTAAAACTAAATATTGTAAGGGGAAAATATACAGCATCGTTGTGAAACGATTGTGTGTGTGTGTGTGTGTGTGTGGCAAGAACAAGACAAAAAAGTAATAAAATGTTCATGTTTTTCCCATGAAATCACTGATATTTAACTAACAACACAAAATAGTCATTAAAAATATTTTTTTATTAACTCTGTCTCTATCAATATTAATAAAAAACAGACATTAAAACACTTTTTAACACTTTTTAACACCTTTTAAGTAAATTGTGTGCAAATGTAATTACACTAAATTGGCCAAATATTATTTTTTAGATTAACTATATATATATATTTTTAAACTCAGACGATTCACAGGCTGGCTACATGTTTTCATTATATACTATTCTATATTCAGAGAACCAAATAACACAATATTTTCTGTTAATAACCCTTTTTTTAATGTATTCTTTATACAATGAATAATTGTGTGTGAAAATATAACACACATCCAATACAATTCAAACACCAGTGTAAAGACACTTCACTCATATCATGTAATTCTTCCACAAAATAGAATTATAAATAAATCATAAATTCACTCAATATCACTTCTCATGATTTCATATTTTTCCTTGGTTGTAAAATAACAAGCTTTCTTCTTAGATAATCTATCCATTAACAAACAAAAATATCATGCGCAAATTCGCACACAAGATTGATGAAGATGAGCTAAAAATCACATGTTAAATACGAAATTATTTACAAAGTTAATTAACAAAAAAAACTCAGCTTTTCTTCCTCAACAAGAACAAAGTTTGCAAAAACTAACCACTGACTTTTCTCATATGTAGATAAATAACACGAGCAAACTTAACTCAATATCGATTGAAACATTTTTATACAGTTCAAATGGCTTTTAAACAATGATTTAGTTTGTTCTTGTACAAATGCGACGCATGTGTTGATCATGAGATCTTTAGTTTAAACACAGCGATTGAGACCTGTCAATCAAACAAATATAACAATATAAAGTGGACTCACCGCTGAAGATGCTCATGAAACTCTTCACTCCACACGCTGGTGTTCAGGTCTTCTCCTGTGAAGAGTGTGTGTGTGTGTGTGTTCATGCGAAGCTGGCACGGGACGTGACCTGGCACACAGCAACCAAATAAAAAGAGAGAGGGACAAACTCGGCTTAGAAAAGAAAAACTCCTCCAGGTGCAAATTATATTGAATCTGAGTGAGTATATTTTGTGGCTCTCAACTTGAGAATTTACTTGTGAATAACAGCATGCACATTTTGAATCGTAACAGCATAAAACACACTTAAACCCGACGGGAAGCAGGTAATTGTGCTTGTGGATAAATTGAGTTAAAGTGCATTAAATGAGACCCGGATCTGCCACGTCAGTGATGTGCTCATCGTTCCTCGGGTCACACTCGACACACACACACACACGCACACACTCCGCGTGTCTTCTCTGATTGCACATAAACACATTAAAATGCACTTCTGCATGTCGCTCACAGATTTTTCGAGTCTAACATTACGAGCAACAAACGTCAGTTTTTCGTGACTTATCTGAGGTCACACGTTTTTTTTGTGTGTGTGTGTGTGTGTGAATGCAAACATCATTAACATTAAACGAGCTCTAATTTGTACAACAACTACATCATCCGTGATTGTGAAAAACATTTGAAAGCCATTTAAAAGAGCTTGAGTTTGTGTGATTGCTTGGGTTAATCATTTGACCATCTGCATGCAGTTTTGACAACGTGTCATCATCAAATTTAGTCCAAATATAATCAAGTTTCAGAAATTGACACTCTTATATGAAAAAGTTCTATTTGGAACCTTCAAGGGTTCCGTCGTCATCACATCATTTTATGGATTTAATTTTAATTCATTCATTTTGTTTAATGCATTCTTCATTTTATGAATAAAACAGCTTCCAAAAGTATCTTTTTCTAATAACTTGGCAATATGCAATAATCCTTCATGTTTGTACATACATCATCCCAAAATATTTAGATGCTTAAAAATACATTAACAGAAAACATCAAATCTGCATGATGCGTCACTTTTCATATTTCATTCTTAAATATAAAATTTGGCCTTAAAAAATTATTTACTAAATTTTGCACATCTAGCACTGCTTTTAAAAAACGTATACAAGTAAAAATGATTTACTTATATATTTACTGTAATAATGTTTTCTTACATGGTTCAAGAGAATTTTATTTTATTTTTAAAAGAATTTACTTTATTAAAACTCAATTAAACCCTTTATTTTAACCTAACCCATTTCTCCCTCTATATTTTGAATTTACAATAAGCCAACATATTCAAAATTTCTGTTTAATTTTTTTTTAATTGTATTATGTGCATCTGTGGGGTTTTCTTTTTCTATTTAGCTTTAATTTATTTTTTAATGCCAGTTTTATTTTTCATGCACTTCTAATCATTTTTGTGCTTCAACTTGAACTTCTAATTTTATGTCCTGCAACATCTCTAATTTTCATGACGTTTTAAATCTAATATTTCTATTTCATTACAGCTTTATTTCATTTAACAAAAATGTAGTAAACGATGATACGAGTCAAGCTTTAGGAACACAAATACTTCAATATCATCAAATAAAATGACTTTATTTTAATTAAACCCAATCTCTCTATATTTTGTGTCTATAATAAGCCAGCCAATTTCAAAGCCAGTTTTCCCCCCGTTTAATATCATAACAGTTTGACGTGTAAATCCCGAGCTGGATCCAGCAGAAGAAAAGCTGTCCTGACTTTGACTTGTGAACGTATGAAGTATTGTGTGTGTGTGAGTGTGTGTGCCATTCCCTGCGCGGTTCACGGGGGGCTTTTCTCAATAATCCCCACCCCCAACTTGTGTTTCAATAGGTAGAGCTGTCTGTCTCTCGGCCTGTCTGTCTCTGAGGTCACGTGTGCCAAACACACCACAAAAGCCTCTTTTATGAAGAGTGTATGCAGATAGAGCGGCTGCTTTTGTGCCCCGACCCCAAGCCTAGGAGAGACGGGGCGAGAGACACCCAGAGAGACTGAGAGAGAGAGTGTGTGTAGAGCTCGGGATTGGTGTGAAACACAGCAAACACTCGCATGTTTCAACCTGGTTTGTGACTAAATGACTTAAATGTCTATTAAAGACCCCGTAATGATCAAAACCAGAGTCGATGTCGGCAATCCTCTGCTTTTACATGAGGTTTTATTAAAAGGCAACCAAAACATAAACGTCTTTAATACAGATTTAATACCGACAATATGAACATTTATTAGCATGTTCTTAATAGTACATATTCCTGGTCTTAAAGCCCGTTCAAGTATGATAACTGTAACTATAAATAATGAATGATTGTTCTAACGTCCAGGATTTAGGATTATTAATATCCTTTTCGGTTTTTTTTTATATTGAATATTTTATTCTTTTTATATCAGCAGTTTTCATTTCAATTTTAGTAACATTTTTTGTAATTTTATTATGTGACCGCACACGCATGTCAGCACACGCACACACATGTACACACACGCTTGCACGCACACACCCCACACACACAACACAACACACACACACACACCACACACACACACACACACACAAAACACACACACACACACACACACACACACAAACACCCCAACACCACACACACACACACAATGTTGTGCATGTGTGTTGTTTATTTTTCTTTACCATAAATGCAGCTCGCTTTAATATTTTATTATATAATGCAATGACATTCAGACCCAAAATGCCTGTGGACACTTTAAAATGACAGAATTATTAGATGCAAAACATTAAACTAATGGATTTATTAATATTTCTGACGTCTCAGCATCTCATTCAGCTGGCGTTTCCTCATTTTAAAAGCATGTATGAAGTACTGTATGCTTCATCGTTTTAATAAAGTGTGCGTATTCTTGCTTTGATATACAGTATAATGCAGTGTGTGTGTTGGTGTGTGTGTGTGTTGTGTGTTGTGTGTGTGTGTGTGTGTGTGTGTGTGTGTGTGTGTGTGTGTGTGTGTGTGTGTGTGTGTAAAACACTTCATCTGCTTCTCTGTAAACTCCAGAAGCTGAAGTGAATGAAAATCACCAAAACCCCGAAAAAGTTACTCACACAAAACTGTCCGCAACATCTTAATCATTAACATTCTTACACCAATCTCTTACTTCCTAACGATGACATCAAGTTGGATTGAATATTGTAAATATGTCTCATTATGGGAATAAAACGGGCTTTGATTGCTTGAATTTAATAGTATTTTAATTGCTTTGAAAATGTGTTTATTCCTAATAAACTGAAATTATTTGTGCATGTATATGTGCAGACTGATAAAATCAATAGTGTTTTAATCTTCGTCCTAAAAATGATTATTCCTAATAAACTGCATGTGCATAAGAAGGAAAAGATCATTTATTTTGATATGCATGATTGAAATCTAGTTAGCCAGAATCTCGGGTTAAACGCTGCAGATTTGAGCGTTTATTAAACAGCTTTAACGGATCTGAAGCGCGTCTCATTGTCCGCTGGAGTTAGTTGACATTCGTCCAGCGTAACCCAGTATTTCGGGTCACTTCGCAGGCAGTTTGTCAGACAGCCGAAAGTCCCAGAATGCCGTGTTCTGCTGGGAGAGTTAACTGTTGCAACGGACCGTCTCCTCTCTCTCTCTCTCTCTCTCTCTCTCTCTCTCTCTCTCTCTCTCTCTTCTCTCTCTCTCTCTCTCTCTCTCTCTCTCTCCTCCTGTCATCGGTTAGCCTTCTGTTTGTCTTTTTAAACAACCGTTTTTCCTTTTGTTTGAGGAATACGAGCTGCTCAGATCCACTACGACACTTTAGTTTGACTCTGATGCTAAAACACGGTCAATTAAAGATACAGCGTGCTGATATTTCAGTCATTTTATCACTTCTGAAACACATTTGGTGGTTTATAAGTGGGCTCTTAAAGGGACAGTACACCCAGAAATGTCGTTTCAACCCTGCATGATGTTATTTCTGGTTTGGAAACAGATTTGTAGTTTATAGTGAGCACAGATTTATTTATAAGGATATCAAAAGTAGTCTGAATAGCTCATGCACATAACTCTTCTCCAGTCATATGAGAGGATTGTTTGAGGAAGAGACTTTAGCACAGTATAACTCCTCATCTAGTGTGTGTAGATCTGTTAAAGACGTTTGGACCTGTTCTTTATATTTCTCTGTCTCCAGAGACTCTGTGTTGTCCAGTTCACTGGTTTCTGTTCGTTCTGCATCTGTCCCACACCTGCAACCTGTGATAACACACACACACACAAAAAAACACACACAACACACTTATACACGCAAAAAACACACTTTAGATGTACACACGCACACAACGCACACACACACACACACACGCACACAAACACACTTTAAATGTACACACACACACACACACACACACGCAAAAACACACTTTAGATGTACACACGCACACACACACACACCAAAACACGCACAGACACACCACACACACACACACACACACGCACAAAACACACTTAAAGTACACACACACACACCCAAAAAACAACACAACACGCACGCAAAAAACACACTTTAGATGTACACACACACACACGCACGCAAAAAACACACTTTAGATGTACACACACACACACACGCATGCAAAAAACACACTTTAGATGTACACACGCACACACACGCGCACTCACACATACACACACACACACACACACACACACACAGACTCTCACACGCTCTCTCTCACACACACACACACAGACACACTCACAAAACACACTTTAGATGTACACACACGCAAAAAACACACTTTAGATGTACGCACACACATGCATTCACACACACACACACTCACACACACACACTCTCCCACTCTCTCTCACCACACACACACACACACACACACACACACACACACACACACAACACACACACAAAACACACTTTAGATGTACACACACACGCAAAAAACTCACTTTAGATGTACACACGCACTCACACACACACGCACTCACACACACACACTTTAGAAGTACACACGCACACACACGCCCTCACACACACGCGCGCGCGCGCACTCACTCACTCACTCACACACACACACACACTCAAACACACACTCTCACACAGACACACACACGCAAAAAACACACTTTAGATGTACACACGCACACACACGCACTCTCACACACACACACACACGCACTCACACACATGTTTGTGCAACAGCATTATGAGGACTCTCCATAGGCGTAATGGTTTTTATACTGTACAAACTATATATTCTGTCCCCCTACACTGCCCCTGTCCCTAAACCTCCCCATCACAGGAGACATGCTGCATTTTTACATTTTTAATAAAACATTGTTTTTTATGTTTTTTAAGCCATTTGATTTATGAGGACTTTTGAAATGTCCTCATAAACCACCCATAAGTTGTAATACCAGTGTAATACACATGTCATTATACACATTTGTGTCCTCATAAATCACATAAACCAACTCACACACACACACACACACACACACACACACACACACACACACACACACACACACACACACACACACACACACACACACAAAACACACTTTAGATGTACACACTAGAGGCTGACATATTTTCGGGAATCCCACGGGTCACGGGATTCCCGTGGGATTCCTGCAGGATGGGAGTCATCTTTGCTATTAATCACGGGATTTGGACGGTACAGGATAAATGGTTAACGGGAGCAGACGGGAGCGGGAATCAACCAATAGCAAAGACAACAAAAAAAGAAAAAAGTAAGTGCACTAGGGCTGCACGATGTAGCTATCATTTTAACATCGATATCGCGATGTGCACATCCACGATAGTCACATCGCAGATATGTGCGATTCAAGGCTATACTAGGGATAGTTGATGCGCGCCAGCAGCTCCCTGGCCCGTAACACTTGTGATTCGCGGATTAATTGCAAAGTTTAACCATCATAGTGTGAGAATTTATCAATTTGCAAGTCCTGTCAGTTTAAACATAAAGCGCAAGAAGACTGGAACTTGTGCGCTGTTTTCTGTCAGCCTTACTAAAGCGTATTTTTGTCCCGCCAAAGTTTGACCGGTGAGTGATGTAGATGAGTGATGTAGATGAGTGATGTAGATGAGTGATGTAGATGAGTGACTGCTGCGCTTGTTTAACTGAGAGAGCGAGCAGAGAGAGTGAAAGCCCCGGTCGCGCGCGCGCACACTCACCGTCTTCAAACTGTCTGCATATTAATGAATTGAGTTGACTCAGTGATGGATTCCATCCAGTGATGAAATGTTTTCTGTGTTGACAAATCTTGTGCGATGTGGTCCGTTAATGACACGTCCGATTCGCGAACTAATGACTTATTTGAACCGATTCACTTTAATGAATGGTTATGAATGGTCAAAACAACTGATCTGTCGAGATGTCCAACTCTGAACTCAAGAGGCATAATTCAATTCAATTCAAGTTTATTTGTATAGCGCTTTTCACAATACACATTGTCTCAAAGCAGCTTTACAGAAAGTGCATTTCAGAAATGTACAAAGAAAAATACAGTTAGTTAATCATGTATAAATTTAGGCATAACATATCGCCGGTGTTTAGTCGTCTCTTCACAGGCGTCGAGTCGTCTCTCCACAGGCGTTTAGTCGTCTCTCCACAGGTGTTGGGGCATCTGAAGTCTCCGTGAGAGGCTGGATACAAACTGGAGCTGACGAACGCTATTTACCTCGGGACTAGCGTCCCGAGATAACAGCAGAAAGACAGATGGGAAATAATTAGCATAGCTGATGTTCATAATATTAATGCATTCGAACTGATTCAGAAGTAGTATAAAAGGTAAGCATTAAGTGAATGCTTGGTTAAAGAGATGCGTCTTTAATCTAGTTTTAAACTGGGACAGCGAGTCTGAGTCTCGAACAATATCAGGAAGGCTATTCCAGAGTTTAGGAGATAAATGTGAGAACGCCCTCCCTCCTTTAGTAGACTTAGATATCCTAGGAACGACCAGAAGCCTCGAATTTTGTGATCTTAAAGAGCGCGATGGATTGTAGGGCGATAGAAGGTCTGTTAAATACACAGGAGCTAAACCATTTAGAGCTTTATAAGTCAATAGTAATACTTTGTAATTGATACGGAACTTAATAGGTAACCAGTGTAGAGATGATAAAATTGGTGTTATATGATCATATTTTCTTGATCTAGTAAGAACTCTAGCGGCTGCATTTTGCACTAACTGTAGCTTGTTTATTGAGGATGCAGGACAACCAGCTAATAAAGCATTACAGTAATCTAGTCTCGAGGTCATGAATGCATGAACTAACTTTTCTGCATCTGAAACAGATAGCATGTTACGTAGCTTAGCAATGTTTCTAAGGTGGAAAAAGGCTGTTCTTGTAACATATGAGATATGATTTTCGAAAGTCAAGTTGCGGTCTAGTATAACACCCAGGTCTTTTACTGTAGTGGATAAAGTAACAGGACATCCTTCTAAATTAAAGTTGTATTGTAAGGGATTTTGTGGGTAGTTTTTTGGACCAATAAGTAATACCTCCGTTTTATCTGAATTTAATAGCAGGAAATTACACGTCATCCAGCATTTTATATCTTTTAGACACTCTGTCAAGTTAGATAAGTTAGTGTTTTCATCTGGTCGTGATGAGATATATAATTGAGTGTCATCAGCATAACAGTGAAAACTAATTCCATGTTTTCTTATAATATTACCAAGTGGCATCATATATATTGAGAATAGCAGAGGGCCTAGGACAGATCCTTGCGGCACTCCATAGTCTACTGATGTTATCTTTGATTTTTCCCCATTTAAACAGACGAAATGGTAACGGTCTGATAAGTACGATCTAAACCAGCTTAATGCCTGTCCCTGAACACCAGTGTAGTTTTGTAGTCGATCTAAGAGTATTTTATGATCTATAGTGTCGAACGCGGCGCTAAGATCAAGTAGAACTAGTATTGAGATACAGCCTTGGTCAGAGGCTAAGAGTAAATCATTTGTAATTTTAACTAGCGCAGTTTCTGTGCTATGATGCGGTCTGAATCCCGACTGAAATTTTTCGTAGATATCATTTTTTTGCAAGAAAGAGTACAATTGAGCGGACACAATTTTTTCTAGTATTTTAGACATAAATGGAAGATTTGAGATGGGTCTGTAATTTGCTAGGTTATTTGGATCTAATTGCGGTTTCTTAATGAGAGGTTTTATTACTGCCAGCTTGAATATTTTTGGAACGTGACCTAAAAATAAAGACGAGTTAATAATATTGAGAAGAGGCTCTTCCACTACAGGTAACACTTCTTTAAGTAGTTTAGTGGGTATTGGATCTAATAAACATGTTGTTGGTTTAGATCCAATGATTAGTTTATTTAGTTCTTCCTGTCCTATAGTTGTAAAGCGGTTTAGTTGTTCTAGAGGGGCCATAATTGAGGCCGAGTCATAAGACACCATAGAGGATTGTACATTTACAATTGTGTTTCGGATGCTTTCTATTTTCTCATTGAAGTAATTCATAAAATCATTACTACTATATTGTAACGGAATATTTTGCTCTGGAGATGTCTGATTATTTGTTAGTCTAGCCACGGTGTTAAATAAAAACCTTGGATTATTTTGGTTATTTTCAATTAATTTGCGGATATGCTCAGCCCTGGCTGATTTTAGAGCCCTTTTATAACGTGACATACTGTCTTTCCACGCGATTCTGAAGACCTCTAAATTAGTTTGTTTCCATTTACGCTCTAAGTTACGAGTTTCTCTCTTGATAGCATGCGTAGCACTGTTGTACCATGGTGTTTTAGTTTTCTCTCTAACCTTTTTTAATCTAATTGGTGCAACAATATCTAGTGTACTAGAGAAAATGTTGCTCATACTGCTAGTCATTTCCTCTAGTTCATCTGTTTGTTTGGGTTTACTGAGCAGCTGAGATAGATCAGGTAAGCTATTTGAGAATCTATCTATAGTGGTTGGAAGGATTGTTCTGCCTGGTCTATAACGTGGTGCAACATGACAAATTTCAGCAGTGCGTATTATGCAAGTTACCATGTAATGATCAGTGAGATCGTCACTTTGCGGTATAATATTTATATCGGTTGGATCTGTTCGATATGAAATAATTAAATCTAGTGTATGATTTAGCCGATGAGTGGGACCACTGACGTTTTGCTTCACCCCAAAAGAGTTTAATAGATCTCTAAACGCAGCCCCTAACGCATCATTTGTATTATCTACGTGTATGTTAAAGTCGCCAATAATTATTGCTTTATCGACATTGACCAATAGGTCTGAGAGAAAGTCTGCAAAATCTTTTAGGAAATCAGTATATGGCCCTGAAGGTCTATATACGGTAGCCAATGCTATAGATAATAAGGATTTCTTTCTTACATCTAAGAGCGTAACATTTAGCACAAGTACTTCAAACGAATTAATCCTATGACAAGTTTTCTGAGTAACATTAAGAATATCTCTATAGATTGTTGCAACACCGCCGCCACGACCGATCAGACGGGGCTCATGCTTATAACAGTATCCTGGTGGAGTAGACTCATTTAGACCGAAATAATCATTTGGTTTAAGCCAGGTTTCAGTAAGGCACAGAACATCGAAATTATTATCTGTGACCATTTCATTTACAATAACCGCCTTAGGTGTGAGCGATCTAATGTTTAGAAGACCTAGCTTTAGAAACTGTTTTTGTTCACTGATATTTAGATTTTCTGGTTTAATTACAATAATATTCTTGCTAGATCTTACAGTAGATTTGTTGTTTGGCTTCACTAAGCGAGGAATAGACACAGTTTCTATATAATGTTCTACATTGGTACTTATATCAATTAAGTTGGGACAGCAAAGACTATGATTTGGACTTTGACTTACTAGTCAGATGGTGTGTAGCGTCTTGGAGATGTTGTCCGACAGAACAGCCGCTCCGACTCTGCTGGGGTGCAGACCATCAGGACGGAAGAGCCTAGGTCGCTCCCAAAACAGATTCCAATTATTTACAAAGAGCAGTTTCTGTTCATTACACCATGACATTAACCATTCATTTAAAGCAAATAATCTACTAAACCTTTCTTGTCCAAGTCGGTACGTGGGAAGCGGTCCAGACACGACGATCGTTGCTCTAGGCGATGAAAATCGGAAACACTTTACAATAAGGTTCCATTTATTAAAGGGTACCTATTATGGCATTTAAAATGTTCCTAATATTGTTCTGGGAGTCCCCAACAACAGTTTTACAAGCATGCAATGACAAAAAACACTTTTGTTGTCTTATAATATGCATTTATTTTTACCTGATTTGCTCACCGACTCCCATATGAATCGTTTAGCGAGTCATTTTTCCAAACCCCGCCTTTGCGTGACGCTAATCTGTGGTGATATGTTAGACACCCAGCCGACGGGGTGTCATTGGTTGTTGCGCTAGATCTTACCCAGATACAACAGTGCTATTTTCTGATTGGCTAACAACACCAGACGAACAACACCAGAGGAGACCAGGGTTGCCAGGTCTGCACAACAAAACCAGCCCAATTGCTCATCAAACTAACCCAATCACGGCCAAAAATATTCAAAAAGCGTTCCCGGGTGTTTCCTCAATAACAATCATGTTCCAGTGGATAAAACAATCGCGTCAACCAGCGTGCACTACACAAACAACCCGCGGAAACAGTGCAGGCATACGGACCTGGCAACACTGGAGGAGACGCGCTTGAATCCTGCCGGTTCCACAGTGAGTGAGTTTTGGGCACTGCGGCATATTAAATATATTACAAATAGTTTTTCAGTGTGAGAAATACCACGTGTGGCCGGAGAGCGTGACAAAAGACCGAAATGAGTGACTGTCACGCTCAATGCGTGATGCGTGACACTCGAGAGCCCTGTGACAACTCCATTAACAACGACAAACACTTCACATATTTCAATACAATTGACATTGAAGACCTAAGTTAGCTGCTAGAAGCTGCGCTGTGCCTGTGCGTACACAACACACAAAATAATTATAGAACATGATACAAACATAAAAGCAACAGCCTACTTACAGATTGTGATTCGGAGAAGGAAGCTGATCCAAATAAACTCGGTACTGAACCTCCCTCCTTCAGTATCAGCCGCCTCGCAAATTCATACTTTATAGCATTTAGGTTTGTGAAGCAATCATCTTCAAAATGACGCGAACACAGAACAAGTTCGGGCTATAATGCTTCTGTGGTATAGTTATGAACTGTAGCCACTGTCTTCAAATGCTCCTCACTGGGCAGATGAAAAAAGTTTGCTTTTGCGTCGCACTTCAAAACACAGCAGCGTCTCGTCGACATGATGTTTTCCCTGGTGTCTCCTAATGCAATGAGTGGGCGTATCTTATTCAAATAACTTGGACAAGTGACGTACGAAAGTGCATCGTTCGTCTATCGATTCATATCAACGACTCAGAGTCGACTCTTACTTTTGAGAGATAATAACTTTGTATACGGTGAACTTTCATATTTAAAACTTTGCAGGATGTTTTCGTTCACTTAGATCTATGTTACACACTACATGAAAGGTAATTTTCAAAATTCCATGATAGGTACCCTTTAAAGTCTAGTTAACTACATTAGTTAACATTATATTAATATTAGTTTCTATGCGTATTTACTCCATGACAAAACCACCCCAGTCATTCTAGAATTATTCATTCTTTCCAAATAGAGCTATTTAAGTCTTCTGGTGAAATTGTTTTTATATCGCAATATATATCGCAGAAAAATAAAATATCGCAATGTGATTTTTTTTTTTTACCAATATCGTGCAGCCCTAAAATGCACCATTTTGTAGTTTCCTTTTAATACGCCTACAATGTAACGCAATTAAAAAATAACTACACGACCCACCCGTCCAGCCGTACCAGTTGCCAAGAGGCTGCTAGCTATCCCCGCAACAAGTACTCCTTCTGAGCGTAGCTTCAGTGTTGCGGGAAGACTGATAGAGGAGAGGCGTTCTACCCTCAATCTAAAAATGTAGATGCACTTTTGTTCCTACACAGCAACATATAACTAAGATGGACTCATTATGCAAGAGCATAATTGATGAAAATCGTTAACATGTAATTAAAAAAAACTATAAATGTAAACTATAAATGTATTGTTTACTCAACAATAAATGAGTAAAATGCAGCTTTATGTGCTGTTTGGGTTTATTAAACTATTGTAGACATGGTGTGAACTATGTACTGTTTTTTCTTTTATTTGCTGTCTTCCATTTTCTGGAGAAAATCTAGAAACAGGGGCTCAGCAGCTGGTCTAAAACAGGATGGAGAGCAGATTAAATCAAATTATATGTATTAACTAAACACTAATTGAAGAAAAAAATATATGGGAGTGGTACAGGAGCGGGAGTCAGTTTAAACAGGAGCGGGATGGGAGTGGGAGTCAATTTACCAGGAGCGGGATGGGATGGGATTCTTTTTTAAACTTTGGTCTGGGAGTGGGACGGGACAAGATTTCTTTCTATGGGAGTGGGATGGGACAGGAGTGAAAATCCACTCCCGTGTCATCCTCTAGTACACAAACACACACACTCACTCACTCTCACAAACACTCACATACTCTCACACACACGCAACCAAAACACACACTTACATACACACACACTCTTTATCCATATTGTCTATCCATAAGCTCAGAAATATTATTACGGGCGATACGACAATACAAACGGTGAATTTGCTTTGATAGTTAATTCGAGTCAGAAATAAATAAATAAACTGAGTCAGATATTAAATGTGTGTGACTCAGTTCCAGAAACACTAGCGCCTCCTCATGGACGAACTACACACACATCTTTCCCAGCGTTCTGCAGGACACATACTGTAAATCAGTGTGAGATCGGAAAAATGTGTTCGTCTCCAGAAAAATCACAGGCGAGAAGATTTACTTTAAGACCATCTGTTCATCTCTGGCAAAACCACAAAATATTAACATAACTGTGACGA